>CM022302.1:246601324-247097694 GCA_011799875.1 Thinopyrum elongatum | reverse complement strand
GTACTACCCGATAAGGGCCTTCCCACTTTGGCGTCAACTTGTTTGAATTCTTGGCGGACTGAATCCGCCGATGAACAAGGTCGCCTTCCTCAAGGCTTCGGGCATGAACTTTGCGGCTATGGTAGTGGCGCAAAGCTTGCTGGTAGCATGCAGCTCAAACAGCAGCCTGAAGATGATTCTCCTCAAGGAGTATAGTGTCATCTTGCCGCAGTTGCTCTTGCTTAAGCTCATCATAAGCGAGCACTCGAGGTGATCCGTACGTGAGTTCCGTGGGGAGAATTGCTTCCGCTCCGTAGACCAGAGCGAAGGGCGTCTGGCCGGTGGCTCGATTTGGTGTCGTTCTGATTGACCAAAGAACCGCCTTCAACTCATCAATCCAGCGTCTTCCGCACTTTTTCAGCCTGTCAAAGGTTCTGGTCCGGAGACCGCGCAGCACTTCAGCATTAGCCCTCTCTGCTTGGCCGTTGCTTCTCGGGTGAGCAATAGAGGCAAAACAAATTTTGCCGCCAAGGTCTTGGACGTACTGCATGAAGGTGCGACTTGTGAACTGCGTGCTGTTGTCGGTGATGATCCTGTTGGGCACACCGAAACGGCAAACTATCCCTTTAAAGAACTTGACGACTGATTGTGTTGTCACCTTCCTCACTGCTTCCACCTCCGGCCACTTTGTGAACTTGTCGATAGCAACGTACAAGTACTCAAAGCCCCCGGTAGCACGGGGGAAAGGGCCTAGTATGTCGAGCCCCCAGACCGAAAATGGCCAGGAGAGAGGGATTGTCTGAAGAGCTTGAGCTGGTTGATGTGATTTCTTCGAATGAAACTGGCACGCTTCACACTTGGTGACTAGTGCAGTTGCATCCTGGAGAGCAGTAGGCCAAAAGAAACCTTACCAGAATGCTTTCCCGGCAAGGGCTCTTGATCCTATGTGAGAACCACATGTGCCTCCATGTATTTCCGCCAACAGCTCTAGTCCATCCTCCCGAGGAATGCACTTCAATTTCACACCATTTGGTCTCTTTCTGTACAGGACGTCATCAACGAACTTGTACATAACAGACCGACGGGCTACCCTTTCCGCTTCTTCCTGTTCCTCCAGGAGTTCTCCTGTTTGAAGGAAATGGACAATGTGATGCGCCCATGCTGGAGCCTGAGGCTCAACGGCTAGGACTAAAGGCATCTTCTTTGCCGGGGGAACGTTTGTCTCGACAGCAAGGGCCTGGGGCCCTGCTGGAGCCTGTTGTTCCTCGGCAGGCATGTCGTCGATCCCGGCAACTTCCTTGCCGGCGGCTCCCAGGAGCTCTGCCGGGAAGTACTGACCAGAGTTCAACTTTCTTCTCTTTTCTTGCCGCATTGATGGCGCCACAGATGGTTGAGCCAATTGGAGCACAAAAGTTCCTGGTTCCACAGGCAACTTGAGGGCGGCACGCTTTGACAGGTCATCGGCAATACTGTTCTCGGCACGAGGAACGTGCTCCATTTGTAGACCGTCGAAGTGCTCTTCCATTTTTCTCACTTCATCCACGTAGGCTTGCATCAATGGACTTTGATAACTCTTGTTAACTTGCCTGACGACAAGCTGTGAATTGCCTTTGATGACGAGCTTTTTGATACCAAGGTCTGCCGCGATCCTAAGACCGGCAAGCAAACCCTCGTATTCTGCTGTGTTGTTGGTCGAACTCTCCCAAGGAAAATGCATTTGGACTACGTACTTGAGGTGCTCTCCGGTGGGTGCGACAAGCAGCACGCCAGCACCGGCGCCTTGCAGCGAGAAAGCCCCGTTAAAGTACATAACCCATTGCTGATCGATTTCCTGGCCGGGGAGAGTTGTTTCTTGAACCTCTTCGTCCGACGTTGGGGTCCATTCCACAATGAACTCCGCCAAGGCCCTGCTCTGAATTGTCGAAGTGCTTTCAAACTTGAGGCCAAAGCTCGACAACTCCAACGCCCACTCCACGATCCTGCCGGTTGCTTCTGGATTTTGCAAAATCCGTTGCAGCGAAAAGCAAGTGACGACGATGATTTCATGTGCTTGAAAATAATGGCGCAGCTTCCTCGAGGCCATAAGAAGGCCGAAAAGCAACTTCTGCACGCCAGAATATCTTGACCTAGCTCCTTGTAAAAGAGAGCTAACAAAATAAACCGGGCGCTGCACCACCTTTTTCTTCTGCGATGGTTCTCCTGACTGCACAGATCCTCTCTTGCCGGGATCAATCCTTGCCGGGGAAGATCCCGCCGCGTCATCTGATGGTCCTGCCGCTGGTGTCGCTTCCTCATCAGCCTCTCTCTGCGCAACTAACGTAGCACTAACCACTTGATTTGTCGCTGCCAGATACAGCAGCAACGGCTCTTGTGGTTTAGGCGCGACTAGCGTCGGCGAAGAGGAAAGGTATTTCTTCAAATCTTGCAGCGCAGCCTCCGCCTCTGGAGTCCATTTCATTGGATCTGCCTTCTTCAAAATTTTGAAAAAGGGCAGGGCGCGCTCAGCAGATTAGGTAATAAACCTGCTTAGAGCAGCGACACAGCCGGCAAGATGACACACATCATTGACGCGTCTCGGGACTTCAATTTGCTCAATAGCTTTGATCTTGTCAGGGTTCGCTTCGATTCCCCGGCAAGATACAAAGAATCCGAGGACCTTGCCGGAAGGAACACCGAACACGCACTTCTCAGGATTGAGCTTTAAGTTGATCTTGCGCAAATTTGCAAATGTTTCTTCTAAATCTTGAATGAGCGTCGCTTTGTCTTTGGTTTTGACCACTATATCATCCATGTACGCCTCCATATTTCTATGGAGTTGAGGCTCAAAACCAATTTGGATTGCTCTCGCAAATGTCGAACCAGCACTTTTCAACCCGAAAGGCATTCGTATAAAACAATACGTACCACATGGGGTGATAAATGCGGTCTTCTCTTCATCTTCTTTCGCCATGAAAATCTGATGATACCCTGAATAGGCATCAAAGAAGGATAGGAGATCACAACTAGCGGTGGAATCCACAATCTGGTCGATGCGCGGCAAGGGAAAGGGATCTTTTGGATAGGCTTTATTGATATCTGTATAATCGATACAAAGCCTCCATTTCCCATTCGCTTTTCGCACTACAACCGGATTGGCCAACCAGGTTGGATGAAACACTCCTTTGACCAATCCTGCCGCCTCCAGCTTTCTGATTTCTTCGGCAATGAATTCTTGCCGCTCCAAGGCTTGCTTCCTGACCCTCTGCTTGACGGGCCACGCGTGAGGACAGACAGCAAGGTGGCGCTCAATTACCTTCCTGGGAACACCGGGGATGTCAGACGGTTGCCATGCAAACACGTCGACATTCGCCCGCAGGAAGGCAACGAGCGCGCTTTCCTATTTGTCATCTAGGATGGAACTTTTAGTGAAAGTTCCCCACATTCCGTCCTCCCTGACGGGCACCTTCTTGGTCCCCGGCGGAGCAGCCTTGGATTTCTTGTTCTTGCCAGTGGAACTCTCTGGTGCATCCTCGACGGAAGTGCAGCACTCCGAGGAGGTGCGCTTGCCGGAGTTCGCGCCAAGATTCTTGCCGGTCTTCTTCTTCTCCCCGGGAGTTCCAGCGCCAGGAGCAGGTGCCTTGATGGCAAGTGCTGCAACTGCTTCCCGGTAAAGTTGGTTGGCACAAAAAAGCGCATCCTTCTTATCGGAATGGATGGTGATGACGCCATGAACTTAGCCAGCGCTGGCCGACCAAGGATCCCATTGTATGACATGGGGATCTTGGCGACATCAAACACCACCTTCTCGATCCTGTAGTTGAGCTCGCTACCAAATGTCACCGGCAGCGTAATCTTGCCCTTGGGCTGGGTTCTTCCCGGATTGACCCCTTGAAACGTACCCGTTTCTTCGAGGTCCTCGTCGGGAATTTGGAGCTTCTTGAGCACATCCGGTGAGATTAGGTTTAGCCTGGGCCCACCGTCAACTAGCATTTTTGTCACCTTGAGGTTGCGAATTGTTGGCGAGACCAACAATGGCAAGCACCCGACCGCAGTTGTGCGATCAGGGTGATCCTCGATGTCGAAAACGATAGGCGTGTTGGACCACTTCAGGGGCCTACATGCATCTGGTGATGGCTCTATTGCATTGACTTCCCGCACCCACTGTTTCAGTCGATGGTGGGAAGAATGCAGCGAGGCACCTCCATCGATACACATGGCTTCTGTAGCCTTCTGGAATTCTTGCTCACTGGACTCATCATCTTCTTCATCATCATCTTCTTCTTTGTCTCGGCCCCGAGCGGGCCTATCCTTCTATTGCTTGGCCTTGCCGCGGCGCCCCCCTCGGCCACCGTGCTTCTTGCCGGATCCGTCAGCACCATCTTGGGCCTTCTCCTTATCTCGCCTTTCATATTCGGCCCTCTGTTTCTCGGCAAGCTGTTCAACTTGCCGGCAGTTCTGGAGATCATGGCCCTTGGTATGATGGATCTTGCAATACTGCTTGCCGGAGCTTTCCGACTTGTCGGCAGCCGCCAAGGCCTGACAGGAAGGGCACCCGGCAAGATCCTTGCCGGGGTCACCAACCTTGGCCTTCTTGGCGGCGCCGGGGTTGTCGGATTCCTCGACAGCAAGCACGGCCTTGCCTCCGCGTTTCCTGTTCCGCCGCCGACCTTTCCTTGACGGGGTCATGGCGTCTTCATCTTCGGATTCGCCCACCACTCCAACAGCCTCGCCAGGGAGTTTCCTCCCCTCTTCAGCTCAAGCGCATTTATCAGCCAAAGCGTAAAGCTCGGCAATACTCCTGACCTTGTTCATTGCCAGCTCTTCCCGCATTCTGCAGTTACGCACGTTCTGATGAAACGCGCTAATGACAGCGGCAGGGTGAACGTCAGGAATATTGTACTGCACCCGGCTGAACCTCTGCATAAACTTGCGCAGGGACTCGCCCTCCTTCTGAGGGATGATATGCAAATCACTCTCTT
The DNA here is from genome assembly GCA_011799875.1 of Thinopyrum elongatum. Lineage (NCBI taxonomy): Eukaryota > Viridiplantae > Streptophyta > Magnoliopsida > Poales > Poaceae > Thinopyrum > Thinopyrum elongatum. The sequence goes on along the minus strand of CM022302.1, from coordinate 247,092,757 downwards.
GGCCAGGAGCTTGGTGGCCTCCAACAAAGGCGCCAACAAACTGATGGCACAGATCTGACCAAGAAGAAATAGAATTCTGTGGCAGATGCATCAACCACGACCTGACGTTGGGCTTGAGCACCAACGGGAAGTAGTTGGCAAGTATCTTGTCATCTCGGCCCCCGGCAGCCTGCACCGCAATGGTGTAGATGCTCAGGAACTCCGAGGGATGGGTCTTACCGTCATATTTCTCCGGGACCTCCGGCTTGAAGGTTCGGGAATTGGGCCACTGGACTTGCCGCAGCTCATAGGTAAACGCTGGAGTCCCTACCTCATAAGGCAGGTCTCCTACGTCCCCTGGCGTAGGCTCGTCAACAGCCGGCCCTGCGCGCTTATCAGATTGATAGCGCGCTTCCCGTCGCTGCTCGATGGTAGTTCGAGCGTCCTTCTTGCCTCGTTCCTGGAGAACTTGACACTGATCGTGGCGCATCCGTGGATCGGATGACGCCATGGAAACTTCTTCATGGTGGTCGACCTGCTGGGTTGTCGGCCGCCGATGGTGCCGCAGAGGGGAGTGCACCGTGGTTGCACCACCTTCGGTTTTCTCTACATCGGCTCGCGCCGGATCGATGGGCCTTCGCTGCGAGGGCCCTGCCTCTTGCGGCCCATCTTTGTTGGCGAAGCCGATAAGGCTCTGGATAGTAGCTCGCCACTCCTCCATCTTCTCCGGGGCAGGAGGGAAATCGAGAAGCAGCTGCGCATGTGCCAAGGCTTCCGCTGGCGTAGGCGGCGGCGACAGGTGTGAGGTACGTGAGGTGCTCTGACTCCTAACCATGTTAGAAGGAGCACCACCACGGTCACGCGACCGCGCGCCACCTCCGCCTGCAGCTCGGTGTGCACGCTGGTCCCGCGCATCTTGGGATCGATGCACAGGAATCTTTTCATGGGGACGCCCTGAACCACCAGCGCCATGACGTCGCTCGTCGTGCACGACCTGGGTAGGTCGTGATGCTTGCGCCGGCGCGGGAGCTCCAGCAGGCGCCCTCCGATCTCTGGAATTCGTTGCGCCACCCGTAGGCAACGCAACTCTGTCCCTGGATCCAGCGGCGTGTAGGTTACCGCTGCCACTGCGAACGATACCGCTCACCTGGCTCGGATCACCAGAACGCCGTGGGGGTTCTAGTCCTCTTCCTTCTGCACCCACGCCATCGCCTGTATGCGAAGGCTCAGGTAAAACGGACGTGGATGGTTGCGCCATCACAGCGCTCTTCTTCTTGGGTGGCATGATGGTGAAGATGATGAAGAAACTAAGGTGCCGATCACTAGATCAGGTTCACGCAACCTTCTCTCCCCCTACCTGGCGCACCAAAGATGTCGGGGCACGACACCTATGGGATCCTAAGAGAACCCTTTATGATTCGGCGGGGGGAGAGGTATGCGCAAAGAGCAGAACCAACGATCGACGCGGGAAGATTTTACCCAGGTTCGGGCCGCTGATCAGCGTAAAACCCTACTCCTGCCTTGTGTTATTATTGATGTTCTTGAGCCCAGCCTCCAGGAGCGCTCGCAGTGAATAGTACGTTCAAAGAGCAGCTACACATGCAGAATGGGCTAGAAGATCTCCTCCCCTGTAGCAGTCGCCATGGACCTCCTTTTATATCACCAAGGGGTCACCACAGTGGCAAAATGTACATACATTGAGGTGTAAAGTAGCTACAGGGTTACCATACCTAACCCCTGACGGATTAGGACGAACGCGTTTAATGCACCGTGAGGTGTCCGTTTAGGTGTCCTTACTTTCTTGGGGATGGAAAAAGGGGCCATCCCATCAGCACCACTTAAGCTCTCCTCCATTGGCGCGTCGCCACGCATCCAAAGAAGGACCCAGAATGTCGGGTTTGTCGCTATGCTAGAGCGGTGGCACAGCAACAAAACCTTGCCGGGCACCAAGCCCTGCCGGGCGCCAAGCCTTGCCGGGCGCCGATCCTTGTCGGGCTCCGCAGGCTACCCCGGCAAGATCTTGCCGGGGAAGCTGGCCTTCGGATTCCAGCTCTTCTTATCCGCTTATCTTCAGATCTCTGACTTGATGATTTCTTTGATGGCTTGAATCAACCTCGAACTGTTCCCCGGCAAGCCTTGCCGTGAGGATGGCTACAACTGCGCGTGCACAAGTACGGGGTACTAATGGCCCAATACTTAGTACACCGACAACCGGTGAGGGATGTTGGCGAGCTTTATGCTTTGGCCGACAAGTGTGCACGGGCTGAGGAAGGAAGGAAACTTCCTGGGGAAGAGGTTGCCAACGAATCTAATGTAGAAGATGACGCTACCACCAACACCCCGAAGAAGAAAAACCGCAAGCACAATAGGAAGCGCAAGGGCAAAGCTGTGCTTGATGTGGAGGGATCCGACAACAGTGACCCCACAAAGAAGGCTAAGGCAGTGAGCTTCGGCAAGGAGGTTGCTAGGAGCTCCTCCTGCCAAGCCTTGGCGGCTTCTGATCAGACCGGGGGCTCTGGCAAGCAGTACTGCAAGATCCATCGCACCAAGAGCCATGCCCTTTAAGACTGTCAGCAAGTTGAGCTGCTTGCCGAGAAGTAGTAGGCTGAATATGAGAAGAGAGATAAGGAGAAGGCTGACGGTGCAAATGGATTCTGCAAGAAGCATGGTGGCTGAGGGGTCACCGTGGCAATACCAAACAACAGAAGGAGAAGCCTGCGAGGGGTCGAGACAAGAAGGAAGATGATGATGACGAAGACGAAGAAGATGATGATGAGTCTAGTGAAGCTGAGTTTCGGAAGGTCACAGAAGCAGTGTGCATTGATGAAGTGCATCTTTGCACTCTTCTCACTGCCAACTCAAGTAGTGGGTGCGTGAGGTCAATGCGACGGAGCTGGTGGTGGGTGCCCAGAAGCTCTTAAGATGGTCCAACACGCCCGTCATTTTTTCCATCGAGGACCACCCTGATCGCACAACCGCGGTCGGGTGCTTGCCGTTATTGGTTTCACCAACAATAAGAAACCTCAAGGTAATGAAAATGTTGGTAGATGGTGGGTTTGGTCTCAACTAGATCTCACCTGACGTGATCAAGAGACTTTAGATTTCTGATGAAGATCTCAACTTGTTTGGCAGTGAACTCAACTACAAGACAGAGAAGATCATCTTCGATGTCGTCAAGATTTCGTTGCCTTACAATGGAATCCATGGATGTCCAACACTTGCAAAGTTCATGGCAGCATCCCACTACGCCTATAACACTTTGAAGATGCCTGGGCCGATAAGTGTCATCACCATCCACTCCAATAAGAAAGATGCATTAATTTGCGTTGACCAGCTCTACCGATAGGCAATTGCAGCATCTGCCGCTAAGGCACTTGCTCCTGCCGACCAAGCTCCCGGGGGGAAGAAGAGGAAGAAGACCGGCAAGACCACTGATTCCGGCAAGCGCGCCTCTTTGAAGTGTTGCGCTCTCGTTGAGGACGTACCAGAGAGCTCTGCTGGCAAGAGCAAGAAAAACAAGGCATCTCCACTAGAAACCAAGAAGGTGCTTGCAAGGGAGGATAACACGGAGGGCACTTTCACCATAAATGCCTCTCTTGATGCTAAATAGGAAAGCCCGCTCATTGCCTTCCTGCGAGCGAATGTCGATGTGTTTGCATGGAAACCATCTGACATCCCCGGTGTTCCCAGGGAGGTAATTGAGCACCACCTTGCGGTTTATCCCCATGCATGGCCCATCAAGCAGAAAGTGAGGAACCAAGCCTTGGAGCGGCAACAATTCATTGCCAAAGAGTTCAAGAACTTGGAAGCAACAGGTTTGGTCAGAGGTGTACTCCATCCCACGTGGTTGGCTAATCCATTTGTTGTGCGCAAGGCAAACGGCAAGTGGCAGCTTTGCATTGATTATACATACATCAATAAAGCTTGCCCGAAGGACCCATTTCCTTTGTCGCGCATCAACCAGATTGTTGACTCCACTGCTGGATGTGATGTGATGTCTTTCCTTGATGCCTACTCTGGGTATCATCAGATATTTATGTCAAAAGAAGATGAAGAGAAGACTACGTTCATCACTCCATGTGGCTTGTACTGCTTCATACATATGCCTTTCAGATTGAAGGGTGATGGTTTAGCATTTGCAAGAGTTGTCCAGATTGGTTTTGAGCCTCAGCTGCATAGAAATGTGGAAGCATATATGGATGATATAGTGGTCAAAACCAAGGATAGAGCAACAATCATTCAAGATCTAGAAGAGACATTTGCTAATCTACGCAAGATCAATCTCAAGCTCAACCCCGAGAAGTGTGTGTTTGGCATTCCATCCATCAAGCTTCTTGGGTTCTTTGTTTCTCAATGTGGAATTGAAGCCAACCCTGACAAGATCAAAGCAATTGAGCAGATTGAAGCACTGAAGCGCGTCAAGGATGTGTGCCGTCTTGCCGGCTGCATTGCTGCACTAAGAAGGTTCCTCTCCAATTCTGCTGAGCGCGCCCTTGCATTTTTCAAAATATTGAAAAATGTGGGTCCAATGAAATGGATTCCAGAAGTGGAGGCAGCGCTGCAAGACTTGAAGAACTACCTCTCTTCTGTGCCAACACTGGTTGCGCCAAGACTGCAAGAGTCGTTGCTGTTATACTTGGCGGCAACAAATCAAGTGGTCAGTGCTTCACTAGTGGCGGAGAGGGAAGCCGAAAGCGAAGAGGCAGTGGGTGCAAGCCCGTCAAGTGACAACCCGGAATCTTCTCCGGCAAGTCATGGTGCTGACAAGTGAAGTGCAGAGCAAGCGAACGAGTCAGAGCAGCAAGTTGTGCAGAAGAAGAAGAAGTTACTACAGCACCCATTCTATTCGGTCAGCGCTCTTCCCCAGGGGGGCAGATCAAGATATTCTAGAATGCAAAAAATTGCTTTTTGGTCTCCTTATGGCCTCAAGGAAGCTGCCCCACTACTTCCAAGCACACCAAATTACTGTCGTCACTCGCTTTCCAATGCAAAGGATTTTGAGAAATCCAGATGCAACAGGCAGGATTGTTGAGTGTGCGTTGGAATTGTCAAGCTTTGGTCTCAAGATTGAAAATACATCAACAATTCAGAGCAGAGCCTTGGCGGAGTTCATTGCAAAATGGACGCCAATGAGAGATGAAGAAATTCCAGAAACCTCCCTCCCCGGCAAGGAAACAACTAAAGATTGGATTATGTACTTTGATAGGGCCTTTTCACTGCAAGGCACCGGTGATAGAGTGCTGTTTGTCGCACCTACCAGAGAACACCTCAAGTATGTAATTCAGATGCATTTTCCCAGGGAGGAGGCGACGAACAACACTGCTGAATATGAAGGATTGCTTGCCGGTCTCAGCATTGCGGCAGACCTTGGAATCAGAAAGCTTATTATCCGAGGCAACTCGTAGTTGGTTGTGAAACAAGTCAATAAATATTATCAGAGTCCATTGATGGAGGCATATGTTGATGAAGTCAGGAAATTGGAAGAGCACTTTCATGGGTTGCAAACAGAGCCCATTCCTCGTGGAGAGAACAGCATTGCAGACGATCTGTCGAAGGTGCCGCACTCAAGCTACCTATGGAACCAAGGACTTTTGTTCTCCACTTGACTCAGCCATCAGTAACACCATCAGTTGGACAGAACAAGAGAAGAAAGCTGAACTCCGGCAAGTATTTTCCTGCCAAGCTTCTAGAAGCTTCTGGCAAGGACGTTGTCGTGGACAGCGACAAGCTTGCCGGTGAGCAGCAGGCACCGGCAACGAACCAAGTTCTTGCTGTTGAGACAAGCACTCCCGCAGCTGAGGAAATTCCTTTAGTCCTTGTTGTTGAGCCCCAGGCTCCGGCATGGGCACATCAGATTGTCTATTTCATTCAAATAGGAGAACTTCCCGGAGATCAAGAAGAAGCTGAAAGAGTAGCCCGTCAATCCAGTATGTATCAGTTTGTGGGCAACGACCTATACGGAAAGAGACCAAATGGGGTGAAATTGAAGTGTATTTATCGGGAAGATGGACAAAAGTTGTTGGCAGAGATACATGGGGGGAATTTGGATCTCACATAGGATCAAGGGCCCTTGTCGACAAAGCTTTCCGGCAAGGTTTCTATTGGCCCACTACCCTCCAGGATGCAACTGAGCTAGTAACCAAGTGTGAAGTATGCCAGTTCCATTCAAAACAGTCACATCGGCCAGCGCAAGCTCTTGAAACAATCACTCTTACCTAGCCCTTCTCGGTCTGGGGGCTCGATATACTGGGCCCCTTCCCACGCGCTGTCGGGGGCTTTGAGTACTTGTAAGTTACAATCGACAAGTTCACAAACTGGCCAGAAGTGGAGCCGGTGAGGATGTTGACTGCAAAGTCAGCCGTCAAGTTCTTTGAAGGACTAGTTTGCAGTTTTGGAGTGCCCAACAGGGTCATCACCGACAATGGTACAGTTCACGAGCCGCGCCTTCATGCAGTACCTTGACGACCTCAGCAGCAAGATATGTTTTGCATCAGTTGCCCATCCAAGGAGCAACGGTCAGGCAGAAAGAGCAAATGCTTAAGTGTTGCGCGGGCTCAAGACAAGAAATTTTGACAAGATGCACAAGTGTGGAAGACGCTGGATTGATGAGTTGCCAGCGGTTCTTTGGTCAATCAGAACGACACCAAATTGAGCCACTGGCCAGACACCTTTCTCCCTAGTTTATGGGGCAGAAGCAGTGCTCCCCACGGAACTCATGTACGGGTCACCTCGAGTGATCTCTTATGATGAGCTTGAGCAAGAGCAGGTGCGTCAAGATGATGCCACACTCCTTGAGGAAGATCGTCTCCAGGCTTATGTACGTGCTGCATGTTATCAGCAAGCCTTGTGCCACTATCATAGCCGCAAGGTTAATGCCAGGAGCCTTGAGGAAGGTGACCTTATTCTTTGGAGAGTTCAGTTCGCCAAGAATTCCAACAAGTTGACGCCAAAGTGGGAAGGCCCTTACCGGGTGGTAGGAGTCACTAGGACTGGCACAGTCTACCTAGAGACCGAAGACAGCACTCCAAAGCATAACACATGAAATATTGAGCATCTTCGCAAGTTCTGCCCGTAAGGTGCGGGTTGCGGGGCCGCCCGACAACCACCTTTTGTGCAAGTTTGCTGGCACAACATGTAATCATTTGTACAAAGCTAGGCGCAGACCCTGTACATAAGTGAAATAAAGCTAAGTGTTGCACAACTCTTGTCAATTCACATGTTTAATTATATGAGTTTTCTCTGTGATGTTGTGATATGTTTGCCTTGTATGGATGATTAAAGAACCGTCAAGGTTCCATATCATTATTTTCTCTTCTTTCTTTTTCTCAAAGGACAGAAGGTCGCCTCGCGTACATGTTTGCCGGGGGGAATGATGGTATGGACACTGACAAGTGATGTTCAAGTAAATACTCCACGACCAGAAGTATAACAAAGAAAAGCTAAGTTGAAAAACTTTCCAAACAAATGTCTTTGTTGTAGAGCTATCTTCCTTGAACATTTTTGGATTTAGTATGGGAAACCTGCATGCGAGGGAACCTTGTGGTGGTTAGCTGCGCTCTTATTTTGTTTTGAGTCTGCTCAACAATCTAAGCGGCTGCGCTATGAACACCAAGGGACCTTACCGACAGCAACACTTCCAGAAGGCTGCTAAGGATCTTTTCCTCAAGCGCTCACGGCAAGTGTGCTCACCGGCAAGTTTCCAAACAAGCGTAGGGAATCAACCATGCAAAAGCAGAATTGAACAAGGAGAACAACACACACTCATCAAACATAACAAACAGTAGATATTCATTCAGAAGTGCCCAATAACATTTCTTCTTAACATATCCCCATAGGGTTACATTGGGCATAGTACAAGAGCAAAAGAAAATAACTTGACCGAGGCATGATCCGTCTTCAAGACTGGACTTTAGTACTATCTGTACTTAGTCAGAATTGTTGTCCTTGATCTTGGCGCTTGGGGAGCTCTCATCATCTTCGCTCTCACTGGTGGAGTCAGCGTCGCTGCTACTCGAGCTCTCTTTGCAACGCTGCAGGCGAGTGCTCGAAGCCCAAAAGAACTTCACGAAGAGCGTGTCAGATCCAACCAGCCTGAAGTGAAGAAGGTGTCCTTGCCCTAAGCTGCGGGCGCGGATGAATGACTTCCATCCCTGCATCAAATACATGATGCCATTGGGAGAAGTCTCAACATCCACCCAGACGGGGCCGTTGCAGCAGCCATCCACCAGCAACCACAGGTCGGACAAATGACTGTCCTCCATCACCCCGGTGAAAGGATTTGGGAGACACAATCAGTTGCGTTGCCGATGGCGCAGGCCCATGACAAACTCATCCGCCGTGTCCTCAGTGTGGCCCTCTTCCTGGGGCGGAGTGACCTTTGATGAGATAGCGAGCGCTCCACTATGGCTATTTCGACCTCGGATGCCGCGTTTTTCGCAGCCGCGGACCACAGCCCTTACTCGGGCACTGGAGCCAGCCTCCGCTACCGTGGCCAAGACGCGTGCATGGTGCCGTGGAGAAGCCCTCGCAGCAATGGCGAATGCATGAGCTCAGCTCTTTCCCCTTGCCATCGTGGCAGAGCTTCTTGGAAGAACAGGGAGAGGGAAGGCGGAGAAAGAAGAGGGAAGCAGTTCAACTGGAATGAGAAGAGGCAAAAGAGCAATGCCCTCCATGGTCCTCGCTTTATGGGGAAGGCGCGGGGCCTGGCTCTTTACTGTTTGAAACGACAACTCATGGTTAGGCGCAATACGCCAGCGGCCGCCAGTTTCGCCAATCCCACGTCTTGCATGCAGTATGCATGGTGGGTGGGCGTAGTAAAAGAGAAGATTATGAAAGACATGGCAGTTATTCCTTGCCACGCGTGCGTAGGGACCCCGATCCTAAGTCACACCGATATAGCATGTAACACATCATATCTCTTTGCGGCCTCACGCACGGTATTCCCATGGCTGCAACCTTACCTTGGCCGGGAGCGTTTGCGCCTTGGCTCACGTATATGATTGTGTCGCTAGCACCCATATGACAGAGAACCCGGGTTGACATGGTTAGTAATGAACTAAGGTGGCACATTCGTACAGGAACATGCATAGTGTAAGCACTAGGGAGCATTTCCCCATACGAAAGGCTACCAAAGGTAAAGAACTAAGTGTCGAACCCCACACATAACAATACAGATTACACGTATGCATAACATGCAAGAATGTGCTGTATAACATGGCATCACAACATAACTCAACAAATCATATATAGATAAAGTCTCAGAAGAGCCAACATAACATTTATTGCAAGCAGCGGGTCTCATGACCCTTCATATAAAGCATACAAGCAGCAAGCGAAAACATAACCATGTCTGAGTACAGACATCTACAAAAGAAAAAGACTGAGAAGCCTGACTCACTACAAACCCTCCCAAGGGTACAAGATCATAGCTGAGGTAACAAGCTACTTCTCGCAGTCCACCTGGAACTACTAGTGAGACCAAAGTCTCCTCTGCAAAAACATAAATTAAGCAAACATGAGTACAAAGGTACTCAACAAGACTTACATCAGATCCTATCATACATGCATTAGTATTAAGAAGGGTACTATGGGGTTTAGCTACAGCAAGCCAGCTTTTACTCAGTGGCTATCCTGTTCTAGGACTATGAGTAATTTATTTGAGGTGAGAAAGCTCACACGAGTCCACTAATCACCACAACAATACACTACTATGGATTCTCTCCCATCTCCCAACGAAAACGCCATCCATAGCACTCACACTTATCTTGAGCATTTTAGAGTATCCACTTCAAGTTGTCTATGTAACATATAAGAATCCAAGTAGTACACATCTACGGACGCGGCTATTCGAATAGATCATTACGCTACAGGGGTGTACTTCTTCACACACGCTCTCACAACTTATCACCATATACACGTCATGTATCTCGGCAACCTTCAAGCAGAAGCCTGGCGAGGGTGTCGGCCACGACCTGACTAACCATGCAAGACTTTTTAGTCCAGGTTTATCGCCTATTTGAAGTTGTATCTGCAAGGGAAGTCTGCCCGAGGTTTCTGTCACGGCCTCAAATGATGTGTGCAGGGTTCCCGAGCCCACCATTCGGGTGCCACTCGATACACCGGGCCACGGTGCCTAGTCTTTCCCAAGCCCACCCGATCGGGTGCCACTTGGTAGACAAATAGCACTACCTACAAACACCAAAAACTAGTTGCAACTCCTGGACAGAGATCGAGGTGATTAATAAGCCTAGAGGGGCCGATTTAACAGAACCCAATGTGTGGTAGTAGCTACATGGATAACATACACAAAACTCAGTTCTTAAGGACGGTCCAAATGAGACAACCCACCATGTACTCCTACATGGCCTCTCACTGCTACCTTTACCAAATCGTGTTCACACACTTAACTCTCAGCATCAGAACATAGCATAACACTCCAATCCATTCCCAATGAATCAGACCTGACACAACTCTAAGCAATAGCAAGCATGGCATGATTAAGTCACAACATGTCTCGAGCAACTCCTAATCATGCTAGGAGGTTTTAACTATTTACCGTGACAATGATAGGTCATGCAGAGGAATGAGTTCAACTACCGCAACATAAAGTAACAGTTGAATCATCGTTGTCCTAACGCAATAAAAGAGAGCAGGAGAAAGAGAGTGGGGTTGTATCGGAATGCTCAAGGGGGTTTGCCTTCCTGAAAGATCAGCAGGGGTACAGCTCCTCAGATAGGTACTCTGGAACACTCTCCGGAGCAGGACCTATTGAGAAGGGCGGTACCAAAAATCAATACATAAAAAATGCAACAATTTGATGCATGATCATGACATGTCAAGAATGCTATGATTTGCACTAATGCATCTGGCAACAATTTAATTGAAGTCCATAGGAACCAAGGGTTCATATGCAAACTCCATATTAAGCACTTTAAGTGCCATTATCATGTTTTCACTTATACAGTAGGTATAATTTAGTTGAACATGCATGAAAGTGATACAGATGGATAGATTTATTTTTTTCTAATAATTTTTCATATATAAATTATTTCAATATGAGCTACAGTTGAATTTTTGTGAATTTTTGAAGTTTTGCTAATTTTCTGGAATTTACAAATATTTCTAAAATAGAAATAATCCAGAAAAAGGTTTACCACATCATGCCTGCGTTAGCAAGTAAACAGCGCTAACCAGGGTCAAACCTGACCGATGGGACGCACGTGTCAGTGGAACAGTGTTGATTAGTGATTAGGTTAAATCCTAACTAGAAATTGGCAGGGGCCTAGGCCCACATGCCAGTGACCCAGGAGGGTCATTTAGTTAGTGCTAATCTGGTGGTTAACTGGAGCTAAGCTGTCGGCGATGAGCCGAAACAGCGGAGGCACTCGGAAATCGCCCTCCGGCTACCAAACCGACAGCGGTTTGGCCCTGCGTGAAGCTAGTGCTCGTGCGCATCTAACAGAGCCATCAACTCATGCTGGGTGGACCAAAACGATGGCGGCGATGACTTGTGCGGTGGTCAAAGTTCGGTCATCGGCGGTTATGATGCTACGGTGCATGGGAAATCAAACCGGTGGTGGTTCTGGGCTCCTTGGATTTTGATAGCACTAAGGCATGCTCGGATGCGAGCTTTTCTAGCTCTGGCCGCGGCAGCGACATGAACGGCAGTGACGAGCTCTCGACTCTGGTGAAACTACGACGTAGGCGAGGCAATCAAGCATCGAAGTAAGGGGAATGGTGGTGGGTCTCACAGCGGGCCAGTAGAGCAGTTTAGCGGGCTCGATGGTGGTCGGACGACATCAGAGGAGTGATGGAGATCTCGGGTGGCCGAGGAAGAAGACAATGGCGGTGTCGGCATTCGGGGATGTTCGGCGATGCGTGGCTCGATGTAGAGGTAGCATGCGATGGGGCGGATTGTTCGAACGACACGGGACATCGGAGGGGAGGCTGTGGCTACGGGGGGTCACGGCGGCGCAGCTTCGGTGGCTTTGGCCATGGTGAGAGAGAGCAAACGGGAAGGAATGGAGAGGCCAGCTCAATCCAGACGACTCTGGCGAGTCTATCCGCAGTACCAGGGAGGTAGGAAGGCAGCTGGTGGCTGGGCAAGCGCGGGCGTCGTGCCCTGTCTCGCCTCTGCCAGTAGACAGAGGTTGAAGACGACTGGCAGGTTCGGCACAATGCTGGGCCGACACAGTAGTAGGCCAACAGAGCGAGGTAAGTCAGCCCAGGTAGTTCCCTTTCCTTTTTCTATAGTATGTTTTGATTTAGTAAAAAAATACTAAACCATTTTTCTTTCTTCTGATAATTTTTTGTAGGGGCTAGTTGGATTATCCAAAGCCCCTCACTAAAATTCAGAATTGTTGGAGCTAGTAAATATTTTATATGAATTAATAGCCCCAATTCAAATAGAATATGAATTTTCAAAAATCCAAAATGTCGTGGAAAAATGTGCATCATCTCTGGTTACTGTTTCCAGAATTTCCCCAAAAATCATGAACATTTTTGGAGACCATTTTGGGTTCTTGAAATTTATTTTAGTTGAACCTACTTGAATTCCATTTGATGCTAGGGTTTGATCATCCCCCATTTCAAATTCGAATGCAATTTAGACATGATGCAAACATGAAAGGCTAGACTAGATCATTACCAGACTAGGGATGTGACAACTCACCCCCACTCAAAGAATCTTGTCCCGAGATTCAGGAGGCGGGGGGAAGAGGGTGGGGGTACTCCAGTCGAAGACGATCTTCTCGCTACCAAGTAGCTTCTCTCTCAGAGTGATGAGACCACTGAACCTTGAGAAACTTTATGTTCTGACGTAAGGTGACATGCTCTGCTTGATGAAGAATACGAACAGGGTACTCTCGATATGTGAGGTTATCTTGGAGATCAATTGTTTCATCGTCCACTCCGCGGATGGGATCCAAGAAGCAACGCTTGAGTTGATAGACGTGGAAGACATCATGGACTCGAGAAAGATGTGGGGGTAGTTCCAACTGGTAGGCAACCTGTCCTCGTTTAGCAAGAATGCGAAAAGGACCAATGTAACAAGGAGCCAACATGCCCTTCATACCGAAACGATGGGTACCCTTTAAAGGGGTAACCCTAAGGTAAGCCTTGTCACAAACTTCATAAGCCACTTCCTTATGGCGACGGTCATACTGGCTCTTTTGACGAGACTGGGTTGTCTTCAAATTCTCACGGATAATGCGAACTTGCTCTTCTGCTTCCTGGATCATATCCGGTCCAAAGAATTGTCTTTTGCTAGTTTCTGACCAGTTCAAAGGTGTTCAACATCTTCGTCCATAAAGAATCTCAAAGGGTGCTTTCTTGAGACTGGATTGGTAGCTATTGTTATAAGAAAACTCGACGAAAGGAAGGCACTTCTCCCAATCCTTACCGAATGAGATAACACAAGCTCTAAGCATGTCTTCGAGAATCTGGTTAACCCTTTCCACCTGACCACTTGACTGAGGGTGGAAAGCGGTATTGAAGGAGTGATGGGTGCCCATGGTAGTCTGGAAACTCTCCCCAAAATGAGAAGTGACAAGACTAACACGGTCATAATTTATCTCTAGTGGGACACCATGTAGTAACATTATTCGAGAAATATATAAGTCAGCTAGCTGACTAGCAGTGATACTCTCTCGAATAGCTAGGAAGTGACCCACTTTGGAAAGACGTCAATGACTATGAAGATTGCATTATTCCCTCTCTTGGTCCTGGGAAAGCAGGTGATGAAATCCATACCAACTTTATCCCATTTCTACTCAGGAATAGCTAAAGGCTGAAGGGTGCCAGTAGGCCTCTGATGCTCTACTTTATCGCGATGACAAACATCACAATTAGCAACAAACTTGGTGATTTCCCTCTTCATCCCAGTCCACCAGAACCTTTGGCATAGGTCCTGATACATCTTGGTACTACCGGGATGAATGGTGAGAGGGGATTCATGAGCCTCCTTAAGGATCTATTGCTGCATCTGCTGACTCTTGGGAACCACCAAGCGGTTCCTAAAGTAAACAACACCTCGTTCATCCATAGAGACGCAACCGGCAACTCCCTTGGAGATATTTTTCTTGATTCGAGAGATTCCCATATCATGCTTCTGGGCTTCTATTATCTGGTCCACAAGAGTAGGTTTCGCCACAAAGGTAGAAATGGATCCGTGAGGAGCAATGTGAAGGTTAAGCTTACATAATTCCTCATGGAGAAGTTGTTGGCCCTATTGCAACATGAGATTGTTGCAATAGGACTTATGACTTAGCGCATCATCCATGACATTTGCCTTGCGTGGAGTGTAAGTAATCCCTAAGTCGTAATCCGAGATCAACTCCAACCAAGGTGTCATGCCAAATATGTGATCCTATCCGAGAGGAACTCGAAGGTCCCACCAAGGATAGAGCCGCATATTGAAGACGCTTTTGCAAGGTGGATATCATTACATCATACCATATATAACTCAATTGGTGATACATACAAAGGCATACAAATGCCACCTGAATACATCAATACGTAGCAAACATCATACAGAAGAGCGGCATCCGACTACGTATGAAAACAAACGGAAAACAAGAACGACATCCAGCCTGCTAGCCCAGGCTGCCGACCAGGAACCTATCCCTCAATCGAAAAAGAAGAAGTGGAAGAACTCGAAAACAAGCAAGCATCGCTCTCACGTCAGATCATCGCATTACCTGTACCTGCAACTATTGTGGTGGTAATCTGTGAGCCACGAGGACTCAGCAATCCCATTACCATGTGTATCAAGACTAGCAAAGCTTAATGGGTATGGAAAGGATAAGTGGTGAGCTTGCAGCAGCACTAAGCATTGTATGGTGGCTAACTTACGAGTACAAGAGTAAGATGAGAAACAACGCAAACGGTCGCAAACTAGTAAGATCAAGAAGTGATCCTGAACTACTTACGTTCAAACATATCCCCACCATGTTCTCTTCTCGAACTTCCTCAAAAAGAGACGGTCACGGCTACGCACACGGTTGGTGTATTTTAATTCGGATCTGGTGTCAAGTTCTCTACAACCGTATATTAAAAATTCCCATCTGCGACATAACCGCGGGCACGGCTCTCGAAAGTTTAAACCCTACAGGGGTGTCACAACTTAGCCCATGATAAGCTCTCACGATCTGCGGAGACATTCCTCCATCTCGGAACACCCCGATCAAGCTCAGGATCCCGGTGCACAAGACATTTCGACAATGGTAAAACAAAATCAGCAAGACCTCCCGATATGCCGACACCCTGATAGTAGCCGCGCGTATCTCATCTGAGGCAACGATCGGATAGGTCAGCCTACGAGTAAAACCATACCTCGAGTTGCCCCGTGGTGGCCCTGCAGTCTGCCTGTTTTGGACCAACACTCATGAGGAGCACTGGCCCGGGGTTGTAAATTAATTATCCTCGGGGTCCGGAAAGTCCCTATGCAAGTTTTAGTTGTTATTAGGCAAATGGTAAAACCAAAATTGGGCCTTGCTGGAAGAGTTTTATTCAAAGCGAACTGTCAAGGGGGGCCCATAAACCCCGACCGCGTTAGGAACACAAAATTCAAGGAACATAACACCGGTATGACAGAAACAAAGGCGGCAAGAGTGGAACAAAACACCAAGCAAAAGGCCAAGCCTTCCACCCTTTACCAAGTATATAGATGCATTAATTAAATAAGAGATATTGTGATATCCACTGATATCCATGTCCCAACATGGAACAACCTACAGCTGCACCTGCAACTAGCAATGCTATAAGAGGGGCTGAGCAAAGTGGTAACATAGCCAAACAACGGTTTGCTAGGATGGTGGAAAAGGTTAGAGGCTATCATGGCAATTTGGGAGGCTTGGTAAACAAGTGGTTGGTAGCGCGACATAGCGATAGCATCGTGACAACTAGCAAAGCAAAGATAGTAGTGGTATCCAGGATAATGATCATCTTGCCTAAAATCCTGCTCGTAAGAAGATCGAGTCCATGACGAAGATGAATGGGCGTAGACGAACCAAGAGTAGTCGAACGAATCCTCAAGATCGCAACGAAACAGGAACTGTCGAGAAGAAGCACAACCGAAAATAAGCAAACAACATGGTAAACACACAACACATAAACATGGCATAATGCTCAACTAAGTATTATGCATGACAAGGCTACATGATGCTACTCATGGCAAGAGATGATGCATACAAGAACATCACATCAAAGCAAGTTTAAATGAGGCCGGAAATAACATATAACAATTCAGGTAAGTCCTCATATGCAAATTTTAAAATTGGTCCTGATCTGAATAAACATTAAGTTAGAGTTGTTAAACAGCAAGTTAAGATGCACCATGATGATCTACATGATTTTCTAGTCAAGTTTCATATAAAGTTCATTTAATTCGGAGCTACGGTCTAGAAGATATGAGCAAATCAAGCTAAACATGGCATTGATGCAAAATGCACCCAAACATCAACCACAAACACTCACATCATGGAAGCAACAAGAGAATATGAAACTACTCCCTCCATCCGGAAATACTTGTCGGAGAAATGAATGTATCTAGACGTACTTTAGTTATAAGTACATCCATTTTTATCTATTTCTTTGACAAGTAATAGCGAACGGAGGGAGTACATGCAATTCTAAGAAAGTTTCATATAGAACATGAAGAAAACGGAGCAACAGTTCTACACATACACACAAAGCAAGTTTTATATACAATCTGCCCAAAACAGCAACTAGGCATATTGCAAGCAGCAAAACAACATGCTACAGGAACTATATGAGCACAAACTTGATATGCACTAAAAGTAGAGATGACATGCTGCAAATATCTATAAGGTTCAGGTACATAGGTATCAAGATTAAACCAATATGATCCATGCAAAATGCAACTTTATAACACATATTAGGACGGTGAAAAACTGGGCATACATGTGAGCAAAGTTAACATGATGACATGTTGGAGGCATGAAACAAACATGCTACATTGCAACAACATGGCAAACAATAGCATGGCATGAAAGTACAGGTTAAATATGGCAAAACTTGCTTTCTAAACATCTCCATATAACCTCTAGATCAATGGCATTCATCAAGACAAGATGCAAACATGAAATAAGCTGATTCTCAGACGGTGAAATCTGGATATGCAAAACAACATCATGATTCTCAGACGGTGAAATCTGACATGGGCATGTAGTATACATGGCATACTCCAACTTACTCCATGGGAACAACTTCATGGGATGCATAGATTAATTACAATGAGCTTTGCAAAATGGAACATGTTGTCAACAGATTGACAGATTTAGCATGATGGCACATTGAGAGCAAGAAATAGACAAGCTACAGCAAGCATACATGGCAACCAAGGGCATGGCATCAAAGTAGACATAACATAAACCAAATCACATGAAGAAATCATGTGCATATGACCTATGGAATAGTGGTAAACATCATGCAAAATGATAAGTTTTATAACAGGCAGTTTCAAACTTAGTGAAATTTAGCAAGTCTGAAATCAGCAACATTGACTAGGCAAGTTGGCAAGCTCATGGCAGTCCCCTCATAGCATATCATGGCATGAAATAAATACTAGCAGCAAGAGGACATAAAAATGCACCAAACACATGTTGACAAGATGCTCATATGATATATACATTAAATCACACAAAAATAATAAAAGGGAATTTATAACAGTTTTCAGCACTCAATATCAGCATGCACTTTTGCAACAAAGATATCAACATGTAGATGAACCCTAGCATGAACGCAACAGCAACCATCATGAAGAGCACAAAGAGTAGATCAAAATTCATATATAGATCATCTCCATAGGATACACGTGCAAAAAGTAACAAGCACCACAACATGCATACATAATGTTGAAATTCAGGGACTTGGCCGAAAATACAAGTCTAAAACTGGGCACAAGATAGCTAAATGACGCACGGGCGGGTTCTTGTGGCTGCTCACCATGGGCTCGGCCCAGGACGGTGAAGGAGGCAGGCCCGGTAGTGCTGCGGGCTGGGGAGGCCGGAGCAGATGGGCCTGGCGACGCCGGGCCCACGGGGCGGTGACTCGGTCGTCTCCCTCACCCAGGAGGCAGAGTGAGGTCGGCGTCGGCTGGTGAAGGGACGGCGAGGGGCGGCGCTGGCTGGCGGGGATGAGCGAAGGCCGAGGATGGAGGGGATCGACGCGGGGGCGGCAGATCTGACGGATCCGTGCGGAACCTCGCCGGATCGGAGCAGGAGTGGCGGCGAGCTTCACGGGGCTGTGGTGCTCCTGTCCATGGAGAGAGAGAGCGAGTGAGACAGAGGAGAAGAAGGGCGGCTAGGTCAGCGCTCACCGTGGCGGAGACGGTCGCCGGCAGGAGGCCAGGCGGTGGAGAGGACGAGGCGGAGACTGCGGGGCCGAGCGGCGTGCACGGGGCGCGGAGGCGCGTCTCGCGGGTGTGGGAGTACGGGCGACTGGCGGCGGCGGCGCCCTTCGGGCCCGGGCGGGCCGTGCGATGGGCCTGGCGGGCCTGGCTCGGGAGGAGAGAGAGACAGGGGCTAGGTGGCGGCTGGGGTTTGGGGATGCACGGAGTTCGAGGGAGGAGGCTAGGGTTTCCAAAACAGGAGGTCTAGGCCTTCCTTTTATAGGCAGAGATGCTAGGGGAGGGGGGTTTTAGTCCGTTTCGGAGCCGTTCGATTGTCATCGGTCCGGAGCGAGGGGTAGGGTAGGTGGCTAGGTGGGCTGTGTAGAAGGCCATGGGCTGAGATGAGAGGGAAGAAGAGCGGCCCGGCAGGGGTTTTCGGATACCGAAAACGTCCGACGGTTTGACCGGCTATAATGCCGCTATAGTTATCCGTTGGGGCATCAAACGGACTCCGACTGCGACGAAATTTGGCAGGCGGTCTACCGACAATAAAACAAGGCCGCATGCCAACTTTCACCCCATTCCGAGAATATTTTTATCCCACTTATAAAATAATATTTCGGAGGTGCCGTGGGTGCGTGCGAGTGTGGTTGGACTCAGAACGGACAACGGAGAGAACTGGGAGACCCGAACGGATGCAAGTTTTGAAAAACATGCAGATGAAATGCACATGATGACATGGCAAAGCGCAACACGCAAGCGAATGAGATGGCAACGACGGCGAATAAACGGAAGACATCTGGCGCATCGGTCTAGGGGTGTCACAACACTCCCCCACTAACAGAAGATCTCGTCCCGAGATCCTAGGAACGAGACAGAGGAGAAAGAGGATGAACGCAACACGAGCCCCCACCGTTCCCTCCGCCACCTAGGAGGAATGACAACAACCAGTAGGACAAGGGGGCTGGGGGCTACCAGGAGCCTCGCGCGGTAGCCTGCAACCTCGGAGGAGCTCAGGCCCCCGCATCTAGCCGCCGCTTCAAGAAGTTCTCTCGTGAGGTGAACGCTGCCCTCCCAAGCCTTGAGGCTGTGCGTCCCCTCAAGTGGTCACAGTATGCCATCACATTCGACTCCAAGGACCACCTCAGGTGTTCAGCCACCGCCGGTGTGCTCCCCATGCTATGCACGCCCACCATCAGCAACGTCTCTGTCACCAAGATCCTCATCGACGGCAGTGCCGGCATCAACGTCCTCTCTGTCGAAACCTTTGAGACGCTTCAAGTACCGTATGATCAGCTCATGTCCACCAGGCCATTCTCTAGGGTGACTGACGGTTCCACCACTCCCCTGGGGCAGGTGCGCCTCCCAGTCACCTTTGGTACCCGCGACAACTATCACACCGAGCTTATCGACTTCGACATGGCCCACATTAGCCTCCCGTACAACGCCATCCTGAGGTACTCTACCCTTGCCAAGTTCATGGTGGGAACCCACCATGGCTACAATCTCCTCAAGATGCCAGGGTGCAGCGGCGTCATCATTGTCGCTTGCGATGAGAAGTATGTGGTCAGCTCCCTCGAGCATGCCTATTGGGCCGTGGCGATCAAGAATTCCGATGGCGAGGGTGACGTCGTGCCTCCTGAGGCTGTCCCCACGAATAAGAAGCAATTCCTCCCCAAGAGCGTCCTGAGGCAAGGAAGGCACCGGCCTGTGACACCTCGGGTGCCGCATCTATCGCCGGGGCGTGCCTTCCTCCCGGATAGGAATGCGTGCTAGGTGCCTTTGTCGGTGTCAAAACTGGTAGATCTCGGGTAGGGGGTCCCGAACTGTGGACCTTGGATCAATGGGGAACAATGGACGTGGGATACGATGTTTACCCAGGTTCGGGCCCTCTCAAAGAGGTAAAACCCTACGTCCTACTTGATTGTATTGCTTGTGTATAAGGGGCTTACATAGTAGATCTACCACGAGATCAGATGAACTAAGCCCTAACTAGTAGGATGGAGATTATTCTTCTAGCCTCTATGGACTAAGCCCCCTGGTTTATGTAGACACTGGGGGGTACTAGGGTTTACAGATAATCGGTTACATCAAGGAAACATCGGATCTTCCATCTTGACTTGGGGTGCACACCAAGGCACAAAAGTTCTTTGGTCCGGATACAATACGGCCCAATAGTCTGGCCCACGTGAGATAGGCCGGCATTCCGAGGACCCCCTAGTACAGGACTCCCTCAGTAGCCCTCAAACTAGCCTTCAACGCCGACTTCTCATAACTTCCAAGACTGTAGACTCCGGCTTGTAGGGGAGTTCCTTTTTCCCTAGTAGTTAAGCCTTCGAATGGTACTTGATTCAGTTCGGCCATACGCTGAGCCACATCTGGACGCCAAACTATCTGCTTTACTTAGCCTTGAAGGCCAATCGTTTGAATGCGAACAGTATCTTTGACTGACAACTTTTAGGCGAAGGGTCGCATATAGTCGTAAACATGAAGACTCGATACGTGACTCGTGGTCGCCCTTTTTATGACACATCCCTTCAAGGTGGAGATCGTGCCCCATTTTTGAAGGGATTTGATCAATGATTCATAGTACCCCACTCGCACATAACGCTACGAGTATATCGGGAAGAGGCGAGGTGGGTGGCGTATTTACAGGACTCCTGGTGTCGGTGTCAAAACCGGCAAACCTCGGGGTAGGGGATCCCGAGCTGTGGATCTAGGATCGATGGGGAACAGGGGATGATGAACACGATGTTTACCTAGGTTCAGGCACTCTCGAAGAGGTACTACCCTACATCCTGCTTGATTGTATTGGATCTATAGTATGGTTACAGAGTAGATCTGCCTCGAGATCAACATGAGCTAACCCCTAAGGTGATGAGGTGATGAGTATGGCCCTAGCCCTAAAGACTACAACCCTCGGTTTATATAGACAACGGTAGGGTTAGGGTTACCGGAGATAGATTACAATAAGGGATAAAGAGATCCTGCCTATCCTTGACTTGGAGGGCACACCACAGCTTCATAGATCTCCCATCACTATACGGGTTCTCCAGTCCGCTCCATATTCAATGGGCCGATTCCCCGAGGACCCCTTAGTCCATAACTCCCTCAGTAGCCCCCGAACTAGCCTCCAACGCCGGGGATTGTCCTCTGGAATCTTCATATCATAGGCTTGCGAGACGAGTTCTTCCATTCCTTTATTTAGTTTGGAGCCGTATCAATTTTGCCGAACACTATCCAGAGCCCGAACTAATGTGCTCGGGCCCGGATAGTTTCAACATTCTGGGATCCGAAGATATCTCGAGATTGAGGTGGGACCAGCAGAGTTTAATGCCATTCCTTGGGGCAAGGGCTTCGTGCACCTTTTCAGAAGGTGTGCGGCCCAATGCCATTCTTCCATGAGCCCGTCCTTCCAGCTTCACGGTGAGACGCTTATTTATAGATCCAAAGGTGCAGGGGACAGCTTACCTCCCCCCTTTCACAAAGAATGACACCGAAGAAATTCCTCGATGCTAAGGCCGACCTCCCAGGTTCATCCTCACGCCCGCACGGCCCACTCCCAGGCGATTGGTCGAGCTGTTCAGTTTCACACCTTCAATTGAGGCGCTTGCAGACGCAGTGCTTCCTCCCTCTGGCAGATTTGGTCCCCGTCCGCGCCGGTCTCATCTCCGTCGATGGCTGCGCCCTCGCCGAGAACTCCCCCACTCCGAGCAAGGAGGAGAGGGTATGTCTTGTGCCCTTCCTTCTAAGAGGTTTGGGCTTCCCCATCCATCCCTTTTTATGGGGTTTGTTGGAGTTCTATGGAATCCAGCTCCACAACCTCACCCCGGGGTCCATATTGCACATCTCTGGCTTCGTAGCCCTTTGCGAGATATTTTTGACTTGCGAGGCCCACTTCGATTTGTGGAGGAAGTATTTATGTCTTGTCCCTCGCCACCGGGGGGGATCCATATTCGAGTTGGGCGGTGCCAAAGTATGGCGTATAGCTGGGACAGGGTACCCAATTGGAACCCCACGAAAAGATCCCCAAGGATGGACCTCGGGGTGGTTTTATATTGAAGATGTCCCCCTCACCAATCTAGTTCGGCAAGGGTTGCCCGAATACTCAAACGACCCGCCTATAAAGCAGTTCAACCGGCGGCCCAAAGGCCCTTCCTAACAGGACAGCGAAGAGGTGCGTTCGATGGCGGCCAAGGCCAGGCTGCTAACTAGCAGTAAGCTGACCATGATCGAAGTGATGGCCATTGCTATTTCCCGATGCGTGCAACCCCTCCAGCAACGGGGTCATCCTTTATGGTGCTATAATGGGACCAACGATGTAACCCGCTATCCACGACAAAGGCCAGACAATAAGGCGGCTCTGGCTAAAATACTGGCCGATCTCTTCAAGGGAGTGGAGGCAGATTTCACTCGAATGAGTATTCGGGAAGGTTGCACCGGATACAATCCGGCAGACTGGGTTAGCCACAATGCACTGTCTTGAGCTCACGGATTATGCCCGAACTCTGACTGGTTGTATTTGAACAGGGATGGAGGTGTCAAGTTGCGTCCATTAATTGCCCTCCTCCTCATCCGGAGGATCATTCCCGTGACGATGATCCAGGGTATCATCCAGAGCTTCCTCCGAACACGCAGCAGCTGACGCGCCTCCGGCGGATTCCGATGATGTTTCAGTTACCAACTCCGAAGTCGAGAGCGTGTTGAATCATCGCCGCCGGAGGGAAACTTTATGTCATACTGCCTTTGCTGACCAGGAATTTAGTGCCTTTAATTTGGTGGATGCGTACGTTGGAGCAGCCCGGACAGGTCTTGAAGGGATCACCGGTCTTTTTTCTGCTAGAGTGCAGGTATGTAACTAAAATAGCTTGAAAGCGGATCATGTTTCCTAACTAACTAGCCCCCAAGCCTTAATTTGGGTGGGACGGCCGAGTTAAGGATTTCTAATGATATTATTTTTGTAGGCCGCAAGAGAGCAGAGCAAAAAGCTATCGGAGGACCTTGAGGTGAGGCGGACACAGTTGGTCGAAGCCAAGGCCGAACTGGATGCGGCTCGAAAAGCCAGCAGTGGATTGTCCGGTAAATAGAAAGAACTGTTTCCCAATGCGTAGAAAGGTATACGGTGTATTCTATGCATTAACACCTTTTTTCTCCATATAGCCACGGAAGCCGTAAGCGGGTTGCGAAAGGAGCTGGAGGCTGGCAAACGAGTGTTCACACGAAGTCAGGAGGAGAAAAATGAGCTCAAGGCAGAGAATCAACGGAAAGCCGAGGAAATTGAGAGCTTGAAAACTCAGCTGGCACAAGCCTTGGAGGAAAACCAGAAGCTGAAAGGTGGCATATTTGGTAAGCACTGACCTGACCATTCCGTTGGTCAAATACCATTGGCGTTTTAATGACGATATGCAACACCTGCTTGTTAGGTCTACTGACTGGGCGGCCCGAGGAAGAAGTCGGCACCTATGATGGGATCCTTTTCAAGGAGCTGTCGAAGACTTACGAGAGGGCCCGGAAGGCCATGAAGAGTATGGCAAAGGCGTTATGGCCGTCAGAGGTGCCGCCAGAGAACATGGCCGAACTAGCCAGTCGCTTTAAGGGAGCTCGGTGAAGGTTTGAATTATGGAAGATCTCGTCTTGCCGAGAAGGAGCGCGTGAGGCATGGGCTATGGTAAAGTCCCGTTTCACCAAGCTAGACCCTGAGCATATGGCCCGAGTTGGTCCGATGGGCCCTGACGGCCGAGAGATACCTCTAAGCTTGGTGTATGATGATGTGATGCCAGCCGCTCGCTATTCTTAGAAGGATTGTGCTTTAGAGCAATTGATTGACAATGTCGATCGAGAGTAGTTTTGTCAATTCTATGTATCTATGTACCTTACATTGACCGAGGTCAATCCATGTTCTTATTTTTAAAAGAATGTTGTCTTAACTGGCCATCGGCTTCTACCTCCCCGATCAGTGATTGGGAAGGGTTCGGTACTATGTGTCATGGGAAACAAGGCAACACTTCGGGAACCAGGCAATCCGGCCATCTGGCTCGAACAGACGAAACATGTGCGGAGAGATATGTTATATTACTGTTTGACGTAAGAAACATCTTCCGATGAAAATAGTTCCTCCAAGGGTTCCTTTCTTCGGGTAAATTTATAGTCCGGATACGTGAGATCAACGGAGACCAATGGCTGCGAGAAAACCCTGGTGATAAGCGTGAGGCTATATTCACTTCCCTTAGGCCAACTTATTGTATTCTGTAAGAACGCTAGCTTTTGGCTTCACCCATTTGAGGTACGTCCCCGGATGACCCGGTCGTAACAATCATAGAGGTGCTCCCTTTACTCCCTAGCCGAACAATCGGGAACATAGGGGTGAGCACAGGAGCCAGGCAACCCAGCTTGGCAAAGATCTTAAGTCAAATAAGTGCATATGTTGGCTTGAAAGATATGAGAAGGCTGCAATCAAAACGAATGCGATGTATACTGATTATATTATTTGGCTCCTCGAAGGGAGCCCCCATGCAAAGCTGGGTGTTACATTCCATGACGTATACGGTATTAGCTTGGTATAGTTCGGTTCAGCCGAACACCTGCCATGTCAAAAAATAAAAAGAAAAAACAAAGAGAGGTGAGGATGTATGCGGGTGACGATGTCTAACTTAGGCGTAAAAGCGCGCAGCCGGGCTGCATTCCATGGGTTCGGCTTGAGGCAATCATCGGATGGGCGGCGAAGGCGATATGCTCCTCCTGCAAGTACTTCGTCAATGATGTACGGGCCCTCCCATTTGGGCGAGAGCTTATGCTTCTGCTTTTCGGGGAGCTGGAGGACGAGGTCGCCCATGTTGTATGTCTTCGCCCGGACTTCGCGGTTTTGGTAGCACCGTGCTTGCTGCTGATAAAGTGCGGATTGAGCCCGAGCTATATCCCGTTCTCCTTCAAGAGCGTCCAAGTCATCCTGCCAATCCAACTCGGCTTCATTTTCTTCATACATGCGGACTCTAGGCGCGTCATGGATAAGATCGCATGGGAGAACTGCTTCCACACTGTATACCATAAAAAATGGTGTGTACCCGGTTGACCGGTTAGGAGTAGTACGCAGCCCCCATAATACAAAATCGAGTTCCTCGACCCAATGGCAGTCTGATTGTTCAAGTGATCAGACCAGACGAGGCTTGATGCCGCTCATAATGAGCCCGTTGGCCCGTTCGACCTGTCCATTGGTTTATGGGTGGTACACTGAAGCATAATCGAGCTTAATTCCCATTTTACCGCAGCAGTCCTTGACTTCCTGGGCGGTGAAGTTGGTACCGTTATCGGTAATTATGCTGTGGGGGACACCATAACGGTGTACGACGTCAGATAAGAAGTCGACAACCGGTCCGGATTCTGCCGAAGTGACGGGCGTTGCCTTAATCCACTTGGTGAATTTGTCAACCATGACCAATAGGTACTTCTTTTTGTTTGTGCCCCCTTTGAGTGGCCCGACCATGTCGAGACCCCAGACCGCGAAAGGCCATGTTATCGGTATCGTCCGAAGAGGTGCGTTGGGCATGCGACTTTGATTTGCGAACAGCTGACATCCAACGCATCGTTGGACAAAAGCCCGGGCATCCTCACGGGCGGTAGGCCAAAAGAATCCTACTTGAAAATCCTTGCTGACCAAGGCCCGAGCTGCCGCGTGGTGGCCGCCCATGCCCGCATGTATTTCTGCCAGGAGTTGATGCCCCTCTTCTTCGGAGATGCACCTTTGCAAGATTCCTGTGGTGCTTTTTTTGTAAAGCTCGCCCTCATGGACCTTGTATGCTTTAGAGCATTGGACTATACGTCGTGCCTCCATCTGGTCCTCCGGGAGCTGTTGTCGAGTGAGGTAGGCAAGCAGAGGTTCTATCCAGGGGGCAATTATGGCCATGATTTCATGGGCGGAAGGTGTTTCCTCGAGTGCGGAGCCGCCGGTGATATTGTTGTCGGGCTCCTTTTCCGGGGAAGCATTGTGAGCGGGCTCATTGACTAGTGCGCCGACGTCACTATCCTGCCATACTACAGAGGGCTTGAAGAGCCGCTCGAGGAACGTGTTTTTGGGAACCGGGTCATGCTTGGCGCCCATGCCGGCGAGGACGTCCACGGCTTGGTTGCTGTCCCTAGAGACATGGTGGAATTCTAGGCCCTCAAATCGGGCCGATATCCGGAGAACCGCGTTTCTATATGACGCCATCTTGGGGTCCTTGGCATCGAATTCGCCGTTGACTTGAGAGATCGCTAGGTTTGAATCTCCCCTTACTTCGAGGTGCTGCACTCCCATTGACGTGGCCTTACGAAGACCACGTAGTAGTGCTTCGTATTCGGCTGCGATGTTGGAGTCCATGTACATTATTTGTAGGACATACCGAACAGCGTCGCCTATAGGGGATATTAGGATGACCCCAGCCCCCAGTCCGGCTAACATTTTTGAGCCGTTGAAAAACATCGTCCAGTGCGAATATGTACTGTACTCTCGGGGTAGTTCGGCTTCGGTCCATTCGGCTATAAAATCGGCTAGTACCTGAGATTTAATAGCTCGGCGTGGTTTGTATGATATCTCGAAGGGAAGGAGCTCAATGGCCCATTTGGCGATGCGGCCTGTGGCATCCCTGTTGTTGATTATATCGTTCAAGGTGACCTCTGACGCCACTGTGATCGAGCATTCTTGAATGTAGTGTCGTAGCTTTCGGGATGCCATAAAAACCGTATAAGCTATCTTTTGCTAGTGGGGGTATCATGATTTGCATGGCGTAAGTACCTCGGACACATAATAGACCGGCTTCTGGACTTGGAACTTGTGGCCCTCAGACTCCCGCTCCACGATGAGCACCGCGCTAACCACCTGATTGGTGGCTGAAATGTATAGTAGCATGGGCTCACCAACGCTAGGTGCGGCCAGGATAGGGTTGCCAGCGAGAAGTGCTTTAATCTCCTTGAGCGCCGCAGTTGCTTCATCTATCCATTGGAAGTTCTTGGTCTTTTTAAGCAATCTGTAGAGTGGGAGCGCCTTTTCTTCGAGGCAAGATATGAAGCAGCTCAAAGCTGGCACGCATCCGGCCAATTTTCTAGACGTGCTTAAGCTATGTTGGTATTGCGAGCTGGGATAGCGCACTAATTTTGGCCGGGTTGGCCTCGACTCCTCTATGTGAGACGATGAATCCGAGCAACTTTCCGGCAGGGACCTCGAAGACGCATTTTTCGGGGTTGAGTCGTATATCATAGGCTCGTAAGTTGTCGAAGGTTTGGCGGAGGTTGTCTATCAGCTGGTCGATGTTTTTGGTTTTGACAACCACATCATCCACGTATGCCTCGACTGTTCTGCCGATTAGGTTTTCGAGGCATGCTTGGATCATGCCTTGATATGTGGCTCCTGCGTTTTCAGCCCGAACGACATGGTGTTGAAGCAGAAACTCTTCGAGCTAGATCAACGGAGACCAATGGCTGCGAGAAAACCCTGGTGATAAGCGCGAGGCTATATTCACTTCCCTTAGGCCAACTTATTGTATTCTGTAAGAACGCTAGCTTTTGGCTTCACCCATTTGAGGTACGTCCCCGGATGACCCGGTCGTAACAATCATAGAGGTGCTCCCTTTACTCCCTAGCCGAACAATCGGGAACATAGGGGTGAGCACAGGAGCCAGGCAACCCAGCTTGGCAAAGATCTTAAGTCAAATAAGTGCATATGTTGGCTTGAAAGATATGAGAAGGCTGCAATCAAAACGAATGCGATGTATACTGATTATATTATTTGGCTCCT
Organism: Thinopyrum elongatum; assembly: GCA_011799875.1. Lineage (NCBI taxonomy): Eukaryota > Viridiplantae > Streptophyta > Magnoliopsida > Poales > Poaceae > Thinopyrum > Thinopyrum elongatum. The sequence goes on along the minus strand of CM022302.1, from coordinate 247,064,663 downwards.
CGAAGGGAGCCCCCATGCAAAGCTGGGTGTTACATTCCATGACGTATACGGTATTAGCTTGGTATAGTTCGGTTCAGCCGAACACCTGCCATGTCAAAAAATAAAAAGAAAAAACAAAGAGAGGTGAGGATGTATGCGGGTGACGATGTCTAACTTAGGCGTAAAAGCGCGCAGCCGCGCTGCATTCCATGGGTTCGGCTTGAGGCAATCATCGGATGGGCGGCGAAGCCGATATGCTCCTCCTGCAAGTACTTCGTCAATGATGTACGGGCCCTCCCATTTGGGCGAGAGCTTATGCTTCTGCTTTTCGGGGAGCTGGAGGACGAGGTCGCCCATGTTGTATGTCTTCGCCCGGACTTCGCGGTTTTGGTAGCACCGTGCTTGCTGCTGATAAAGTGCGGATTGAGCCCGAGCTATATCCCGTTCTCCTTCAAGAGCGTCCAAGTCATCCTGCCAATCCAACTCGGCTTCATTTTCTTCATACATGCAGACTCTAGGCGCGTCATGGATAAGATCGCATGGGAGAATGGCTTCCACACTGTATACCATAAAAAATGGTGTGTACCCGGTTGACCGGTTAGGAGTAGTACGCAGCCCCCATAATACAAAATCGAGTTCCTCGACCCAATGGCAGTCTGATTGTTCAAGTGATCAGGCCAGACGAGGCTTGATGCCGCTCATAATGAGCCCGTTGGCCCGTTCGACCTGTCCATTGGTTTATGGGTGGTACACTGAAGCATAATCGAGCTTAATTCCCATTTTACCGCAGCAGTCCTTGACTTCCTGGGCGGTGAAGTTGGTACCGTTATCGGTAATTATGCTGTGGGGGACACCATAACGGTGTACGACGTCAGATAAGAAGTCGACAACCGGTCCGGATTCTGCCGAAGTGACGGGCGTTGCCTCAATCCACTTGGTGAATTTGTCAACCATGACCAATAGGTACTTCTTTTTGTTTGTGCCCCCTTTGAGTGGCCCGACCATGTCGAGACCCCAGACCGCGAAAGGCCATGTTATCGGTATCGTCCGAAGAGGTGCGTTGGGCATGCGACTTTGATTTGCGAACAGCTGACATCCAACGCATCGTTGGACAAAAGCCCGGGCATCCTCACGGGCGGTAGGCCAAAAGAATCCTGCTTGAAAATCCTTGCTGACCAAGGCCCGAGCTGCCGCGTGGTGGCCGCCCATGCCCGCATGTATTTCTGCCAGGAGTTGATGCCCCTCTTCTTCGGAGATGCACCTTTGCAAGATTCCTGTGGTGCTTTTTTTTGTAAAGCTCGCCCTCATGGACCTTGTATGCTTTAGAGCATTGGACTATACGTCGTGCCTCCATCTGGTCCTCCGGGAGCTGTTGTCGAGTGAGGTAGGCAAGCAGAGGTTCTATCCAGGGGGCAATTATGGCCATGATTTCATGGGCGGAAGGTGTTTCCTCGAGTGCGGAGCCGCCGGTGATATTGTTGTCGGGCTCCTTTTCCGGGGAAGCATTGTGAGCGGGCTCATTGACTAGTGCGCCGACGTCACTATCCTGCCATACTACAGAGGGCTTGAAGAGCCGCTCGAGGAACGTGTTGTTGGGAACCGGGTCATGCTTGGCGCCCATGCCGGCGAGGACGTCCACGGCTTGGTTGCTGTCCCTAGAGACATGGTGGAATTCTAGGCCCTCAAATCGGGCCGATATCCGGAGAACCGCGTTTCTATATGACGCCATCTTGGGGTCCTTGGCATCGAATTCGCCGTTGACTTGAGAGATCGCTAGGTTTGAATCTCCCCTTACTTCGAGGTGCTGCACTCCCATTGACGTGGCCTGACGAAGACCACGTAGTAGTGCTTCGTATTCGGCTGCGATGTTGGAGTCCATGTACATTATTTGTAGGACATACCGAACAGCGTCGCCTATAGGGGATATTAGGATGACCCCAGCCCCCAGTCCGGCTAACATTTTTGAGCCGTTGAAAAACATCGTCCAGTGCGAATATGTACTGTACTCTCGGGGTAGTTTGGCTTCGGTCCATTCGGCTATAAAATCGGCTAGTACCTGAGATTTAATAGCTCGGCGTGGTTTGTATGATATCTCGAAGGGAAGGAGCTCAATGGCCCATTTGGCGATGCGGCCTGTGGCATCCCTGTTGTTGATTATATCGTTCAAGGTGACCTCTGACGCCACCGTGATCGAGCATTCTTGAATGTAGTGTCGTAGCTTTCGGGATGCCATAAAAACCGTATAAGCTATCTTTTGCTAGTGGGGGTATCGTGATTTGCATGGCGTAAGTACCTCGGACACATAATAGACCGGCTTCTGGACTTGGAACTTGTGGCCCTCAGACTCCCGCTCCACGACGAGCACCGCGCTAACCACCTGATTGGTGGCTGAAATGTATAGTAGCATGGGCTCACCAACGCTAGGTGCGGCCAGGATAGGGTTGCCAGCGAGAAGTGCTTTAATCTCCTTGAGCGCCGCAGTTGCTTCATCTATCCATTGGAAGTTCTTGGTCTTTTTAAGCAATCTGTAGAGTGGGAGCGCCTTTTCTTCGAGGCAAGATATGAAGCAGCTCAAAGCTGGCACGCATCCGGCCAATTTTCTAGACGTGCTTAAGCTCTGTTGGTATTGCGAGCTGGGATAGCGCACTAATTTTGGCCGGGTTGGCCTCGACTCCTCTATGTGAGACGATGAATCCGAGCAACTTTCCGGCAGGGACCTCGAAGACGCATTTTTCGGGGTTGAGTCGTATATCATAGGCTCGTAAGTTGTCGAAGGTTTGGCGGAGGTTGTCTATCAGCTGGTCGATGTTTTTGGTTTTGACAACCACATCATCCACGTATGCCTCGACTGTTCTGCCGATTAGGTTTTCGAGGCATGCTTGGATCATGCCTTGATATGTGGCTCCTGCGTTTTCAGCCCGAACGACATGGTGTTGAAGCAGAAAGGCCCGTAAGGAGTGATGAATGCGGTTGCCGCCTGGTCGGACTCCTTCATCTTGATCTGGTGGTATCCGGAGTATGCGTCAAGGAAGCATAGCGAGTCGTGTCCGGCGATGGCGTCGATGATCTGGTCTATTCTTGGTAGGGGGAAAGGGTCCTTAGGGCAGGCCTTGTTAAGGTCTTTAAAGTCGACATTGAGCCACCAGGATTTATCCTTTTTGGGTACCATAACCAGATTTGCTAACCACTTGGGATGCTTGATCTCGCGGATGAATGCGGCCTCCAGCAGTTTTGGTAGTTCTTCGCCCATGGCTTGCCGTTTGGGTTCGGAAAACCGGCGTAGAGTCGGTTTCACCGGCTTGAAGCCTTTTAAGATGTTTAGGTTGTGCTCTGCCAGCCTGTGTGGGATTCCCGACATGTTTGAGGGGTGCCAGGCGAATATTTCCCAGTTTTCACGCAGGAACGTTCTTAACGCCTATCGTTTTATTGGGATCTGTTGGGTGCACTTGAAATTTTACTATTTCATCTGCTGGCTTGAATGATGTGGATTTTTGTCTTTTACTGAGGACCACATTATCCCTGTCGACTGTAGTACGTAGTGCTGTCAACTCTTTGGCCATGAGGGCATCGGATAGTGCCTCTAGGGCGAGGGTTGCCATCTTGTTATCGGCTCGTAAGGCTTTGCTTGGGTCGCTTTTAAGTGAGATTTCCCCGTTGGGCCCTGGCATTTTGAGTTTCATGTACCCGTAATGCGGTATGGCCTGAAATCTCGAGAATGCCTCATGTCCTAGGAGGGTGTGGTATCCGCTATGAAAGGGCACAATGTGAAATAGCAAGGGTTCAGATCTGTAGTTATCGGGTGTGCCGAATACAACGTCCAGGGTTATGCGTACCGAGCAATGTGCCTCCCTACCGGGTATTATACCTCAGAATGTGGTGCGGCTGCGTTTGATGCGAGATCTGTTGAGCTGCATCTTGTCGAGAGTATCCTCATAGATGAGGTTGAGGCTGCTGCCTCTATCCATCAGCACTTTAGTCAGCTGAAAACCATCGACAATGGGGTCGAGGACCAGTGCGGCCGGTGCATGGTTGCAACATGGACTTGGCTCGTCCTTCTCGTCAAAGGTAATAGGCGCGGCTGCCCATGGCTATGTGGCCGTCACTTGATATATCTGGCTGAGCTCTCGAAGAGCCTTTTTCCTTTTATTGTTTGAGGCGAACGTCTCGTATACCGTAAGGACATTGTGGTCCTATGGTGAAGCCGTGGAGTGCTTATCTGGAGGTGTAAGGCCCAAGATTGGCTTGCCATATTTGGCCACTTGCCTTACCACCCAACAGGCTCGTAGTCTGTGGGTTGGGTTTGTGTCTAGCAAGACCGAGTGTATTGGGCATGGTTTATCCAGCAACTCGTCCAGCAATGATCTAGGCCTAGTCTTCTTTTCGTCAGGCTCGCGTTCCGGCGACCGATTTGTGTGTGCCCATTTAAAGCGAGACTTTCTGTGCTGTGCGGCGGGCGGTGGCCCCATGTTCATCTGTTGCGCCGTCCACGTGTTCTCCATGGCGCAATACTAGCGTACCATGTCTGATAGTTTAGTGAAGCTTTGAATTCGGTGACGAGCGAGGGCGTTTAAGAGGCCCTTGTCCTTGCAGCTAAATTGGAAGGCTTTAATTATCTCTTTGTCACAACAAGGCGCCATCCTGTTCTTCACCAGGAGAAATCTGGCCCAATAATGATGGATTGTCTCGTTTGGCAGTTGTTTGACATACATGAGGTCCCATATGTCTGGGTTTCCCGAATCCTGGGAGTATTCCATATGGTGGGTGGGTGGGAAAAATCCGAGGAATCCCTCCTGCGGCTGACCCGGACTATCCTTGATGGGTGGTTGAGTTATGTCTGGTTCTGATCGTGCAGGACTTGGACCCAGAATAGTGCGCGGCTGCATCGGCTCGAGGCCGGATCCTGCTTTAGGGCTCAAGTCCGGATGTATTTCTGAGCTGGTGCTTGACTCCGAGCTAGAGACTCGAGTGTACACTATTTTTAGCTTATGAGGCTACGGCCCCTCCTGGGCCTCTTCGACGGTAGCGATGAGGTGCATGACCGGAGGGGTGTTGATTTATCGGTCGTTGGGTGTAAGCCCGACCTGATCATAGGCCGTGGGCCTGATAAAGGAGATTCCCATTGCGCGAAATAGATTTTCAAGGTGATCTGCCGGTTGGGCACATGGGGGTGCCGAACACTCCAGAGATTCGGCGAGGGATTTTGTGGACGATCCGTCGGAGCCAGGCTTCAAAGCCGGACCCTGGGAGACATCCGATTCCTTTGAGTCTACGGGCCCCGGGGTTGATGCCTCGAGCCGGCGGGTCCTTCCATGGGGGCGAAGCCTTCAATCTGGTCGAGGCAACCAGTGGGGACACGATGGCCTTGAGGTGGCCCGCCGCGGCACCTCCCTCGAGGGTCCACCTACTCTGTCTGAAGCCCTGGGGGCGCTTCCTAGGCCGGAGGAGAGATCGCGTTCACCTCCTTTCTGCCGCACGGCCCACCGGGTCCTCTCCAAAAGGACAAGCAAACGCAGCAAGGGCATGCCCGGGCCTGCGGCGTGGGCTTCGGCACGGGCGGTGGGCAGAGGGACTCTGTACCCCCGTAGGCGACGTCGAATAGATCAGCGACCCGGTCGAGCCAAGCGGCATGGTCACCATCAGTTGGGGCGTAGCGTAGTAATTTGTGCGCCGCGAGGAGCACGGCTTGCGCGCTCGTCAGCCCCCGTCGGGTGCGGAGGGACGATTCCGTGGCGATGTCGGCAAAGGGTGCGGTGGCATGCCCATTGCTCCGCACGGAGGGCGATGGTGACGAATCCTGCCGCTGGCGGCGGTGTGCGAAGGAAGGCGGGGCACGGCGAGGGACGCAGCGGCCGAAGGGTGCTGTCCGATCAAAACGTGTGGCCCACCTCTCGGTGTGGGCTCGGCTAGCTCTTGTCATGGGTGTGGTAGGGCAAGGATGGAGCATCGCTGATCAGGAGGTGGGGCTTTGACACGCCCCTACCTGGCGCACCAAATGTCAGATTCAGGGGTTCGTAGACCCAAGAAGGTTCAAACTCTGGGGCGTGTGCGAAGATCTCAACCTCTCCGGTCTCTATCTCATCACCCTACAGCCTAGCCTTGCCGGATTCGTGCGAGCGGGGAAGAAGATGAACACGGCAGTTTACCCAGGTTCGGGCCACCTTGCGGTGTAAAACCCTACTCCTCCTTTATGGTGGATTGGCCTCATGAGGAGGTTGAGGATGAACTAGTATAGTGGTTTGAGCGACCTCGCGAGGGCTCAAGTTGTGCAGGTGGAATCGGTCGACCCGTTCTATGGTGGTGGCTACCCTATATTTATAGTGGCCTTGGTCCTCTTCCCACAAAACTTAGGCGGGAAGGATCCCAAAGTGGCCAATTCGAAAGGGGACAGGTAGTACATCTTATCCTGAAGAAAAGGTGGTCTTCTCCTACAAAGCTTCTTGTCGTGACGTAGCGGTGGGCTCGGCGATGACATCCATCCTGCCAAGCTCGTGGTCTTGGTCTCGTTGCACCGGAATGGAAACCTTTGGAGGGCTCCTTGGGAACCCACGCCTGTCCTTGCTCCCTTAGCACCGAAAGGGAAACTGCCTCCTCTGCGCCTGCTGGCTCCCGCCTAGCCTTGGTCATCATGGCTCACATCATCACAGCCTCGGGAGGCTGGGTACCTGCATAGAAATCTCTGCTCTTCGGGAGGCAGCCAGGGGAGGCCGCTCCTTTGGAGGACTTGGTGCCGTCCGCTTCGCGAGGCCAGGAGGCCCTCGCGAGGGTCTTGTCTTGAATTCCTTACTGCTGGGCCGTACCAGGCCGTCGAGGGGGCCACGCCATGGGGTGCAGGTAGGCAAGTTTGGGTACCCTGGTTCCCAGAATGCCAACAGACGGAGATGGGCCAAGGGGTCCGACCCCTCGCCCATTTATAGCGATCGGAGGAGTCCGGTCCATGCCCCTTCGCCTTCAGGGCAACGATAGCCACGCAACTGGCACAAGCAGGCGTTATGTCAGCTTGGGCAGTTGCCAAGGCGTTGTGGGGAAGTGGGGGCATCCCATGCCTCATCGCGCGCCACACGTCAAGTCCGGCCCGTAGCGAGGGGAACTTCAAGCAAGGTGCTTCAAGAGCTTCCGAGGCCTCATGCTAGGCGGCATCCCCAAGCTGCTTCCCGAGGCCCTCTCACAGGCGGATACTCTGAGGGTGCTAAGCCCCGCCTCACAGTGCACGTGGGTGACACGAGCCAGAAGAGTGCCAGCGGGTGCGGATAGAGATGCTTTCCTCTTTTGTGCAAAGGAGGCAAGGACGGCATGCGGGTTCCCAGAGCAATCCCCAAAAGTTGCCCCTTTGGTACAAGAAGGCCAAGAGAGCGAACTCACCAGGACAGAGGTCAGCACCGAGCCCACCACCGCGTCATGGCAGGAAGCTTTGGCAGGCAAAGACAGCCTTTAGACAGGATAGGACGTACTCCTGTCCCCCTTTAAAACTGGTCGTTGTGGTATCCCTTCCTGCCTAGAGTTTTCGGGGGAAGAGGACCAAGGCCAGTATAAATATAGGCTAGCCTCCACCTTAGAGAGAGATCCGGTTAGATCAAATCCTCGGAGGTTGAATCATGAGCCCTCCCGAGGCAGTTCATCCTTGTATTCATCCATACTCATCCTCCCTCGTGAGGCAATCCACCACAAAGCAGGAGTAGGGTCTTACACCGCATGGTGGCCCGAACCTGGGTAAATCATTTTGTCCGTGTTCTTCTTCCTTCCCTCTCGATCGAGCACGTCGGATCATCATCATGAGGTAGTGAGCAGCGAGGCATAGCTTAGTGGAGTTCTTCACGCACACCCCAGAGTTTGAACCTTTCCTTGGGTCCCTAGAGCCCTGATTCTGACAACGGGATGCTGGCGGAGGCGTAACATGTCGACAAGGCCTTCGTTTGTAAGTGTTTTGTCTTTTCTTGCTCTGCCGGCGTTGTCGCCAGCCGGCCAATGGCTCTTTTGATCGATTTCTTTGGTTTCTCCACCAGGGGTCTTTCCCGAGACGCAGGAGTCAGCCGAGGTGGTTCTGCGCGCCCACCAGGCTGAAAGCTTTGCCCACCAGGGCCCTCAAGGTGGCGTGGTGCCCGCACTCGCCCTGGTGGGTGCCGAGGAGGATCTCGAGCCCCTTGTCCGGCTCGACGTAGCGCTGGAACACGCTTATCGTGTTGCGCTTGACGAGTTCATGGTTGATGATTATTTAGGCGGAGGCCCGGCACTACACTTGCAGGGTTTCGACTTTGTTTGTGGGAAGCTACCCGCTCTCTAGGAAGGTGAGGATTGGCTGGGCCGATGACTGCGCCATTACCACTATGAGGACAACATCTTGGACGATGGTCGGATCAGCAGCATCCAAGCCGGGGCAGGCAGCCCCCAGGGCCAGGACAGTAGTCCCCCAGCCGGAGCTGGCCGCCCCCGGGACCGGGTCAGGACCGGCGGCCACCAGGGTCAGGACAGTAGCCCTCGAGCTGGAGCCGACAGCCCCAGGGACCGGGTCAGAATTGGCGGCCCTAGGGTTTGGTAGGGGAGCCATCGGGTCGGCTGGGACGAAAATGGATTCTGACTCTAGAGACGGCTTGATGGAGGGCTTCCACAGACGCTCGAGGGAGACGTCGGATGGGATCGCTTGCCGGGTGGAGGCTATCTTGGCCAGTGTGTCGGCCGCCTCGTTATCCGCTTGGGGGACGTGGAGGAACTCGTAGCCGTCGAAGTTGCTGGTCAGCTACTGGACCAGCAAGCGGTAGCTGGCCATGTTGGCGTCCCTGGCGTCCCACTCGCCAGAGACTTGCCGCACCACCAAGTCCGAGTCGCCGTAGCAAACGATGCACCGGATGCCGAGCTCCTTGGTCAGCCGGAGGCCATGGACGAGGGCTTCGTACTCGGTAACATTGTTGGAGGTGGCCTAGTGGATCTGCAACGCGGACCACAGCCGGTCGCCCTTTGGAGAAGAGAGCACGATGTCGGTTCCCAAGCCGTTGCGCATCTTCGAGTCGTCGAAGTGCATGTGCCAATGGGTCGAGTCGGGTGTCGGCGGCATGTACTGGGTTTCCGCCCAGTCAACGAGGAAATCAGCCAGCACCTGGGACTTGATGGCGGTGTGAGCGTAGAGGATCATGTGGACGGCTAGCTCAATGGTCCACTTGGCCACCCGGCCAGAGGCGTCCCGGCAGCCCATTATCTCGCCGATGGGGGCCGTGCTCACCACGGTGATGGTGTGCTCCTGCAAGTACTACTTCAGCTTCTTGGCGGCTAAGTATACGCCATAACACGTCTTCTGGTAGTGGGGGTAGTTCTGCTTGGAGAGGGAGAGCACCTTGCTTAGGTAATACACAGGGTGCTGGACTGGCTGGACCTTCCCTTCCTCGGGGCGCTCGACCATTAGCACAATGCTAAGCACGCGGGAGGTCACCGCTATGTACATCAACAACGGCTCCTCCTTAGCCAGCGTGGCCAGGAAGGGTGCGGTGGAGAGCATGCGCTTGAGGTTGCGGAAAACTTTGCCGGCCGGGTCGTTCCACTCGAATGTCGTTGTCGTCTTCATCAACTGATACAGGGGCAGGGCCCTCTCTCCCAGCCGGCTGATGAACCGGCTGATAGAGGCCAAGCAGCTGGTGAACTTATAAACATCGCATAGCCGGGCCGACTTTCGCATGCACTTGATCACCTTGATCTTCTTTGGGTTAGCCTCGATACTGCGCTCCGAGACAAGGAACTCGAGGAGCTGGCCAGCCAGTACGGCAAAAACGCACTTCTCTGGATTGAGCTTGATCTGGTACTGGCGCAGATTGGCGAAGGTCTCCTTGAGGTCGGCTAGGAGGGTGAGGTGCTGCTTGGTCTTCACCATGATGTTGTCGACGTAGACGTGCACATTTCTGCCGATCTGGGGCAGGAGGCATTTCTGCATGCAGCGCTTGAAGGTGGTGCCGGCACTCTTCAGCTCGAACGACATGGTGATCTAGCAATACACCCCAAAGGGCGTGATGAAGGACATCTTGAGGGTGTCGGTCAGGTCCATCTTGATCTGGTGGTAGCCAGAATAGGCATCCAAAAAGGACAGGAACTCGCAGCCGGCCGTGGAATCGATCACTTGATCTATCCGTGGTAGGGCAAAAGGGTCCTTGGGACATGCCTTGTTCAGGCTTGTGTAGTCGATACACATGCACCAATTGTTGTTCTTCTTCAGAACGAGGACTGGGTTGGCCAGCCACTCGGGATGGAAAACTTTCATGATGCAACCGGCTGCGAGCAGCTGGGTGATCTCCTCACCAATGGTCCTTTTCTTCTCCCAAAAGCAGCAGAGGGCTTTCCAGACCAGCTTGGCGACCTTGCAGATGTGAATTTTGTGCTCGGCATACTTCCTCGGAACACCCGGCATGTCCTTAGGAGACCATGCGAAGATATCCCAATTCTCATGGAGGAAGTCGACGAGCTCTCCTTCCCATTTGCTGTCGAGGCGGGTGCCCACGACAACGTACTCACTGGAGGTAGGGTCGGCCGGGTTAAGCAGAACTTTCTTGGTGTCCTTGGACGGCTGGAAGGAGGCCTCGTTGGCCGACTGCTTGAGCAAGGCCGGCATGGCAGACTGCTCCCCAGTCAGCGCCATGATTTAGTCAAGCTGGTGCCTCTCCTCGGCCATGACCAGCGACTCGGCCAGCTTGGAGCCAACTTGGGCGCACTCGATGGATTTCCTGTAGTCGCCAACGACGGTGATGAGGCCCTTGGGACCCGGCAGCTTCATCTTGAGGTAGGCATAGTGGGGGACCGCCATGAACTTGGCCAGGGCAGGCCGGCCCAAAAGCGCGTGGTAGGGGCTGGATAGATCCACCACCTCAAACTAGATTGGCTCACGGTGGAACTGGTCGCTTGAGCCGAACAGAACATCCAGCTGGATCGGACTGATCGGGGAGCAGGAGAGGCCCGGAACGATGCCGTGGAACACCATCTGGGTGGGCTACAGCTGCTTCGCCTCGATGCCGAGCTTGATCATGGTGTCGTGGTACATGATGTTGATGTTGCTGCCGCCATCGATGAGAACCCGTGTGAAGCGGTAGGTGCGCTTTTCAGCGTTAATGATGGGGTCAAGGACAAGGGCATAGCCGCTCGGCGTGGGCATGACAGCCGGGTGGTCCTCCGCGGTCCAGTTGACAGGAAAGTCGGACCAGTTCATGTATTGGGGAGCCTGAGGGATGACGACGTTCACCTCGTGTCGAAGCTTGCGCTTGTTGTGCTTGTCGTCACCCTCGCTGGTGAAGATGATGTAGCATGCGTTCGGGTTGGGGTAGGGGTCGTTGCTAAGAGCACCAGCCACCGGAGGCAGAGGGGGCGGAGGCGGCTGCCTCACTCCCGGCAGAGGCAAAGGAGGCGGTGGAAGATCGCCCCTCATCAGGCGCTGGGTGATGCTGCACTGCCGAAGCATGTGCATGGACGGGTTTGTGCTGCTGTGATGCTTGCAGGGGGCATCGAGCATCTGCTTGAAGCTAAGCTTTGGTTGCCAAGCGGTCTTGCCGGTACTAACGCCGGCTACCGGCTTGGTCTGTCGGCTGCTCTGGCTCGATGGTGGCGACAAGGCAGTTGTCGTAATGGGGAGCCGACTGCTCTCCGTTGCACTTACCGATGTTGTTGTTCTGCTGCCGGCTGCTCTCGCCAGCCGGCCGGGGGGTGGGGGCAGAGGCGGCATTGCCCTGCCGAGTTCGTCCACCCGAACCTGGACCTTCATGGGGGAGTTGGCCGTGGCGTACTCGTCTGCCGTGGCCATGAGCGCGGCCATGGTGGTCAGCTCGGAGCGCATGAGCTTGTGCTTGAGTATGGTGCCGTCTTGGCACCCGTCCATGAAATACTGGATGGCCTGGACCTCGTGAACTCCTTCGCAGCTGTTCTGCAGCTCGGTCCACCTCGTGAGGTACTAGCGGGTGGTCTCATCTGGCCCCTAGACGCACATGGCGAGCTGTTGGGGCCGACAGAACCGCTTGTACGTGCCGGTAAAGTTGCGCACGAACGCCTGATCGAAGTCGAGCCAGGATTTGATGCTGCCAGCCGGGAGGCTCTTCATCCATGTCCTGGCCGAGCCCTGCAGCAAGAGGGGGGCGTAGCGCATGGCCAAGCACCTGTTGCCGCCTACGAAGCCGACAGCCATGGTGTAGTCGATGAGCCAATCTTCCGTCTTGGCAGTCCCATTGTACTTGGGGTAATTGCGGGGGAGAGTGAACCCTTTGGGGAAGGTCTTACTGCGGATGCGCGGGCCGAAGCAGGCCGAGCCGACCGCACTTTCTTCCTCTACCACGAGTGAGCGGGCCTGCTGCTCGATGTGGTGGCGGGCGTCATTGTCGTTGACGGGGTCGCACAGGCCCAATCGGCTAGCGACGGGGCCACGTGGTGCCGAACCGGCTAATGCTATCCTGGCTCGCCGAGCAGACGGTAGGGGGAGGTCCGGCTGGCGCTGATCGTCATGGGCCAGCCCGTCATCTTTGCTATCGCCAGTCAGCAGGGCGCGGTTGCGCCGGGACCGACCGCTCCGGTGCCGGCTGGTTTGGCGCCCGCTGGGGCATGGGGAGGACACCTCCTACGTGTACCACGGATCGGGGTCTCCAGCGTTCTTCATGCCGGACGCGGCAGGCAATTCTAGGCCAAAGCACTTTTGCTGTGAATTTGCTGCAGCGATAATGTCGCGGATGCGTTGCTACCGCTGTAGCAGCTCATCGCGCTCCAGGAACTCGAGATCCGCCATGGCTGCCTCAATGGCGCACATGTTTTTGACGGGGGTGTCGTAGACTTTCGGGGCCGCGCCCAGCGCGTGACTGATAGCGCCGCCACGGGCCCGCACCTTGGTGATCTGGCTGGGTTCGGCCGCGGTCGGCGTGAAGCCGTGCATGGTATCGTGCTCCCACTAGGCGGACTCCAGCCGGCGCCGCTCAACAGCGAGCGTCGTGGCCTCATCCAGCAAGCACCGATGATCTTCATCGAGCCAGGCCATAGCTGACGTGGCATCGGCTTCGGTGGTGATGGGGATGCGGAGGTTTTGTAGCGTTGCACGCAATGAGTCGGCCTTGTTGGTGCAAGCCGCAGCCGCAGTAGCCTTCCCGTGTGAGTAAGAGCGGTTGGACCCGGTGGTCAGCACCTTCTCATGGGTGCAGAGATCTGCAACGTCACTGGAGACGGTGCAGCCGACGGGAACCGGGGAGTCGGTTATGTAGTATACCTTGCTCGGGAAGACGTCGGGGATGAGCGCGATGAAGATGCACAGCGCGCCGAAGGGGACGACGGAGCAGCCAGCTGGGCCGGTGCCAGCTGTGCCAAACGCGCGGACCAGACCATTCACAACACGCTCACCGGAGCTGGTGAAGGCCCTTGTCCGGAACTTGACTTCGGCCGGCGCCGCAAGCAGCCCCACGGTGGGCGCCAACTGTCTGGTATTCTCATGGCAGATGCCATAAGATGGCTAAGAGGGGGGCTACATGAGGACGCCGGTGGGCTCCGGAAGCAAGGTTGGCACATGCAAGTGCGGGATACGAGACGTACCCAGGTTCGGGGACCTCCGTGGGAGGTAACACCCCTAGTCCTGCCAAATGTGGTAGTATATGCACAAGGCTATAATGGTGCTCCTAGAGCTGTACGTTGGAGGTGGAAGAAGGAGCTAGTTCTCCATCTCGCCTCTTGTGTGAGTGTGTGATGTTCTACTAGGGACAGATAAAGGTCTTCTACATGGAGGGCTCCTGGGGGGTCTTATAGGCCGACCCCCCAGGGTTACAAAGGTAAAGTTACACGGGCGCGGGGCCCTGGTGTCATCGTCCTGGAGCCGATGGCGGGGCCCGCTAGGTCGCCAGGTCCGCCGGGCGCGGGTCCCGCTGGCTGCACCATACTGTGACCCGTGTTGTGTTACATCACGGAGTCGTTGGCACCGCTTGGCTATAGTGCCGCATTGTCCGGTCACCATCCACCTCAGTCAGCGGTATGGGGCACACTGCAGCCACGCTTGCCTCGTTCGGTGTAGAAGGAGGGACACTGTTGCCACGTTCGCCGAGTCGTTGGTAGTTGTCTTATCGTATGTCTGTATGGGACGGCCGCTGACCCGTGGCCAGCCGGATTAAGGCCGGCCAGCCGGGCCGGGTTGCCGTGCCGACCCGGCCTGCATCAAGGAGCCGACCGTCTGGTTAGCCGGATTGAGGGGCGCCGGCTGCCCTGATGTTGTGAAAAAGGATCTAGGTTCCGTTGCCTACCTGGGGGTCATCCCCCCGACAATGAACAACCATGAAGAATCTTTTGAAGAACTCCGAATAGATAACAAGATTTGGAACGAAAGGAAAAATCAAAAGAACAATACGAAGGCTTGCAATGATTTAGATGGAGCTTCGGGACGAGATAATGCAGAAACTTGGAACTCCAGAAAAGAAAAGATGAACAACTAAGAACCGAGAAATTGATATCATGAACAAACTCCGAAAGAAGGAATTAATCACTTGGATGAAACAAGAATAATAATTATGTTATGTGTATCCTTCACCAATTTAAGTTGACGACAAGCAACGGATTTGGCATACTCCTTATTCTCATTGAAAAAGGATTGATTTAGCACAAACTTGGGATGGTCCTCAATGAACCACTGGTAGGATTTTGGAAAGAATGAATAGATTTATACGAGAACAAAGGAAGAGGAATCTTGATTGAACCACCGTAAGCATCAGAAATGAACGAAGAAAAGAGAATGAATCACCGGGAAGAATTTGAAAAAGCATGAAGATGCTTGAGGGAAATTAGATAAAAGAGAATGAAGAGATCACGAGCTGGCTAAAGAATACTTGAACGATGCATCGGTAACATTCAAAGACGAAAGAAGAGGCATCAATTTAGAAACGAATACATCTTCTGAAATGATGGCCTTCGGATGATCTAGAAACAAAAACAACTCCTGAAATGCTTTGGATGGGTATTACAAGAATTCTCACAATCGAAAACAATTATGAGGATGGCATGAAGCTAGAACCATGAATCTTCAAGAGAATGGACCAAGATTTAGGAGAAAATCTTCTTCGGTCTTCAAATGCTGAGAATGACGATGAGAACTACCATGGATTGTTGAGACACTCCGGAACAATGAATAATATTAATGTTGAGCCAAAGATGAAACTAATTTGAAAGCAATCTTGGAGAAGGCACCTGACTAATGAAAATTCATTCTTATGCCAAACTTTGAAAAGAATTTAAGAATAACTCCGAAATAATTAGAAGAGTTAGGTATGATATTGGGAAAAGACCTGTAGGTTATGGTCCACTCAAAAGAAAACACCATTGAATGTTTTTTAAAGAGAGATTGTATTGGTTGAATTAAATGGCTTGAATGAGATAACAACCTCGAAATAACATGAACGGATTAAGAATGGAAGCACGAATCTTCTGATATATCTGCAGCACTCCGGATATGAATAGAGAGAGGTGAATACCTAAGAGAGCCTTAGATAAGAAATTGCAACATGGGAAAATATGTGAAACAAAAGGAAGAGATATGATCAACACCGAAGCTTGAATTGAATCCACCGGAAGAATTTGAGAATGATGAACTCGTAACTCCTGATCATCTTCATGAGGGATCACCGAATTGAAACTTGAAAGAAAAGGATGAAGAGACTTTGCATGAATAAAAGGATATTTGATTAAGAATTCTGGCTCCATGAAGAAAAAAGGCGGGAGGGTGGGAAAAACAAAGACAACTTGAGACGGGCAAAACGAACACCGTTGAGAAGAACTGAGAATTAACCTTGCAAACGGGGAAAATGATTGACTTAACTTGAAGAGAAGCACACCGGTTGGAAAAGAAATACCATGAAAGTCTAGATCGATCAAAATGATTAGCATTCACATAGAAATATGAGAACACCTCTTAGGAAAAAGGTATGGAATCCACATTTGACTTTGAAGCAACTCTAATACCACAAGCAAAATAAAACAAAATATTTGGCTTGCAGAATAGGCCGGAACAAACATATGATAGATATTTCGTCTGAAATTTTTGTGGTGGGACCAGCACGGGCTCGATCGTACATTGGATTGTCATATTGAAATGATGCTCAAATATGCTCCCTAGGCAGAGTAAACTACAGGGCTTGACGAAGCATACCGAGACTGTCCTCTATAAGAAATACCGTGAACAAGTGGACCAGTAGATGTCGAACCCCAATGTCATATCATGCATTTGTCAGAAAGATATCCTAGATAACTACTTGAATTCCCACCTAGGAACTCCTAAATTTTTTGGTTATGCAATCTGGTATAACAAGTACAAGGAGCAAAATATCATCACACAACTCCTGGCCGAATTCTACGCTCCAAATGTACCGCCTCTTCAACACATAACCAAGAACCTCGGAAACTCGTGTGCTTCAGACCTTCAAAAAACAGCAGTTATACTAGCCGTGGCAATACTCCCGAACTCCGTCCCCAGTACTGGGTGGCGTCGAGGTTATCTGACCACTAGTAGTATCGAAGTGTTTTCGATGTCAGCGTCCGCTGGTATTTCAGAACTGGAACAATAACAACTGTGACGAGAAAACCTTGGAGCTCAACTCCTCGGGACACTGCCACAACCCAAAAATCTCAAGAGGCACCAAGAACAGAATTCTCGTCACATCGATATCGCAACGATTCGAAAATACCCGTGTGATCCTAAAAAAATTGAGTGGGAAGTGTAGTAGCATCAAAACACCTACATCACAATACCTCACAAGAGTGACAAAGGGGATAAGGAGTAAAAAGAATTCATACTCTTCGATATATATATAGCTAGGCTCAAAATATGTTTTATTTCTAGACTCGACAACATCAACGGTTCGATCAATCAATGGGGCTCCTACGGTCGGTAAGGCTCTGATACCAACTTGTAGCACCCAAGAAGCGATTCTATCCCAATCACAACAACCGCATTTCGAGCGCATAGCAAGGTGGATACCATTACAACATACCATGTACTGAATAGATGAGAATACAGATAAAGGCTTACACTCGCCACAAGCTACAACAAGAATACATCAATACATCATAGAGAAGAGCAGGATCCGACTACGAATGAAATCAAACAAAAAGAAGAACGACATCCACCCTGCTAATCCCAGGCTCCCGACTAGGATCCCATCTCATTATTGACTAAGAAGAAGAAGCAGAAGAAGAACTCCAAAAGCAAACATGCATCGCTCTCACCTCAAAGCATCGCTTTACTTGTACTTGCATCTATTGTTGTAGTAATTTGTGAGCCACGAGGAGTCAGCAATCCCATTACCATGGGTATCAAGACTAGCAAAGCTTAATCGGTATGGAATGGTTAAGTGGTGAGGTTGCAGCAAGCACTAAGCATTTGTATGGTGGCTAATTTACGAGTACAAGAGTAAGAAGAGTAAACTACGCATAACGGTCGCAACTAGTAATGATCAAGAAGTGATCCTGAACTACTTACGAGTCAAACATAACCCCACCATGTTCTCTTCCTGAAACCCTCGAAAAGAGATGGCCACGGTTACTCACCCAGTTGGTGTATTTCATTTGAAGTTTAGTGTCAAGTTTTCTACAACCGGATATTATAAATTTCCAAGTCGCCACATAACCACGGGCACAGCTTCCGAAAAGATTTAACCATGCAAGGGTGCTCCAAGTAGTCCATTATAAATTACCACACGCATCCGATGGAACATCCTCACACCGTGATTAGACGATGCTTATGATAAGGAATCTCGATGGAAAAGCCACTCGTCAAAGGCAGAACTAAACCAGCAAGACCACCCGGTGTGTCGTCACCCTGATAAGAGTCGCGCGTATCTCATTCTCAGGACACAACCGTCTATGCTAAGTGGACGATAGCCAATAGACCTCAAGTTGCCCCGAGGTGGCACCGATGACTGCTAGGTAGGTGGGCCAACACTCATGAGGAGCACTGGCTCGGTTTGTTGATTGATTATCCACGGGGTCCTAAAAGTCCTAATGCAAGTTTTAGTTGTTATTAGATAAAAGTACAACTAAAGTTGGGCCTTGCTGGAAAAGTTTTAACCTAAGAGAATGATCGGAGGGTCACCATAAAACCCCAAACATGTTAGGAGTGCTCATCAAGGAACATAACACCGGTATTGTCGGAATCGGGGCTCCGCGGACCCAAACAAGGTTCGAACTCTAGGCTGTGAACGAAGGATTCTGCCTAGCTATAGCTTGCTGCTCTTCGCCTCACGGCCTAGCTCCATCGAGCTTGAACGAGTGAGAAGAAGAAGGTGACATGGTGGTTTACCGAGGTTCGGGCCACCTTGCGGTGTAAAACCCTACTCCTGCTTTGTGGTGGATTGCCTCGCGAGAAGGATGAGTATGAACTAGTACAAGTGTGAGCTACCTCGGGAGAGCTCAAGAGTCGAAGGATTCGATCCCTCTCTATGGTGGATACTAACCTATATTTATAGTGGCCTTGGTCCTCTTCCCTCATGGTTTAGGCGGGAAGGGATACCACAGTGGCCAATTTTCAAGGGGGACAGGAGTACACCCTATGACTATAGATGGTCTTTGCCTCAAAAGCTTCTGGTCATGACACCGTGGTGGGCTCGGTGATGACCTCCATCCTGCCAAGCCCGTGGTCTTGGTCTTGTTGCACTGGAATGGAAACCTTTGGGGGATTCCTTGGGAACCCGCGTACGTCCTTGCCTCCCTAGCACCAAAGAGGAAACTGTCCTGGACTGGGCCCGCTGGCACCCTGCTGGCTCTGGTCGTCATGGCTCATGTCACCGCGCGCCTTGCGAGGTGGGGTGCCTTCCTAGAGATGTCCAATCCTTGGGAGGCATTATCGTCATTCACCTCGGGAGACGGGAGGCCCTCACGAGGGTCTTGCTCTTGAGGTCCTGTTGCTGGGCCGCATCGGGCCGTTGGTGGAGCCACGCGTTGGGCCGTAGGCAGACGGGTCTAGGTACCCCCAGTCCCAGAACTTCAACTGTAGCCCACGGGCCCATGGCACGCTCGACCTGGATTCGAGGCAAAGACAAAGAGGGGAGGGCGAAGCGACGCGGGACCTAAGCGCCTGCGGGTCAGGCTTGACGCGTGGCGTACAATGGGACGCAGATGCCCCCACTTCCCCATGTCGCCTCGGCAACCGCCCAGGCTGGCAAAACGCCTGGCGTGCGCGCTGGAAGGATATCATTCCTTGAAGGTGAAGGGGTGCCGGTTGGCCTTCTCCGACAGCTTATAAGAGGGCGAAGGGGCAGAGCCCCTGACCCATCTCTGTCTTCTTGTCCATTTGCCTCCACCCCTTGTCGCAGCAGCCATGGCGCCCGTAAGGAGGTTCTCTGCCGCTGAGAAGGGCAAGGTTGGCGTATGAGGTGCCGGAGCCACCGCAGCCCAAAAGGGGGCGCGACCGTCCCCGCATGTCTGACGCGACGCACACGGCACCTCCCCAAGGATGGGGTGCACTCCACTGGCGGTCCAGACCAGCTCCAGGAGCCGCGCGAAGAACCCCGTCTACGGGCGGGACCGTGGAAAGCGGCACGCCGGCAGATGTGGGGGGCAGAATGGCATCGGCGCCCGGCCACCTCGGATGTGGGCGCACTCCGCCGAGTCATCCCGCAAGTTTGTCATGTGGATGAAGAGCCCGCCGCGCACCTGGATCCAGCTCCCGGGATCCTTTGCGGGGGAGCTAGCGGCGGATGGCCCCATCGGGCTGTGGCTTCAGCCCAACGACTGCTGCAGCAAATCCTCCTTGGCGGAGGTCGAAGTCACCCCCTCCGGCTTCGTGTACTTGACATGGCGGTGGTAGTCGTTCGCCCGCGCCCACGGCCTAGAGGGGAGGCACACCCTCCACTTCAAGTTTGACGGGGCGGCGACGCTTTACGTGAAGATCTTCGGGGAGACCGGCTGCCATCTCGGATGCTGCCCGGAGGGCGACAGCAGCGGCAGCGACAATGACCTGAGCGGCGGCGGTGGTGTCCTCGGCGGTGAACTTGCCCTTGGCGACGGCCATGGCGCCTCCAGCGGCAATGACACCTTCTTCGAGGAAAGAGGGAGTGACGATGACTACGACGAGCCACGATGCCACCGCATCAAGGTGGAGGACGACTCTGACTAGGCATCCGCGATGTCGGAGTTGGCGCTTCAAGAGTTGTGGCCTCCGGGAGGCTGTTTCTTTTATTTCCTGCATTGAAAGCATCAAGGCCCCCGTGGGGCGTGTAAGGAACCACGGCGCTCACGCCTTTACCTTAATGCTTCCAGCTCGTGTTCAAGTTATTATGGCGCCTCTTGTTTGAGTTTAACTCTTTTTTGTTTCCGAACGCCTTATGCACTGTGTCGCTGGGACCCAGTCCCCAGGCATGCTTCTACCATCGCTGGTATGCCAGGTTGCGATGCCTTGTGCAAGGCCAGGAGGTGAGCGACCCAAGGTCCGGTAAGAGCTCCTGAGGCACGATGCTCAAGAGGTCCCCCTAGACACGCAAGTGACTTTCGAGAGAAAATGGTTTTTCCGCCCAAACGAGATCGTGAGAGTCAAGGTAAAACGTTGACACTAAGGCTCGCACCTGGCGCGGATAAGACGACTTAGCTTAAGGTGCTCGTGGCCCGTGAAGGATTCATGCGTCTTGAGGGTGCGCCTCCCTGGAGTTTGGTCCTCTGTATGCTTTCTGCTCTTCAATGAGTCAACACAAGTCCCACTATGGGTGCGTGAAAAGATTGGCGTCCTTTGTATTTCAAGCGATGCCTGCGCTGCTGGACTGCGCCCCTCTTCCCGTATTCCCCCGTGAGGTTTACCCCTCATTTCCTTGCTCACCAAGGTGCTCTACATCCTCAGGACCCGGCCCTCGAGCGGAGCTCAACTGCCGCTGGTATGTCAGGGGGCGATGCATGGGACAAGGCCAGGGGATGAGGGCCTGAGAGCCAGTAGGGGCTCCTGAGGCGCGATGCTCAAGAGCCCCCCTTTTAATGTGCAAGCGGCTTGCGCGAAAAGGAATGGTTGACCTCACGGGGGTTGCAAGGAAAGGGACTTGGCTGGCAACACGCTGCGGATGAAGTGATTTTACTTAGCCTTTTGCGGATCAAACCGCTGCCTGATCGAGGCCGGCCCTCCTGAGGAGGCAGGGTGTCATCAAGGAGCTGTTTGAATGCGTGTCTCCTGAAGTACCTGCGCATTTGACAGATCACGAAATACAATGGGCGGCGCGCGCTTGCTGATCTGCTCATGATTGTTCCATGAGGAGACAAGGCATAAGGACCTGGTGAGGTGACGTGCACGGGGCCGGCCCCCGAGCCAGAGCTCAGTCGCTTAGATTTATCAATGGTGTAGGGACAGACCCAAGCATAGGTGCCGTGCCGGTAGCCCCCTCTCATGGGACATTTAGGAGAAGAGCTGGCAACACATGAAGCCCACGGGGTGGCGAATCCAGAAGTGTTGTGACATCAAGCGCAGGGTTAACAACCATAGTGACTCATAAAAGCGTAACTGGTTTGAGGTATATGAATGAAACAATGCAACTGCAGGGGCAGACCCTAACAACATGAGGATAATGTAGCCCGTGGGGTGCCCTCAATTCAACAAAACAAAAAGTCACCTGGCAATGATGCTACAGAGGCGTCGAGGTAGTCGATGAAGCATGTCGTTGAGGCTCGCTCCTCATGAGCCGGATGGCTCCGGAGGCTCGAGAGGCTCGCGAGGCCCGGGGGGCTCGTGAGCGTCCGGGGCCTCCTGAGACGTCACCGCCAAGCGTTGGGCATCATGAGACGCCATTGCGCGCTATGCTAGACGCTAGTACGGGGCACCAATGTTTAGCAGGCCGAACCGCATGCGGATATAGTTGCAGGGGAAGCCCCCACTCCGGCCGACACGAGACGGCCAAAAGAGGTCTTTAGGAGCGGCCCTGGATGTCGACGCAGACATGCAGCCCATCGCCCGCATCAGGGGTGGCAGCTGCACTGGTGGGACGCGCGAGGCGGTGCTCGCCGCGCATGGCTTGCGCTTCCTGAAGTTCTTCGATTGCCTTGGTGATGAACTCTCATGCTCCTACCGCCTCGCGCCTTGTTCCTCGCTTGTGGGAGCGCGCGTCGAAGCACGTCTCTAAGTGGTGCCTGAGCGCCTCCCTCGTCGCACTGGTCAGGTGAGACACTCTCCACATGGGAGCCCCCGAGCCCATCCTGCGGAAGGCACCGGGCCCGCCTTCCTATGCAGGAGGAAGAGGAGCCCCCATAGCAGGCGCGGGCCCGAAGCGTCGCTGGCGGGTTGCTTGGCCTCCGGATGGCTCTTGGGGAGGAGCTGCTTCTTCTTTGCGGGGGCAGCCTCAGGGGGCGCGGCGTCACCTTCGCCATTTGAGTTCTTAGCCGCCGCGGCCCTGTAGGCATGCTCAAGGGAGCAGACCGCATCCTTCTCATCACAGGCGACAGTGATGACGCCGCTGCACCCTGGCATCTTGAGGACGTTGTAGCCATGGTGGGTAGCCTCCATGAACTTGGCGAGGGTATGGTATCCCAGGATGGTGTTGGATGGGAGGCCGATGTGGGCCACGTCAAACTCAATGAGCTCAGTGTGGTAGTTGTCGCGCTTGCCGAAAGTGACAGGAAGGCGCACCTGCCCCAGGGGAGTAGTGGAGCCGTCGGTCACTCCAGAGAATGGCTTGGTGGGCATGAGTTGGTCGTAAGGCACTTGAAGCGTCTCGAAGGTCTCCACGGAGAGGACTTTGAGGCTGGCGCCGCCATCGATGAGCGTCTTGGTGACTGAGACATTGCTGATGGTGGGCGTGCACAGCATGGAGAGCGCGCCTGCAGTAGCCGAACACCTGAGGTGGTCCTTGGAGTCTAAGTTGATGGCATACTATGACCACTTGAGGGGACGCACAGCTTCAAGTCTCGGGAGGGCTGCCTTCACCTCACGAGAGAAGTCCTTGAAGATGCGGTTTGAGGCAGACGCCTGAGCTCCGCCAAGGATGCAAGCAATCGTGCAAGGCTCCTGGTAGCCCCCAACCCCTTTGTCTTGCAGGTTGTCGTCGTTTCTCCTGGGCGGCGGCGGTAGAGGTGAAAGGCCAGCATTGCCCTGAGGACGGGCCTCACGAGGCTGATCGTGCCAGGGGCCATCACGAGGCTGGTCATGCCAGCCACCCTCGCGAGGCTGATCACGCCAGGCGCCATCACGAGGCTGGTCATGCCAGCCACCCTCGCGAGGCTGATCATGCCAGCCCTGACATGGGTTGCGGTTGTCCCAGCGGCCTCCGCCGTGGCCTCCTCCGCGGCCAAAACCATGGTCACTGTGCTCGGGGTGGCGGCCCAGGCGCTCGTCCCGGAGCGCCCTAAGCTCCTGACAGTCATCGGTGTTGTGGGTGTGCATGTTGTGGAAGACGCAGGACAGGCGAGCATCCTTGGGGCGCTCATCGTGATCATGGCTGCGCTTCAGCTCAGGCTCTACCGCCAGAATGGTGGAGCCCTAGCACTTTGCTTCCTTGGCCTTGTCCTTCTTATCTTCGGGATCGACGTCTGGGTGCTTGAGGAGGGAGAGGCGGCCTTCTTTGCCCTTGTTGCACTTGTCGGCCAGATTGAATAGCTCTAATGCTAAGCACAGGTCATCGTTAATGGCGAGCTCCTCGCTCATCCTGACGTCTGTGATGCCTTCTGTGAACGCAGAGATGATGGCCTCATTCGAAGCCTTCGGGATCTTGAGGCGAACTTGGGTGAAGCATTGAATGTACTTGCGGTGGGTCTCGCCAGGATGCTGCTTCACGCGTTGCAAGTCGTTGATGGTGAGGGCGCGGTCACGGGTCCCTTGGAAGTTGGCGATGAACCGCTCACGGAGCTTATCCCACGAGGAGATCGACCCCTCCAGGAGGTGCATGAGCCAGGAGCGCGCACCGTCCTTGAGGGCCATGGGGAATCAGTTCACCATGACCTTGTCATCACTGTTCGCCACCTTGATGCTCCGCACGTAGAGCTGGAGGAACTCCGTAGGGTCGGGGATGCCGTCGTAGCACGGGGGCAGATCCGGCTTGAACTTAATCGGCCACACAACACGGCACAACTCACGAGTGAAGGCACGGCAGCCCGCCGCACTTACGGCTGCGGCCCGCGCGAGAGGGGCACGGTCCTAGCACCCACGCGCGGCAGCCTCCAGACCGGCCCGGTCCTGGTGCTGGCACGGCGATGCCGGCAGCGCGTGCGTCATGCTGCAGCTGTTGTACAACCTGGCAGCTGGCTTCGTCCCGTGCCGGCACCGACCCTCCACATGGCGGGTTGTGCGGACGCGCGTCGCGCCATAGCTCGACATCGGTGTGGAGGAGGCGGAGGCATGCCATGAGCCACGTCGCCCGCATGATACGGCGGGGGACGGAACGAGTGGGAGGGCACCGGGGCCTCGCCTGCGGCGTTGACGAGCTCGATGATGCTGCCCAGCCAGGCGTCGTAGCTTTCGTTGGCTAGGGCGGTAGCGTAGCAGCTCGCGCGCCATGAGCAGCATAGCCTGCGGGTTCGCCGGCCCGCGACGAGCATGGAAGGACGAGGCCGTGGAGGGAGTGAGGGAAGGCATGGCGGTGCGGCCATCACACTGCACGAAGAGCGGCAACAAAGAGTCCTGGTACTTATGGGCAGCAGGGTCAGTGGCGGCGTTGGCAGCAAGAGAAGCAGGGCGGCGAGGGGCGCCGCAGCCCACCAATTCCGTCTGGGCGACACGGGCGGCCCGGCACTCGGCGTGAACTCGACGAGCGTCGGCCATGGGAGTGGTGAAGCAAGGATGGAGCAAAGCAAAAGGAAGAACTTTGACACGCCCCTACCTAGCATGCCGAATGTTAGAATCGGGGCTTCATGGACCCAAACAAGGCTTGAACTCTGGGGCGTGAACGAAGGATTCTGCCTAGCTACAGCTCGCTACTCTCCGCCTCACGGCTTGGCTCCATCGAGCTCGAATGAGCGGGAAGAAGAAGGTGACACAGTGGTTTACCCAGGTTCAGGCCACCTTGCGGAGTAAAACCCTACTCCTGCTTTGTGGTGGATTGCCTCGCGAGGAGGATGAGTATGAACTAGTACAAGTGTGAGCTTCCTCGGGGGAGCTCAAGGGTCGAAGGATTCGACCCCTCTCTACGGTGGAGACTAACCTATATTTATAGTGGCCTGGGTCCTCTTCCCTCATGGCTTAGGCTGGAAGGGATACCACAGTGGCCAATTCAAAGGGGGACAAGAGTTCACCCTATCCTGACTAGAGGTGTTCTTCGCCTGCAAAGCATCTGGTTGTCACGCAGTGGTGGGCTCGGTGATGACCTCCGTCCTGCTGAGCTCGTGGTCTTGGTCTTGTTGCACTGGAATGGAAACCTTTGGGGGATTCCTTGGGAACCCGCGTACGTCCTTGCCTCCCTAGCACCAAAGAGGAAACTGTCCTGGACTGCGCCCGCTGGCGCCCTGCTGGCTCTGGTCGTCATGGATCATGTCACCGCGTGCCTCGTGAGGTGGGGTGCCTTCCTAGAGATGTACGCACCTCGGGAGGCCACTCCTTAGGAGGCCTTGATGTCATTCGCCTCGCGAGGCGGGGGTCCGCACGAGGGTCTTGCTCGTGAGGTCCTGTTGCTGGGCCACGCCGGGCCGTTGGTGGAGCCACGCACTGGGCTGTAGGCAGACGGGTCTGGGTACCCCCAGTCCCAGAACTCCGACAGGTATGACGGAAACTAGGGCGGCAGGAGTGGAACAAAACACCAAACAAAAGGCCGAGCCTTCCACCCTTTACCAAGTATATAGATGCATTAATTAAATAAGAGATATTGTGATATCCCATGATATCCATGTCCCAACATGTAACAACCTGCAACTGCACCTGTAACTAGCAATGCTATAAGAGGGGCTGAGCAAAGCGATAACATAGCCAAACAATGGTTTGCTGGGATGGTGGAGGTTAGAGGCTTATCATGGCGTATTTTGGAGACTAACAAACAAGTGATAGGTAGCACGACATAGAGACATCAACAAGACAACTAGCAAAGCAAAGATAGTAGAGATATCCAAGGTAATGGTCATCTTGCCTGAAATCCCGCTAGGAAGAAGAACAAATTCGTGAAGTAGTCGAACAAGCGTAGTCGAACGAATCCTCACACTCGCAACATTACCGGAACTATCGAGCAGAAGCACAGCCATAAAGAAGCAAACAATGCGGTGAACAAACAAGCTTAATCATGGCATGATGCACAACCAAGTATGATGCATGTCCGGTTTAATGAAGCATGGCATGGCAAGAGTGCAACGATCAAATACTACATTTTAATGGCATATCAATTTGCAACGAGTTGCATACTGACGAAACTTCACAACAATTATTTAGTTCTCTCCCGTTTATGTACCCATCAATATTAAATGTTTGTTAACATGGCAAGAGGTGAAGCATATGAAAACTACCTATTTAGGCAAGTTTAAATGAGGCCGGAAACAACAAACATCAATTCTAGAAAATCCCCATGTGCATATATCGAATTTCATACTGTTTTGCCTAAAACACAATTTTAATGTTCTTAAACAATAAAATAAAATGCACCTTCTTAATCTACACATTTTTTCAATCAAATTACATATATAATTCATTTAATTCAGAGCTACAGTTATTTAGCTACAAAATAAACCATTTTTGCATGTCATTTATGAAAATTAATGCAAACAACAATTTTAAACATTTTTATCATGGATGAAAGTTGGAAATTCTGAAACTACATGAAATTCTACCCAAGTTTCGTATATGACATGTTTAATTATGATCAATAATTAATTACTTATGAGCAATGCAAAAATAATGGCATTTTCTGTAAATATGCAAATACTGGGAAAATAGCTAAATTTGTTTCGCAAAAACAACATGAATCGGGCTGAATCTGCTGGAACTAGGCCGGACTGGGTGACCGCTGGATAGCAATATACATTCACAGGCGAGGAATAGGCGAGCTTGTCGGTGTATGCTACTTGTGAACTGCGTTGGGATTTCCTCGAAGAAGAGAGGATGATGCAGTACAGTAGAGATAAGTATTTCCCTCGGTTAAGAACCAAGGTTATCAATCCAGTAGGAGAACAAATCAACACCTTGTTAACAACACCTACACACAAACAACAAATCCTTGCAACCCAACACGAACAAGGGGTTGTCAATCCCTCGACGGTTACGAGCAAGATTAAATTGTATGGTTTTTGATAGATAGATCGTACAAAAATTCAAAATAAAATAAGTAAAAGAAAAATGCAGCAAGACATTTTTGGTTTTAATATATGATAAAACATACACCCGGGGGCCATAGTTTTCACTAGAGGCTTCTCTCTTGAAAATAGCGTACGGTGGGTAAACAAATTACTATTGGGCAATTGATAGGAAAGCAAATAATTATGATGAAATCCAAGGCAATGATCATATATAGGCATCACGTCCAAGAAAAGTAGACCAAAAAGATTCTGCATCTACTACTATTACTCCACACATCAACCGCTATCCAGCATGCATCTAGTGTATTAAGTCATAAAAATCGGAGTAACGCCTTAAGCAATATGATATGATGTAGAGAAGATTAACTCACGTATGAATAAACCCCATATTTTTACCCTAAATAGCAATGATACATACTTGTCATGTCCCCTTCTATCACTGGGATTGAGCACCGCAAGATCGAACCCATTACAAAGCACCTCTCCCATTGCAAGAAAAATCAATCTAGTTGGCCAAACCAAATCAGTAGATCGGAGAGAAATACGAGGCTATAGTAATCATGCATAAAAGAGTTCAGAGAAAACTCAAATAATATCCATGGATAGATCTGATCATAAACTCACAATTCATCGAATCCCAACAAACACACCGCAAAAAAGTCATTACATCAAATAGATCTCCAAGATCATTGTATTGAAGATCAAAAAGAGAGAAGAAGCCATCTAGCTACTAACTATGGACCCGTAGGTCTGTGGTAAACTACTCATGTATCATCGGAAGGGCAGCAAGGTTGATGTAGAGCCCCTTTGTGATCGATTCCCCCTCCGGTGGAGTATTGGAGAAGGCCTGCAGATGGGATCCCGTGGTTTTGGAACTTGCGGCGGCGAAAAAAGTATTTCAGGTGTCTCTTTGATGTTAGGGGAACATTTGAGTATTTATAGAGGTGGAATTAGGGTTGGAGGTGCCACGAGGGGCCCACAAGCTTGGGGGCGCGCCCCTACGGCTTGTCGCTCCCTCGTGGCTCTTCTGGCCTTCTCCCCAACCTTATAGGGTCTCTTCTGGTCCAGAAAAAAATAATCCAAAGTTTTTTCTTCGTATGGACTTCAGCTGATATTTCTTGAAAAGCCAAAAACATGCAAAAAAACAGCAAGTGGCACTCGGCACTAAGTTAATAGGTTAGTCTCGAAAAATGATATAAAATTGTATATAATGGCATATAAAACATACAAAATTGATACTATAATAGCATGGAACAATCAAAAAATATAGATACGTTGGAGATGTATGAGTGTATTAAAAATGGGGTCCTTAATACCCCAGACTTATGCGCAGGCAATAGCAGCCTTCCTGACGGCAAGGCTTGCCGAAGGATAACTAAAGCCGAACTCAAGATCAGATTATAAGAAGCAAAGAAGATGTCAGAAGATGGAGATCAGAAATGCTGAAGACACAACTCAAGGACCCGGCAAGATCCTTGCCGGGGAGAACCTCTCAAGATTCAAGCCCGGCAAGCTCCGAGCCAGGAAGGTATCCCATTACCTTGCCACCGCTCCACCTCATCGATTAGGTTGTCACTTGTCAACTAGGTGTCGAGCGGGCAGGTAGTTAGGTGAGGCTTGTCTGGGCACGTGGCAGCTCGCCGCCAAAGATACAACTTTAATGACATCCGTCCAAATGATGTGTCAAATGAATAGAAGGTAGATGGGCGAACGGCACAGAAGGAGAGACCAGCCTTGCCAGAGAGCTCCATCCACAAGACACCTCACGGTGCATTAAATGCATTTGTCCTAACCCGTTAGAGTTAGGTATTTGGCACTGTAGCCACGATTACAATGTAGATTTACCATTTTGCCATTATGGTGACCCCTTAGTCTATAAAAGGAGGCCCATGGCTACCTTAACAAAGGTTGAAACCCTGTCCATTTTTGCACGCGTACCTGCATTTCCCGATCACCTTGTCGGACAAGCTCTCCATGTAACTTGACACATACACATCCAATATACAAAGCAGGAGTAGGGTTTTATGCTACATAGTGGCCCGAAGCTGGGTAAACACCGTGCGTTTCCCGCCGGTTCTGCTCTTTGTGCCTGTCGATCCCTCTAGTCAAACCACAAAGGGATCGACATGATCCCATAGATGGTCGTACACATGACATCTTTGGCGCACCAGGCAGGGGGATCGCTTGTGCGAACCAGAATCAGCAGTTAGCATGTCAGCTTCATCACGAGCTTCATCGCCATGGCGCCCCCGTCCGAGGGGAACTTCAATCAGGTGCTTCAAGAGCTTCTGCGGCCCTCATGCTAGGGCGGCATCCCCAAGCTAAGCTTCCGAGGCCCTCTCACGGCGGATACTCTGAGGGTGCTAAGCCCCGCCTCACAGTGCAACGTGGTGGACCCGGCCAGAAGAGTGCCAGCGGTGCGGATGAGATCGTTCCTCCTCTTTTGTGCAAAGGAGCAGGACGGCACCGGGTTCCCAGAGCGAATCCCCAAAAGTTTCCCCTTTGGTCCAAGAAGGCCAAGAAGCGAACTCAGCCAGGACAGGGTCAGCACCGATCCCACCACCCCTCGTCCATGGCATGAAGCTTTGGCGGCAAGACCGCCTTTAGAACCGGATAGGACGTACTCCTGTCCCCCTTTAAAAACTGGTCTTTGTGGATATCCCTTCCCGCCTAGATTTTTCGGGGAAGGACGCAAGCCAGTTAATATAGGCTAGCCTCCACCTTAGAGAGGCAGATCCGGTTAGATCAATCCTCGGGTTAATCATGAGCCCTCCCAGGCATTCATCCTTGTATTCATCCATACTCATCCTCGCCTCGTGAGGCCAATCCACCCAACAGGAGTAGGTCTACCGCATGGTGGCCTACCTGGTTAAATCTTTTGTCCGTGTTCTTCTTCCCTTCCCCTCGATCGAGCACGTCGGATATCATCATGAGTAGTGAGCAGCGAGGCATAGCTTAGTGAGTTCTTCACGCACAACCTCCCAGAGTTTGGAACTGTTCCTTGGGTCCTAGAGCCTGATTCTGACACCGGGATGCTGGCGGAGGCGTCACTTGGTCGACAAGGCCTTCGTGTTGTAGTGTTTTGTCCTTTTCCTTGCTCTGCCGGCGTTGTCGCAGCCGGCCAAGGCTCTTTTTTGATCGATTTCTTTGGTTTCTCCACTCAGGGGTCTTTCCCCGAATGCAGGAGTCGCCGAGGTGGTTCTGCGCCCCACCGGGGGGGGCCCCCCTGAAGCTTTGCCCCCAGGGCCCTCGAGGTGGCTTGTGCCCCGCATCGCCCTGGTGGGGGGCCGAGAGGGATCCTCGAGCCCCTTGTCCGGCTTGACGTATCGCTGGAACAACGCTTGATTCGTGTTGCGCTTGACGATTCATGGTTGATGATTATTTCGGCGGAGGCTGCGCTACACTTGCAGGGTTTCGACTTTGTTGTGGAAGCTACCCGCTCTCGAGGAAGTGAGGATTTGCTGGGCCGATGGACCTGCGCCATTACCACGATGAGGACAACACTTTGGATATGGTCGGATCAAGCAGCATCCAAGCACGGGCAGGCAGCCCCCAGGGCCAGGACAGTATTCCCCCAGCCGACTGGCGCCCGCGGGACCGGGTCGGACCCCGGCGGCGGCACCAGGGTCAGGACAGTCTCCCCTCGAGCGGAGGGAGCCTGACGCCCCAGGGAACCGGGTCAGAATTGGCTGCTAGGGTTTGGGAGGGGAGCCAATCGGGTCCGGCTGGACGACAATGGATTCTGACTCTATAGGACGGCTTGATGGATGGGCTTCCAAGACGCCGCGGTAGACGTCGGATGGGATCCGCGTGCCGTGTGGAGGCTATCTTGGCCAGTGTGTCGCCCGCCCTCGTTATCCGCTTGGGGGACGTGGAGGAACTCGTAGGGCCGTCGAAGTTTGCCTGGTCACTACTGGACCAGCAAGCGGTAGCTTTGCCATGTTGGCGTCCCCTGGCGTCCCCTCGCAGAGACTTGCCGCACCACAAGTCCAGAGTCGCCTTAGCAAACGTCACCGGATGCCGAGCTCCTTGGTCAGCCGGAGCCATGGACGGGCTTCGTACGCGGTACATTATTGGAGGTTGGCCTAGTGGATCTCAACGCGACCCATCCTGCTCGCCCTTTGAGAAGAGAGCACGAGGTCGGTTCCCAGCCGTTGCGCATCTTCGTCGTCGAAGTGCATGTGGCCAATGGGTCTAGTCGGGTGTCGGCGGCATGTACTTGGGTTTTCGCCCCATTCAACGAGGAAATCATGTCCAGCACCTTGGACATTGATGGCGGTGTGACGTAGAGGATCATGGTGGACTGCTAGCGTCAATGGTCCACTTGGCCACCCGGCCAGAGGCTTCCCGGCAGCCCTTATTCCTCGCCGATGGGGCCGGCTCACCACTGTGATGGTGTGCTCCGGGCAGTACTACTTCAGCTTCTTGGCGGCTAATTATTCGCCATAACAACTCTTCCCTGGTATGGGGGTAGTTCTTTCTTGGAGAGGGAGAGCACCTTGCTTAGGTAATACACAGGGTCCTGGACTGCTTGACCTTCCTTCCTCGGGGCGCTCGACCAATTACAAGCAACAATGCTAAGCACGCGGGAGGTCACCGCTATGTACAGATTCATCACAACGGCTCCCTCCTTAAGCCAAGGTGCCAGAAGGGTGCCGGTGGAGAGCATGCGCTTGATGTTGCGGAAAACTTGCCGGCGGGTCGTCCACTCCGAATGTCGTTGTCCGTCTTCATCACTGATACCGGGTCCGGGCCTCTCTCCTCTCCCAGCCGTCTGATGACGCGGCTGATAGAGGCCAAGCAGCTGGTGCACTTTAACTCGCAAGCCGGGACCGACTTTCGCATGCCTTGATCACCTTGATCTTCTTTGGGTTAAAGCCATTCCGATACTGCGCTCCGAGACAGGAACTCGGGATCTGGCCCAGTACGGCAAAAACGCACTTCCCTGGATTGGCTTGATCTGTACTGGCGCAGAGTGGCGAAGGTCCCTTTGAGTCGCTAGGAGGGTGTGTGCTGCTTTGGTCTTCAACCATGATGTTGTTCGACGTAGACGTGCACATTCTTTCTGCCGATCTGGGGCAGGAGGCATTTCTGGCATGCAGCGCTTGAAGGGTGGTTCCGGCACTCTTCAGCTCGAACGACATGGTGATTGCAATAACCCCCCAAAGGGCTGGTGATGACGGACATCCTGAGGTGTCGGTCAGGTCCATCTTGAATCTGTGGTAGCCGAGTAGGCCATCCAAAAAAGGACAGGAACCTCGCAGCCGGCCGTGGAATTCGATCACTTGATCTACCCGTGGTAGGGCAAAAGTGTCCTTGGACATGCCTTGTTTTCATGCTTGTGTAGTCGATACACATGCACCAATTGTTGTTTCTTTCAGAACGATGACTGGGTTGGCCACCGCCACTCTCGGGAATGGAAAACTTTCAATGATGCAACCTGCTGCGACAGCTGGGTGATCTCCTCACCAATGGGTCCTTTTCTTCTCCCACAGCAGCAAGCAGAGGGCCTTTCCAGACCAGCTGTGGCGCCTTGCGATGTGAAGTTTGGTGCTCCGGCGTACTTTCCTCTCGGAACACCCGGCATGTCCTTAGGAGACCATGCGAAGATATCCAATTCTCATGGAGGAAGTCGACGAGCCTCCTTCCCATTTGCCTGTCGAGCTGGTTGTCCCACGACAACGTACTCACTGGAGGTAGGGTCCGGCCGGGTTAAGCAGAACTTCTCTTGTGTCCTTGGACGGCGGGAAGGAGGCCTCGTTGGCCGACTGCTTTGAGCAAGGCCGCGCTGGCCGACTGCTCGCCAGTCAGCGCCATGAAAAAAAAAACTTTATCCCGCTGGTGCCTCTCCTCGGCGATGACCAGCGACTTCTGCCACTTGGCGCCAACTTGGGCGCACTCGTGGATTTCCTGTATCGCCGACGCCCGGTGCTTGAGGGCCCTTGGGAACCCGGCATCTTCTCTTGAGGTAGGGCATAGTGGGGGACCGCCTTAACTTGGCCAGGGCAGGCCGCCAAAAGCGCGTGGTAGGGGCTGATAATTCCACCACCCCCTCAAACAGATTGGCTCACGGTTGACTGGTCGTCTTGAGCCGAACAGAACATCCACTGATCGGACTGATCGGGGAGGCAGGAGAGCCCGGAACGATGCCTGGAACATCCCTGGGTTGGGCTACAGCTGCTTCATCACCTCGATGCCGAGCTTGATCATGGTTCCGTGTACTGATGTGATGTCTGCCCTGCCATCGATGATAACCCCGTGTGAAGCGTTAGTGCTCTTTTCCAATCGTTATGATCGGGGTCAAGGACAAGGTCTCATACGCCGCTCGGCGTGGCATGAACGCCGGGGTGTCCTCCGCGGTCCAGTTGAAAGGAAAGTCGACCAGTTATGGATTGGGAGCCTGAGGGATTGACGACGTTCACCTCGTGTCCGAAGCTTCTCCAAAAGCGCTTGTTGTGCTTTGTCGTCACCTCGTGTTGAAGATGATGTATCATGCGTTCGGAGTTGGGGTAGGGTCGTTGCTAAGAGCCACCACCGGAGGCAAGGGTGCGGAGGCGCTGCCTCACTATCCCGGCAGAGGCAAAGCAGGCGGTGGAAGAGTCGCCCTCATCAGGCGCTTGTGGATGCTGGTCACGCCGAAGCATTGGCCATGGACGGGGTTTGTGGCTGCGTTGATTGCTTGCAGGGGCATCGAGTCATCTGCTTGAAGCAGCTTTGGTTGCCAAAGCGTTCTTTGCCGGTACTAACGCCAGCTAACCGGCTTGGTGTGTCGGCTGCTCTGGCTCGATGGTGGCGACAGGCAGTTGTCTTAATGGTGAGCCGACTGCTCTCCGTTTCCTTGCCGCTGTTGTTGTTCTGCTGCCGGCTGGCTCTCGCAGCCGGCCGGGGGTGGGGGCAGAGGCGGCAATTGCTCTTTCGTTTCGTCCACCCGAACCTGGACCTTCCTAGGGGGAGTTTGGGCCGTGGCGTACTCGTCTGCGTGGCCATGAGCGCGGCCCATGGTGGTCAGCTCGAGCGCATGGCTTGTGCTTGAGTAGGGTGCCCCGCTTGGCCCCGTCCATGAAATACTGGATGGCCCTGACGCCTCGTGAACCCTTCCGCAGCTGTTCTGCCCGCGTCCACTTCGTGAGAGGTACTAGCAGGGTGGTCTTCATCTGGCCCCTAGACGCACATGGCGGCTGTTGGCCGACATAACCGCTTGTACGTGCCGGTAAAGTTGCGCAGAAACCCTGATCCGAAGGTCGAGGCCTGATTTGATGCGGCCAGCCGGAGGGCTCTTCATCCTGTCCTGGCCGAGCCCTGCAGCACGAGGGGGGCGTAGCGCATGCGCCAAGCACCTGTTGCCGCCTACGAAGCCGACAGCCATGGTGTATCGATGAGCCAATATTCCGTCTTGGCAGTCCCATTGTAGCTTGGGGTAATGGCGGGGGGAGTGAACCTTGGGGAAGGCTTACTGCGGATGCCGGCGGGCCGAAGCAGGCCGATCCAGACCGCACTTTCTTCCTCTACCACGAGTGAGCGGGGCTTCTGCTCGATGTGGTGGGCGGGCGTCATTGTCGTTACGGGGTCTGCACAGGCCCAATCGGCTTAGCGACGGGCACGTGGTGCCGACCGGCAATGCTTCCTGGGCTCGCCGAGCAGACGGAGGGGTAGGTCCGGCTGCGCGATCTTCATGGGCCAGCCGTCATCTTTGCTATCGCACATCCGCAGGGCGCGGTTTGCGCCAGCGACCGACCGCTCCGGTGCCCGCTGGTTTGCGCCACGCTGGGCAATGGGAGGACGCTCCTCACGGTACCACGATCTGGGGTCTCCAGCGTTCTTCATGCCGACCGCGGCAGCATTCCAGGCCAAAGCACGTTTGGCTGTGAATTTGCTGCAGCGATAATGTCGGTCGGATGCTTGCTACCGCTGTGATCAGCTCATCGCGCTCCGGACTCGAGATCCGCCATGGCTGCCTCAATGGCGCACATGTTTTGGACGGGGTGTCGTAGACATATTCAGGGCCGCGCCCAGCGCGTGACTTGATAGCGCCGCCGCCACGGACCCTCACCTTGGTGAATACTGCTGGGTTCGGCCGCGTTCGGGTGAAGCCTGCATGATCCCCGTGCTCCCACTAGGCGGACCCAGCCGGCGCCTCGTCAACAGCGAGCGTCGTGGCTCATCCACAAGCACCGATTGATCTTCATCGAGCCCGGCCATGCTTATGTGGTCATCGGCTTCGGTGGTGATGGGGGATGGCGAGTTTTTACGTGCACTCAATGAGTCGGCCTTGTTGGTGCAAGCCCGCAGCCGCAGTGCTTCCCGTGTTGAGTAATGAGCGGGTGGCCCTGGGTCCAGCACCTTCTCCATGGGTGGCGAGATCTCAGTCACTGGAGACCGGTGCAGCCGACGGGAAAAAAAAAAACCGGGGAGTCGGTTAATAGTATATACCTTGCTCGGGAGACTCGGGGAATAGCGCGATGAATTGCACAGCGCGCCGAAGGGAAACGACGTAGCGCCAGGCTTGGCCGTTGCCAGCCTGTGCCATACGCGTGGACCAGACCATTCACAGACCGCCTCACCGTAGCTGGTGAAGGCCCGTGCCGGAACTTGTTGACTTCGGCCGGGCCGCCGCAAGCCCCCCGGTGGGCGCCAACGTCTTGTATCCTCATGGCAAATGCCATAAAATGGCTAAGAGGGGGCTACATTAGGACGCCGGTGGGCTCCGGAAGCAAGGTGGGCAATGCAAGTGCGGGTACGAGACTACCCAGGTTCTGGACCTCCGTGGGGTAACCCCTAGTCCTGCCAAATGTGGTAGTATATGCCAAGGCTATAATGGTGCTCCTAGAGCTGTACGTTGGAGGTGGAAGAAGGCTCTAGTTCCCATCTCGCCTCTTGTGTGAGTGTGTGCCCTGTTCTTAACTCTACTAGGGACAGATCAGGTCTTCTACATGGGGCTCCTGGGGGTCTTATAGGCCGCCCCCCCAGGTTACAAAGGTAACGTTACACGGGCGCGGGGCCCTGGTGTCATCATCCTGGAGCCGCTGGCGGGGCCCGCTAGGTCGCCAGTCCGCCGGGCTCGGTCGCCGCTGGCTGCACCATACGTGAACCCGTGGTGTCTTACATCACGGAGAGCGGTTGGCACCGCTTGGCTATAGCCGCATTGTTCAAGAGTCACCATCCACTCAGTCAGCGGTAGTGGCACACTGCCGCCACGTTTCCTCGTTCGTGTAGAAGGAGGGACACCTGTTTCCGACGTTCGCCGAGCGTTGGTATTTGTCTTATCGACGTCTTTATGGACGGCCGCTGACCCTTGCCAGCCGGATTAAGGCCGGCCAGCATGCCGGGTTGCCGTGGCCGCCGGCCTGCATCAAGAGCCTACCCGGCGGTTAGCCTGCTTGAGGGGGCGCCGCTGCCCTGTGTTTTGAAAAAGGATCTAGTTCCGTTGCCTTAACCTGGGGGCATCCCCCGAAATGAACAACTGAAGAAATCTTTTGAAGAACTCCGATATGATAACAAAGATTTTGGAACGAAGGAAAATTCAAAAGAACAATACGAAGCCTTGCCACTGAATTTTGATGGAGCTTCGGGACGGTAATGCAGAAACTTGGAACTCCAGAAAAGAAAAGAATGAACACTAAGAACCTAGACATTATATCATGAACAACTCCGAAGAAGGAATTAATCACTTGGATGAACATAATCTAATTAGTTATGTGTACCTATCCTTTCACCATTTTAAATTGACGACAAGCACGGATTTGTCATCATCCTTATCTCATTGACAAGGATTGATTTGCACAAACTTGGGATGGTCCTCAATGAACCACTGGTAGGATTTGAAAGAATGAATTGATTTATACGAGAACAAAGGAAGAGGAATCGGGATGAACCACCGTAGCATCAAAATGAACTAAGAAAATAGAATGAATCACCGGGAATTTGAAAAAGCATGAAGTCTTGAGGAAATTCAGATTAAAGAGAATGAAGCCGATCACGAGCTTGGCTAAAGAATACTTGAACGATTCATCGGTACATTCAAAGACGAACGAATAGCATCAATTTAGAAACGAATACATCTTCTGAAATGAGGCCTTCGGATGATCTAAGAAACAAAACAACTCCGGAAATGCGCTTGGATGGTCTTCACAAGAATTCTCACATCGAAAACACTTATGAGGACTGGCATGAACTAGAACCGTGAATCTCAAGAGAATGGACCAATATTTAGGGATGAAATCTTCTTCGGTCCTTTCAAATGCTGAGAAGGACGATGAGAACTACCATTGATTGTTGAGACAAACTCCGGAACAATGAATAAGATTAATGTTGAGCCAAAGATGAAACTAATTTGAAACAATCTTGGAGAAGGCCCTGACTAATGAAAATTCATTCTTATGCCAAACTTTGAAAGAATTTAAGAATAACTCCGCAATAATTTTAGTAAGAGTTAGGTATGATATTGGGAACAGACCGTAGGTCTTGTCCACTCAAAGAAAACCGCCTTGAATGTTTTTTTAAAAAAAAGAGGATTGTATCGGTTGAATCAATGGTTGATGAGATAAACAACCTCGAATTACAGAACGATTAAGAGGAAGCCCGACATCTTCTGATATATCTGCATCACTCCGATAGAATAGAGAGAGGTGAATACCTAAGAGAGCCTTAGATAAGAATGGAGAAATGCAACCTGGGAAAATAAGTGAACAAAAGGAAGAGATATGATCACACCGAAGCTTGAATTGAATCCACCGGAAGAATTGAGAATGATGACTCGTAACTCTGATCATCTTCATGAGGGTCTCACCCGGATTGCAAACATTGACAGAAAGATGAAGGAACTTTGCCATGAATAAATGAATCTTTGATTACGATTCGGCTCCAGAAGAAAAAGGCGGGAGGGTGGGAAAAACAAAGACAACTGAGACGTCAAAAACTAACACTGTTGAAAAACTGAGAATTAACCTTGCAAACGGGGAAAATGATTGACTTAACTTGAAGATGCAAGCAGCACAAACCTGTTGGAAACAATACCATGAAATCTAGATCGATTCACAATAGTTAGCTTCACTAAAATATGAGACACCTCTTAGGAAAAAGGTAATGGGAATCCACATTTGACTTTGAAGCAACCTCGAATATACCACAAGCAAAATAAACAATATTTGGGGCTTGCAGAATGCCGAACAAACATATGCTGATTTTCGTCTGAATTTGTGGTGGACCGCACCGGGCCTCGATCGTACATTGGATTGTCATATTGAAATGATTCTCAAATATGCTCCCTAGGCAGAGATAAACTACAAGGGCTTGCGAAGCATACCGAGACTGTCCTCTATAGAAATACCGGCAACAAGTGGACCAGTAATGTTTCGAACCCCAATGTCCTATCATGCATTTGTCAGAAAGATATCCTAGATACTACTGAATTCCCACCTAGGAACTCTAATTTTTTTGGTTACTCAATCTGGTCATAAACAAGTACAAGGAGCAAAATATCATCACACAACTCCTGGCCGATTCTAACCTCCAAATTGTACCGCCTCTTCAACACATACCAAGAACCTCTGAAACCTCCGTGTGCTTCAGACCTTCAAAAAACAGCAGTTATACTAAGCCGTGGCAATCCCCCGACTCCGTCCCCATACTGGTTGGCGTCGCATTTTATCGACACTAGTAGTATCGAACTGTTTTCGATGTCAGCGCCGCCTGGTATTTCAGAACTGGAACAATAACAACTGTCGAGAAACACCTTGGAGGCTCCAACTCCTCGGGACCACTGCCGCACAACCCAAAAATCCTCAGAGGCGCACCAAGAACCGAATTCTCGTCACATCGATATCGCAACGAGTCGAAAATACCCGTGTGATCCTAACAAAATTGGAGTGGAAGTGTATTAGATCAAACACCTACGTCACAATACCTCACAAGAAGTGACACGGGGATAAGAGTAAAAAGAAATTCCATCACTCTCCTATATATATAAGCTTCGGCTCAAATAAGGTTTTATTTCTAGACCGACAACATCCACGTTCGATCAATCAATGGGGCTCCTCGGTCGGTAAGTCTTCTGATACCAACTTGTCGCACCCAGAAGCGATTCTATCCTCAATCAAAACACCCACCGCATTTTCGAGCGCATGGAAGGTGGATACCATTCAACATACCATGTACTGAATAGCTGAGAATACAGATAAAGCTTACACTCGCCACAAGCTACAACAAGAATACATCAATACATCCTAGAGAGAGCAGGATCCGCCTACGATGAAATCAACAAAAGAAACGACATCCACCCTGCTAATCCAGGTCCCGCACTAGGATCCCCATCTCATTATTGACTAAGAAGAAGAAAAGAGAAGAAGAACACTCCAAAAGCAACATGCATCGCTCTCACCCTCAAGCATCTCCTTTACTTTACTTGCATCTGTTGTTGTAGGTAATTTGTGAGCCCACGAGGGAGTCAGCCATCCCATATACCATGGGTATCAAGACTAAGCAAAGCTTAATCGGTAGGAATGGTTAAGTGTGAGGTTGCAGCAA
The DNA here is from genome assembly GCA_011799875.1 of Thinopyrum elongatum. NCBI lineage: Eukaryota > Viridiplantae > Streptophyta > Magnoliopsida > Poales > Poaceae > Thinopyrum > Thinopyrum elongatum. Next base: position 247,025,024 of record CM022302.1, on the reverse strand, counting down.
GCACTAGCATTGTATGGTGCTAATTTACGAGGAAAGAGTAAGAAGAGTACACTACGCGATAACGTTTCGCAACTAGTAGATCAAGAAGTGATCCTGAACTACTTACGAGTCAACATAACCCCAACCACTGTCTCTTCCTGAAACCCTTGAAAAGAGATGGCCACGGTTACATCCCCGTTGGTGTATTTTCTTTTGAAGTTTAGTGTCAAGTTTTTCTACAACCGGATTATTATAATTTCAAGTCGGCCACAATAACCACGGGCACAACCGCTTCCGAAAGATTTACCCATGCAAGGGTGCTCCAAGTAGTCATTAATAATTCCACAACGCATCCGATGGAACATCCTCACCGACGTTGATTATACGATGCTTATGATAAGGAATCTCGATGGAAAATCCACTCGTCAAATGCAGAACTAAAAACCAGAAAACACCCGTGTGCGTTCACCACTGATAAAGTCGCGCGTATCATCCTTCTCAGGAACACCGTCTAGCTAATGGTACTAATAGCCATAACTCAAGTTGCCCCGCGTGGCACCGATGCTGCTATGTAGTGGGCCAACACTCATGAAGCACTGGCCGGTTTTTGATTGATTATCGCACATGGTCCTAAAAGTCGCTAATGCAAGTTTTAGTTGTTATTAGATAAAGTACACTAAAGTTGTCCTTGCTGGAAAAGTTTTAACCTAAGGGAATGATCGGAGGGTCACCATAAACCCCACAATTTAGGAGTGCTCATCCAAGAACATAACACCGTTATTGTCGGAATCGGGCTCCGCGGACGCCAAAACAAGTTTCGAACTCCTAGCTGTGACGCAGGATCTGCTAGCTATAGCTTGCTGCTCTTTGCCTCAACGGCCTAGCTCCATCGAGCTTGAACGAGTGAGAGAAGAAGGTGACATGGTGGGTTTTACCCGAGGTTCGGGCCCCCCTTGCTGTGTAAACCCTACTCTCCTGCGTGTGGTGATTGCTCGCGAGGAGGAGAGTATGAACTATTACAAGTGTAGCTACCTCGGGAGAGCTCATAAGTCAAGGATTCGATCCCTCCTATGGTGGATACTAACGCTATCTTTATATTGCCTTGGTCCTCTTCCCTCATGGTTAGAGCGGGAAGGGATACCACATTGGCCATTTGAAGGGGCAGGAGTACCTATCCTGACTATTAGATGGTCTTTGCCTCAAAAAGCTTCTGGTCAGACCCCGTGGTGGGCTCGGTGATGACCTCCATCCTGCCAAGCCCGTGGTCTTGGTCTTGTTGCATCTGGAATGGAACCTTTGGGGGATTCCCCTTGGGAACCCGCGTACGTCCTTGCCAATCCCTAGCACCAAAGAGGAAACTAATCCTGGACTGGGCCCCGCTGTCACCTGCTGGCTCTGGTCGTCATGGCTCTGTCACCGCGCCGCGCTTGCAGTGGGGTGCCTTCCCCTAGAGATGTCCAATCCTTGGAGGCATTATCGTCGTTCACCTCGCGAGACGGAAGGCCCTCCGAGGGTCTTGCTCTTGAGGTCCTGTTGCTTGGTCCGCGTCGGGCCATTGGTGGAGCACGCTTGGGCCGTAGCAACGGGTCTAGGTCCCACCCCCCAGTCCCATAACTTCAACTGTAGCCCTCACGGGCCCACCACGCTCGACCTGGATTCGAGTTCAACGCCAAAGAGGGGAGGGCGAGGAAAACGCTGGACCTAAGCGCTCTTCGGTCATGCTTGACCGCGTGGCGTACAATGGAACGCAATGCCCCCACTTCCCTGTCGCCTCGGCAACCGCCCAGGCTGAAAAACGCCTGGCGTGCGCGCTGAAAGATAGCAGTCCTTGAAGGTTGAAGGGTGCCGGTTGGCCTTCTCCGACCTTATAAGAGGGCGAAGGGGCATAGCCTGACCCATCTCGGTCTTCTTGTCCATTTGGCCTCCACCCTTGTCGCAGCAAGCCATTGGCGCCCGTAAGAGGTTCTCTTCCGCTGAAAGGGCAAAGGTTGGCGGGGTAGGTGCGGAGCCACCGCGCCTCAAAAGGGGCGCGGCCGTCCCGCATGTCTGACGCGACGCACACGGCCCTCCCCAGGATTGCGCGCACGCGACTGCGGTCCCGACTAGCTCCCAGGAGCCTAGCAGAACCCCCGTCTACGGGCGGGACCCGTGAAAGGGCACACCGGCAGATTGGGGGGGCAGATGGCATCGGCGCCCGGCCACCCTCGGATTTGGGCGCACTCCGCCAGTCTCCCGCAAGTTTGTCATGTGGATGAATAGCCCGCCGCGCACGCGGCTGGTCCAGCTCCCGGGATTCCCTTTGCTGGGGATCTAGCGGCGGATGGCCCCATCGGGCTGTGGCCTCAGCCAACGAGTGCTTCAGTGCAAATCAAATCCTCCTTGGCGGAGGTCGAAGTCACCCCCTCCGGCTCGTGTACCTTGACATGGCGGTGGTAGTTCGTTCACACCGCCCCTAACGTGCCTAGAGGGGAGGCACACCCTCCAACTTCAAGTTTGACGGGGCGGCGACGCTTTATGTGAGATCTTGTCGGGGAGACCGGGCTGCCATCCTCGGATGCTGCCTTGCCCGGAGGGCGACAAGCAGACGGCAGCGAACACTGACCTGATCGCGGCGTTGGCGGCCCTCGGCGTGAACTTGCCCTGGCGACGTCCATGGCGCCTCCAGCCTCCAGCGTCAATGACAACTTCTTCGAGAAAGAGGGAGTGACGATGACTCGTGAGCCAGCTGCCACCCGCATCAAGGTGTAGACGACTCTGACTAGGCGTGCCGCTATGTCGGAGTTGGCGCTTTCAAATAGTTGTGGCCTCCGAGAGGCTGTTTCTTTTTGTTTCTTTATTTCCTGGCATGAAAAGCAATCAAGGCCCCCTGGGGCGTGTAGAACCACGGCGCTCACTCCTTTACCTTAATGCCTTCCAGCTCGTTTCAAGTTATTATGGCCCTCTGGTTGAGTTTAACTCTTTTTTGTTTCCGAACGCCTTATCGACTGTGCCCGCTGTGACCCAGTCCCCAGGCATGCTTCTACCATCGCTAGTATGCCAGGTTGCGATGCCTTGTGCGGCCAGGAGTGATGCGACCCAAGGTCCGGTAAATAGCTCCTGAGGCACTTGTCTCAAGAGGTCCCCCTAGACACCGCAAGTGACTTTTCGAGAGAAATGTTTTTTCGCCCAAACGAGATCGTGAAGAGTCAAGGTAAAACTTGACACTAAGGGCTCGCACCGGGCGGCGGATAAGACGACTTAGCTTAAAGGTGCTGCGTGCCCTGAAGGATTCATTCTTCTTGAGGGTGCGCTCCCTGAGTTTTGTCCTCGTATGCTTTCTGCTCTCAATGAGTCACACAAGTCCCACCTATGGTGCGTGAACAGAATTGGCGTCCTTTGTATTCAAGCGATGCCTGCGCTCTGGCCTGCTCCCCTCTTCCCGTATCCACCGCGAGGTTTACCCCTCATTTCCTTCCTGCTCCAAGGTGCTCTACTACATCCTCAGGCTCAGACCCGGCCTCGAGCGTAGCTCAACGGCCGCTGTATGTCAGGGGGCGTGCCTGGACAAGGCCAGGGGATGAGGGCCTGCGATGCCAGTATGGGCTCCTGAGGCGCGATGCTCAAGATCCCCCCCTTTTTAATGTGCAGCGCTTTCGCGAAAAGAATGGTTGCCCTCACGGGGGTTGCAAGGAAAAGGACTTGGCTAGACAACTACGCTGCGGATGAAGGATTTTACTTAAGCGGGCCTTTTTGCGATCAAACCGCTGCTGATCGAGGCCGGCCCTCTGAGGAGGCAGTTGTCATCAAGGAGCTTGTTCGAATGCGTGTCTCTGCAGTACTGCGCAGTTGACAGATCACAAATACAATGGGCGGCGCGCGCATGCTGATCTGCTCATGTTGTTCCATGAGGAGACAAGGCGAAGGACTGTGAGGTACGTGCCCGGGGCCGGGCCCCCGACCAGAGCTCAGTCGCTAGATTATCAATGGTGTAGGGGACAAGACCCAAGGCACTAGGTGCCGTTCCGTGCCCCCCTCGCATGGGCATTTAGGAGAAGAGCGGCAACACTGAATCCCAACGGGTGCGAATCCAGAAGTGTTTTGCACCATCAAGCGCAGGGTTTCACCAACATATGACTCATAAAAGCGTACTGGTTTGAGGGACATGAATGAAACATGCAACTGCAGGGCAGACCCTACAACATGAGGATATGTACCCGTGTGGTGCCCTCAATTGAACAAACAAACGTCACCTGGCATAGAAGCTACAGAGGCGTTCGAGGTATCGATGAAGCATTTCGTTGAGTCGTCTCCTCTGAGCCATGGCTCCGGAGGCTCGGAGGCTCGCGAGGCCCGGGGGCTCGTGAGCGTCCGGAAGGCCTCCTAGCCGTCACCGCCAAGCGTCGGGCATCATGAGCGCCATTGCGCGCTAGCGTAGAACGCTAGTACGGGCAGGTCAATTTTAATTCCAGGCCGAACCGCATTCGATAGAGTTGCAGGGGAAGCCCCCCTCCGGACCGACACAGACGGCGCACAATATGTCTTTAGGAGCGGCCCTGGATTTCGACGCAGACATGCAGCCCTCGCCCGCCACAGGGGTGGCAGCTGCACTGGTGGACTCGCGGGCCGGTGCCGCCGCGCAATTGGCTTGCGCTCCTGAAGTCTTCGATTGCTTGTGATGACTCTCATGCTCCTACCGCACGCGCCTTGTTCCTCGCTTGTTGGGAGCGCGCTTCGAAGCACTCTCTAGAGTGGTGCCTGAGCGCCTCCCTCGTCGCACGTCAGGTGGACAACTCTCCACATTGGAAGCCCCCGGCCCATCCTGCGGAAGGCACCGGGCCCGCCTTCCTATGCAGGAGGAAGAGGTGCCCCGATAGCAGGCGGGCGGGCCCGAAGCGTCGCTTGGCGGGTTCTTGGCCTCCGGATGGCTCTTGGGAAGGAGCTGCTTCTTCTTTGCTGGGGGCAGCCTCAGGGGGCGCGGCGTCACCTTCGCCATCTGAGTTCTTAGCCGCCCGCGGCCCTGTAGCATGCTCAAGGGAGCATACCGCATCCTTCTCATCACAGGCATGTGATGACTCCGCTGCACCCTGGCCATCTTGAGGACGTTGTAGCCATTGTGGTAGCCGCCATGAACTTGTCGAGGGTATGTATCCCAGGATGGTGTGGATGTGAGGCCGATGTGGCCACGTCAAACTCCAATGAGTATTGTTGTTAGTTGTCGCGCTTGCCGAAAAGTGACAGAAGCGCACCTGCCCCAGGGGAGTAGTGGAGCCCGTCGTCACTCCAGAATGGCTTGGTGGGCATGAGTTGGTCGTAAGGCACTTTAAGCGTCTCGAAGGTCTCAAGGGAGGAACGGTTGAGCCGGCGCCGCCATCGATGACGTCCTTGGTGACTGAGACATTCGCTTGATGGTGGCGTGCACAGCTTGAGAGCCGCCTGGCATAGCCGAACACTGAGGTGGGTCCTTGGAGTCCTAAGTTGAGATGCATACTCTGGACCACTTGAGGGGACGCACACTTCCAGTCTCGGTAGGGCTGCCTTCACCTCACGAGGAACTCCTTGAAGATGGCTGTTTTGAGGCATGACGCCTGAGCGTCCGCCAAGGATCCAAGCAATCGTGCAAGGCTCCTGGCTAGCCCCCAACCCTTTCTTGCATGTTGTCCGTCGTTTCTTCTCCTGGGCGGCGGCGTAGAGGTAAAGGCCAGCATTGCCCTGAGGACGGGCTCACGGGCTGAATCGTGCCAGGGCCATCCCTAGCTGGTCCGCCATCCCCCCCCCTCGCGAGGCTGATCACGCCAGGCGCCATCAACGAGCTGGTCATGCCAGCCACCCTCGCGGGCCGATCATGCCAGACTGATGGGGTTGCGGTTGTCCCACCAGGCGCCTCCGCCGTGGCCTCCTCCACTGCCAAAACCATGGTCACTTGTGCCGGGGTTGGGCCCAGGCGCTCGTCCCGAGCGCCCCTAAGCTCCTCCTACAGTCATCGGTGTTGTGGTGTGCATGTTGTGGAGACGCAGGCCAGCGATCATCCTGGGGCGCTCACGTGATCATGGCTGCGCTTCAGCTCAGGCTCTAACCGCCAGAATTGTGGAGGAGCCCTATCACTTTGCCTTCCTTGGCCTTGTCCCTTCTTTTATCTCGGGATCGACGTCCTGGTGCTTTGAAGGAGGGAGAGGCGGCCTTCTTTTGCCCTTGGTGGCACTTGTCGGCCGATTGAAGCTTCTAATTCTACACAGGTCCCCTCGTTATTGGCGACTCCTCGCTCATCCTGACGTCTGTGGATGCCTTCTGTGGAACGCAGAGATGATGGCCTATTCGAAGCCTTCGGTCTTGAGGCGAACTTGGGTGAGCATTGAATGTACTTTGGCGGTGGGTTCGCCATGATGCTTTGCTTCACGCTTTGCAAGTCGTTTGATGGTGAGGCGCGGTCACGGTCCCCTTGGAGTTGCCGATGACCGCTCACGAATCTCATCCCCAGGAGATCGCGCCCCCTCCAGGAGGTGCATGAGCCAGGCGCGCACTCGTCCTTGAGGGCCCTGGGGAATCAGTTCACCATGACCTTGTCATCACTGTCGACACCCTTGATGCTCCGCACGGAGAGCTGAGGAACTCCGTCGGTCGGGGAGGCCGTCGTAGCACGGGGGCAGATCCGGCTTTGACTTAATCGCCACACAACATCGCCACAACACTGACAACTCAACTAGGGAAGGCACGGCAGCCCGCCTCACTTACGGCTTCGGCTGCGCGAGAGGGGCACGATCCTAGCGCCCAGTCTCGGTCATCTCGCAGACCGGAGGCCCGGTCCCTGTGCTGGCACGGCGATGCCGGCAGCGCGTGCGTCATGCTGCAGCTGTATGTACCACCTGCAGCTAGCTTCGCCCTTGCCGGCACCAACCCTCCAACTGGGGGTTGTGCGTACGCGCGTCCTCGCCCATAGCTCAACACGGTGTGGAGGAGCTGAGGCATGCAGAGCCCGGCGCCCGCATGATACGGCAGGGGAACGTTCACGAGTGGAGGGCAAACCGGGGCCGCGCCTGCGGCGTTCCCAGCTCGATGATCCTGCCCACCAGGCTCCGTAGCTTTCGTGGCTATGGCGTAGCGTGCACCGCTCGCAATCCCCCTTAGCAGCACCGCCTGCGGTTTCGCCGTCCGCGACGAGCATTGGATAGGCGAGGCCTGGAGGGATTGATGGAAGGCATCGGCGTTGCGGCCATCACACAGCACCGAGAGCGGCAACAAAGATGCCTGGTACGTTATGTGCAGCGGGTTAGTGGCGCGTTGGCAGAGGAGAAGCAGGGCTGCGAGGGGCTGCCGCAGCCCACATTTCGTCTTGGCTACACGGGGCGGCCCGGCAGCTCGCGCGAACTCGACGAGCATCGCCATGGGAGTGGTGAAGCAAGGATGGGAGGCAACAAAAGGAGAATAACTTTGACAACCCCCTACCCTAGCATTCCGAATGTTGAAATCGGGGCTTCATGGACCCAAACAGGCTGAAAACTCTGGGGCTGAAACGAAGGATTCTCAAGCTCAGCTCGCACTCTCCGCCTCACGCTTGCTCCACGAGCTCGAACGAGCGGGAAGAAGAAGTGACAATTGGTTTTACCCAGGTTCAGGCCACCTTGCGGAGTAAAACCCTACTCCCTGCTTTGTGGTGGATTGCCTCGCGATGAGATGAGTATGAACCTACAAGTGTGAGCTGCCTCGGGGACTAAGGGCGAAGGATCGACCCCTCTCTAACGGTGGAGACTAACCTATATTTATAGTTGGCCTGGGTCCTCTTCCCTCATGGCTTTAGGCTGGAAGGGATACCCCATTGGCCAATTTCAAGGGGGACAATATTTCACCCTATCCTGACCTATAGGTGTTCTTTCGCCTGCAAAGCATCTGGTTGTCCCGGCAGTGGGGGCTCGGATGACCCTCCGTCCTGCTGAGCTCGTGTCTTGGTCTGTTGCACTGGTAATGGAAACCTTTGGGGGATTCCTTGGGAACCCGCGTACGTCCTTGCCTCCCTAGCCACCAAAGAGGAAACTGTCCTGTACTGCGCGCCCGCTGGCGCCCTGCGGGCTCGGTCGTCATGGATCATGTCACCAGCGGCCTCGGAGGTGGGGTGCCTTCCTATAGTGTACGACACCTCGGGAGGCCGCTCCTTAGGGGCCTTGATGTCATTCGCCTCGCGAGGCGGGGGTCCCACACGTCTTGCTCGTGAGGTCCCTGTTGCGGGCCACGCGGGCCGTTGGTGGAGCCACGCCTGGGCTGTGGCATACGGTTCTGGTACCCCAGTCCAGAACTCGTCCGACAGGTATGACTGGAAACGAGGTACTATGGCGGCAGGAGTGAACAAAACTCCAACAAAGGCCGAGCCTTCCACCCTTTACCAAGTATAAGATGCCTTAATAAAATAAGAGATATTGTGATAGCCCATGATATCCAATCCATGTCCCAACGTAACAACCGCAACTGCACCTGTAACTAGCAATGGCTCTAAAGGGGCTGAGCAAAGCGATAACATAGCCAAACAACGGTTGCTGGGATGGTGGAGGTTAGAGCTTATATGGCGTATTGGGGAGACTAACAAAAAAGTGATATAGCACGACATAGAGGCCTCACAAGCAACTAGCAAAGCAAAGATAGTAGGAGAATATCCAATCAATGTCATCCTGCCTGAAATCCCTCTAGAGATAACAACTTCGTGAGTAATCCCGCAACAAGCGTACGTCGAATGAAAAAAAAAAAAAAAAAAAAAAAAAAAAAAAAAAAAAAAAAATCCTCACACGCGCAACATTACCCGAACTACGAGGCAGAAGCACTCCATACCGAATCAAACACGCGATGACAAACAGCTAACAGGCCTTAATGCACAACCAAGTATGATGCATGTCCTGTTTAAATGAAGCATGCATGGCAAGAGTGCACGATCAATCTACATTTTAATGGCATATCAATTTGCAACGAGTGCAGACTGACGAAACTTCCACAACTAAATTATTTAGTTCTCTCCCGTTATGGTACCCCCCCACAATATTCATTTTGTTTAAACAGGCAATAGGTGAAGCAATGACACACCTAGTTAGGCAGTTTAATAGGCCGAAACAACAACATCAATTCTAGAAAATTCCCCATGTTGCATATATCGAATTTCGTACTGTTTGCCTAAACCAATTTTAATGTTCTTAAACAATAAAATAAAATGCACCTTGTTTCTACACATTTTTTCAATCAATTACATATATAATTCATTTAATTCGGAGCTACAGTTATGTAGCTACAAAATAACCATTTTTGCATGTCATTTATGAAATTAAATGCCACAACATTTGAAAAAAATTTTATCATTGATGAAATTTGGAAATTCCTAACTACATGCAATTCTTACCCAATTTCGTCTATGACATGTGTATTATGATGAAATTTAATTCCTTATGAGCAATGCAACAATAAATGGCATGTTCTTCTGTAATATGCAAATACTGGGAAAAATAGCTAAATTGTTTCGGCAAAACAACATGAATCGGCTGATGCTGGAAACTAACAAGCGGATGGGTGACCGCTGGAATGCAATGATACATTCACAAGCGAGGAATGGCGAGCTTGTCTGTGTATCTTGCAGCTAAATTGGAAGGCTTTAATTATCTCTTTGTCACAACAAGGCGCCATCCTGTTCTTCACCAGGAGAAATCTGGCCCAATAATGATGGATTGTCTCGTTTGGCAGTTGTTTGACATACATGAGGTCCCATATGTCTGGGTTTCCCGAATCCTGGGAGTATTCCATATGGTGGGTGGGTGGGAAAAATCCGAGGAATCCCTCCTGCGGCTGACCCGGACTATCCTTGATGGGTGGTTGAGTTATGTCTGGTTCTGATCGTGCAGGACTTGGACCCAGAATAGTGCGCGGCTGCATCGGCTCGAGGCCGGATCCTGCTTTAGGGCTCAAGTCCGGATGTATTTCTGAGCTGGTGCTTGACTCCGAGCTAGAGACTCGAGTGTACACTATTTTTAGCTTATGAGGCTACGGCCCCTCCTGGGCCTCTTCGACGGTAGCGATGAGGTGCATGACCGGAGGGGTGTTGATTTATCGGTCGTTGGGTGTAAGCCCGACCTGATCATAGGCCGTGGGCCTGATAAAGGAGATTCCCATTGCGCGAAATAGATTTTCAAGGTGATCTGCCGGTTGGGCACATGGGGGTGCCGAACACTCCAGAGATTCGGCGAGGGATTTTGTGGACGGTCCGTCGGAGCCAAGCTTCAAAGCCGGACCCTGGGAGACATCCGATTCCTTTGAGTCTACGGGCCCCGGGGTTGATGCCTCGAGCCGGCGGGTCCTTCCATGGGGGCGAAGCCTTCAATCTGGTCGAGGCAACCAGTGGGGACACGATGGCCTTGAGGTGGCCCGCCGCGGCACCTCCCTCGAGGGTCCACCTACTCTGTCTGAAGCCCTGGGGGCGCTTCCTAGGCCGGAGGAGAGATCGCGTTCACCTCCTTTCTGCCGCACGGCCCACCGGGTCCTCTCCAAAAGGACGAGCAAACGCAGCAAGGGCATGCCCGGGCCTGCGGCGTGGGCTGCGGCACGGGCGGTGGGCAGAGGGACTCTGTACCCCCGTAGGCGACGTCGAATAGATCAGCGACCCGGTCGAGCCAAGCGGCATGGTCACCATCAGTTGGGGCGTAGCGTAGTAATTTGTGCGCCGCGAGGAGAACGGCTTGCGCGCTCGTCAGCCCCCGTCGGGTGCGGACGGACGATTCCGTGGCGATGCCGGCAAAGGGTGCGGTGGCATGCCCATTGCTCCGCACGGAGGGCGATGGTGATGAATCCTGCCACTGGCGGCGGTGTGCGAAGGAAGGCGGGGCACGGCGAGGGACGCAGCGGCCGAAGGGTGCTGTCCGATCAAAACGTGTGGCCCACCTCTCGGTGTGGGCTCGGCTAGCTCTTGTCATGGGTGTGGTAGGGCAAGGATGGAGCATCGCTGATCAGGAGGTGGGGCTTTGACACGCCCCTACCTGGCGCACCAAATGTCAGATTCAGGGGTTCGTAGACCCAAGAAGGTTCGAACTCTGGGGCGTGTGCGAAGATCTCAACCTCTCCGGTCTCTATCTCATCACCCTACAGCCTAGCCTTGCCGGATTCGTGCGAGCGGGGAAGAAGATGAACACGGCAGTTTACCCAGGTTCGGGCCACCTTGCGGTGTAAAACCCTACTCCTCCTTTATGGTGGATTGGCCTCATGAGGAGGTTGAGGATGAACTAGTATAGTGGTTTGAGCGACCTCGCGAGGGCTCAAGTTGTGCAGGTGGAATCGGTCGACCCGTTCTATGGTGGTGGCTACCCTATATTTATAGTGGCCTTGGTCCTCTTCCCACAAAACTTAGGCGGGAAGGATCCCAAAGTGGCCAATTCGAAAGGGGACAGGTAGTACATCTTATCCTGAAGAAAAGGTGGTCTTCTCCTACAAAGCTTCTTGTCGTGACGTAGCGGTGGGCTCGGTGATGACATCCATCCTGCCGAGCTCGTGGTCTTGGTCTCGTTGCACCGGAATGGAAACCTTTGGAGGGCTCCTTGGGAACCCACGCCTGTCCTTGCTCCCTTAGCACCGAAAGGGAAACTGCCTCCTCTGCGCCTGCTGGCTCCCGCCTAGCCTTGGTCATCATGGCTCACATCATCACAGCCTCGGGAGGCTGGGTACCTGCATAGAAATCTCTGCTCTTCGGGAGGCAGCCAGGGGAGGCCGCTCCTTTGGAGGACTTGGTGTCGTCCGCTTCGCGAGGCCAGGAGGCACTCGCGAGGGTCTTGTCTTGAATTCCTTACTGCTGGGCCGTACCAGGCCGTCGAGGGGGCCACGCCATGGGGTGCAGGTAGGCAAGTTTGGGTACCCTGGTTCCCAGAATGCCAACAGACGGAGATGGGACAAGGGGTCCGACCCCTCGCCCATTTATAGCGATCGGAGGAGTCCGGTCCATGCCCCTTCGCCTTCAGGGCAACGATAGCCACGCAACTGGCACAAGCAGGCGTTATGTCAGCTTGGGCAGTTGCCAAGGCGTCGTGGGGAAGTGGGGGCATCCCATGCCTCATCGCGCGCCACACGTCAAGTCCGGCCCGTAGCGAGGGGAACTTCAAGCAAGGTGCTTCAAGAGCTTCTGAGGCCTCATGCTAGGCGGCATCCCCAAGCTGCTTCCCGAGGCCCTCTCACAGGCGGATACTCTGAGGGTGCTAAGCCCCGCCTCACAGTGCACGTGGGTGACACGAGCCAGAAGAGTGCCAGCGGGTGCGGATAGAGATGCTTTCCTCTTTTGTGCAAAGGAGGCAAGGACGGCACGCGGGTTCCCAGAGCAATCCCCAAAAGTTGCCCCTTTGGTACAAGAAGGCCAAGAGAGCGAACTCACCAGGACAGAGGTCAGCACCGAGCCCACCACCGCGTCATGGCAGGAAGCTTTGGCAGGCAAAGACAGCCTTTAGACAGGATAGGACGTACTCCTGTCCCCCTTTAAAACTGGTCGTTGTGGTATCCCTTCCCGCCTAGAGTTTTCGGGGGAAGAGGACCAAGGCCAGTATAAATATAGGCTAGCCTCCACCTTAGAGAGAGATCCGGTTAGATCAAATCCTCGGAGGTTGAATCATGAGCCCTCCCGAGGCAGTTCATCCTTGTATTCATCCATACTCATCCTCCCTCGTGAGGCAATCCACCACAAAGCAGGAGTAGGGTCTTACACCGCATGGTGGCCCGAACCTGGGTAAATCATTTTGTCCGTGTTCTTCTTCCTTCCCTCTCGATCGAGCACGTCGGATCATCATCATGAGGTAGTGAGCAGCGAGGCATAGCTTAGTGGAGTTCTTCACGCACACCCCAGAGTTTGAACCTTTCCTTGGGTCCCTAGAGCCCTGATTCTGACAACGGGATGCTGGCGGAGGCGTAACATGTCGACAAGGCCTTCGTTTGTAAGTGTTTTGTCTTTTCTTGCTCTGCCGGCGTTGTCGCCAGCCGGCCAATGGCTCTTTTGATCGATTTCTTTGGTTTCTCCACCAGGGGTCTTTCCCGAGATGCAGGAGTCAGCCGAGGTGGTTCTGCGCGCCCACCAGGCTGAAAGCTTTGCCCACCAGGGCCCTCGAGGTGGCGTGGTGCCCGCACTCGCCCTGGTGGGTGCCGAGGAGGATCTCGAGCCCCTTGTCCGGCTTGACGTAGCGCTGGAACACGCTTATCGTGTTGCGCTTGACGAGTTCATGGTTGATGATTATTTAGGCGGAGGCCTGGCGCTACACTTGCAGGGTTTCGACTTTGTTTGTGGGAAGCTACCCGCTCTCTAGGAAGGTGAGGATTGGCTGGGCCGATGACTGCGCCATTACCACTATGAGGACAACATCTTGGATGATGGTCGGATCAGCAGCATCCAAGCCGGGGCAGGCAGCCCCCAGGGCCAGGACAGTAGTCCCCCAGCCGGAGCTGGCCGCCCGCGGGACCGGGTCAGGACCGGCGGCCACCAGGGTCAGGACAGTAGCCCTCGAGCTGGAGCCGACAGCCCCAGGGACCGGGTCAGAATTGGCGGCCCTAGGGTTTGGTAGGGGAGCCATCGGGTCGGCTGGGACGAAAATGGATTCTGACTCTAGAGACGGCTTGATGGAGGGCTTCCACAGACGCTCGAGGGAGACGTCGGATGGGATCGCTTGCCGGGTGGAGGCTATCTTGGCCAGTGTGTCGGCCGCCTCGTTATCCGCTTGGGGGACGTGGAGGAACTCGTAGCCGTCGAAGTTGCTGGTCAGCTACTGGACCAGCAAGCGGTAGCTGGCCATGTTGGCGTCCCTGGCGTCCCACTCGCCAGAGACTTGCCGCACCACCAAGTCCGAGTCGCCGTAGCAAACGATGCACCGGATGCCGAGCTCCTTGGTCAGCCGGAGGCCATGGACGAGGGCTTCGTACTCGGTAACATTATTGGAGGTGGCCTAGTGGATCTGCAACGCGGACCACAGCCGGTCGCCCTTTGGAGAAGAGAGCACGATGTCGGTTCCCAAGCCGTTGCGCATCTTCGAGTCGTCGAAGTGCATGTGCCAATGGGTCGAGTCGGGTGTCGGCGGCATGTACTGGGTTTCCGCCCAGTCAACGAGGAAATCAGCCAGCACCTGGGACTTGATGGCGGTGTGAGCGTAGAGGATCATGTGGACGGCTAGCTCAATGGTCCACTTGGCCACCCGGCCAGAGGCGTCCCGGCAGCCCATTATCTCGCCGATGGGGGCCGTGCTCACCACGGTGATGGTGTGCTCCTGCAAGTACTACTTCAGCTTCTTGGCGGCTAAGTATACGCCATAACACGTCTTCTGGTAGTGGGGGTAGTTCTGCTTGGAGAGGGAGAGCACCTTGCTTAGGTAATACACAGGGTCCTGGACTGGCTGGACCTTCCCTTCCTCGGGGCGCTCGACCATTAGCACAATGCTAAGCACGCGGGAGGTCACCGCTATGTACATCAACAACGGCTCCTCCTTAGCCAGCGTGGCCAGGAAGGGTGCGGTGGAGAGCATGCGCTTGAGGTTGCGGAAAACTTTGCCGGCCGGGTCGTTCCACTCGAATGTCGTTGTCGTCTTCATCAACTGATACAGGGGCAGGGCCCTCTCTCCCAGCCGGCTGATGAACCGGCTGATAGAGGCCAAGCAGCTGGTGAACTTATAAACATCGCATAGCCGGGCCGACTTTCGCATGCACTTGATCACCTTGATCTTCTTTGGGTTAGCCTCGATACTGCGCTCCGAGACAAGGAACTCGAGGAGCTGGCCAGCCAGTACGGCAAAAACGCACTTCTCTGGATTGAGCTTGATCTGGTACTGGCGCAGATTGGCGAAGGTCTCCTTGAGGTCGGCTAGGAGGGTGAGGTGCTGCTTGGTCTTCACCATGATGTTGTCGACGTAGACGTGCACATTTCTGCCGATCTGGGGCAGGAGGCATTTCTGCATGCAGCGCTTGAAGGTGGTGCCGGCACTCTTCAGCTCGAACGACATGGTGATCTAGCAATACACCCCAAAGGGCGTGATGAAGGACATCTTGAGGGTGTCGGTCAGGTCCATCTTGATCTGGTGGTAGCCAGAGTAGGCATCCAAAAAGGACAGGAACTCGCAGCCGGCCGTGGAATCGATCACTTGATCTATCCGTGGTAGGGCAAAAGGGTCCTTGGGACATGCCTTGTTCAGGCTTGTGTAGTCGATACACATGCACCAATTGTTGTTCTTCTTCAGAACGAGGACTGGGTTGGCCAGCCACTCGGGATGGAAAACTTTCATGATGCAACCGGCTGCGAGCAGCTGGGTGATCTCCTCACCAATGGTCCTTTTCTTCTCCCAAAAGCAGCAGAGGGCTTTCCAGACCAGCTTGGCGACCTTGCAGATGTGAAGTTTGTGCTCGGCGTACTTCCTCGGAACACCCGGCATGTCCTTAGGAGACCATGCGAAGATATCCCAATTCTCATGGAGGAAGTCGACGAGCTCTCCTTCCCATTTGCTGTCGAGGCGGGTGCCCACGACAACGTACTCACTGGAGGTAGGGTCGGCCGGGTTAAGCAGAACTTTCTTGGTGTCCTTGGACGGCTGGAAGGAGGCCTCGTTGGCCGACTGCTTGAGCAAGGCCGGCATGGCCGACTGCTCGCCAGTCAGCGCCATGATTTAGTCAAGCTGGTGCCTCTCCTCGGCGATGACCAGCGACTCGGCCAGCTTGGAGCCAACTTGGGCGCACTCGATGGATTTCCTGTAGTCGCCGACGACGGTGATGAGGCCCTTGGGACCCGGCAGCTTCATCTTGAGGTAGGCATAGTGGGGGACCGCCATGAACTTGGCCAGGGCAGGCCGGCCCAAAAGCGCGTGGTAGGGGCTGGATAGATCCACCACCTCAAACTAGATTGGCTCACGGTGGAACTGGTCGCTTGAGCCGAACAGAACATCCAGCTGGATCGGACTGATCGGGGAGCAGGAGAGGCCCGGAACGATGCCGTGGAACACCATCTGGGTGGGCTACAGCTGCTTCACCTCGATGCCGAGCTTGATCATGGTGTCGTGGTACATGATGTTGATGTTGCTGCCGCCATCGATGAGAACCCGTGTGAAGCGGTAGGTGCGCTTTTCAGCGTTAATGATGGGGTCAAGGACAAGGGCATAGCCGCTCGGCGTGGGCATGACAGCCGGGTGGTCCTCCGCGGTCCAGTTGACAGGAAAGTCGGACCAGTTCATGTATTGGGGAGCCTGAGGGATGACGACGTTCACCTCGTGTCGAAGCTTGCGCTTGTTGTGCTTGTCGTCACCCTCGCTGGTGAAGATGATGTAGCATGCGTTCGGGTTGGGGTAGGGGTCGTTGCTAAGAGCACCAGCCACCGGAGGCAGAGGGGGCGGAGGCGGCTGCCTCACTCCCGGCAGAGGCAAAGCAGGCGGTGGAAGATCGCCCCTCATCAGGCGCTGGGTGATGCTGCACTGCCGAAGCATGTGCATGGACGGGTTTGTGCTGCTGTGATGCTTGCAGGGGGCATCGAGCATCTGCTTGAAGCTAAGCTTTGGTTGCCAAGCGGTCTTGCCGGTACTAACGCCAGCTACCGGCTTGGTGTGTCGGCTGCTCTGGCTCGATGGTGGCGACAAGGCAGTTGTCGTAATGGGGAGCCGACTGCTCTCCGTTGCACTTGCCGATGTTGTTGTTCTGCTGCCGGCTGCTCTCGCCAGCCGGCCGGGGGGTGGGGGCAGAGGCGGCATTGCGCTGCCGAGTTCGTCCACCCGAACCTGGACCTTCATGGGGGAGTTGGCCGTGGCGTACTCGTCTGCCGTGGCCATGAGCGCGGCCATGGTGGTCAGCTCGGAGCGCATGAGCTTGTGCTTGAGTATGGTGCCGTCTTGGCACCCGTCCATGAAATACTGGATGGCCTGGACCTCGTGAACTCCTTCGCAGCTGTTCTGCAGCTCGGTCCACCTCGTGAGGTACTAGCGGGTGGTCTCATCTGGCCCCTAGACGCACATGGCGAGCTGTTGGGGCCGACATAACCGCTTGTACGTGCCGGTAAAGTTGCGCACGAACGCCTGATCGAAGTCGAGCCAGGATTTGATGCTGCCAGCCGGGAGGCTCTTCATCCATGTCCTGGCCGAGCCCTGCAGCAAGAGGGGGGCGTAGCGCATGGCCAAGCACCTGTTGCCGCCTACGAAGCCGACAGCCATGGTGTAGTCGATGAGCCAATCTTCCGTCTTGGCAGTCCCATTGTACTTGGGGTAATTGCGGGGGAGAGTGAACCCTTTGGGGAAGGTCTTACTGCGGATGCGCGGGCCGAAGCAGGCCGAGCCGACCGCACTTTCTTCCTCTACCACGAGTGAGCGGGCCTTCTGCTCGATGTGGTGGCGGGCGTCATTGTCGTTGACGGGGTCGCACAGGCCCAATCGGCTAGCGACGGGGCCACGTGGTGCCGAACCGGCTAATGCTATCCTGGCTCGCCGAGCAGACGGTAGGGGGAGGTCCGGCTGGCGCTGATCGTCATGGGCCAGCCCGTCATCTTTGCTATCGCCAGTCAGCAGGGCGCGGTTGCGCCAGGACCGACCGCTCCGGTGCCGGCTGGTTTGGCGCCCGCTGGGGCATGGGGAGGACGCCTCCTACGTGTACCACGGATCGGGGTCTCCAGCGTTCTTCATGCCGGACGCGGCAGGCAATTCCAGGCCAAAGCACTTTTGCTGTGAATTTGCTGCAGCGATAATGTCGCGGATGCGTTGCTACCGCTGTAGCAGCTCATCGCGCTCCAGGAACTCGAGATCCGCCATGGCTGCCTCAATGGCGCACATGTTTTTGACGGGGGTGTCGTAGACTTTCGGGGCCGCGCCCAGCGCGTGACTGATAGCGCCGCCACGGGCCCGCACCTTGGTGATCTGGCTGGGTTCGGCCGCGGTCGGCGTGAAGCCGTGCATGGTATCGTGCTCCCACTAGGCGGACTCCAGCCGGCGCCGCTCAACAGCGAGCGTCGTGGCCTCATCCAGCAAGCACCGATGATCTTCATCGAGCCAGGCCATAGCTGATGTGGCATCGGCTTCGGTGGTGATGGGGATGCGGAGGTTTTGTAGCGTTGCACGCAATGAGTCGGCCTTGTTGGTGCAAGCCGCAGCCGCAGTAGCCTTCCCGTGTGAGTAAGAGCGGTTGGACCCGGTGGTCAGCACCTTCTCATGGGTGCAGAGATCTGCAACGTCACTGGAGACGGTGCAGCCGACGGGAACCGGGGAGTCGGTTATGTAGTATACCTTGCTCGGGAAGACGTCGGGGATGAGCGCGATGAAGATGCACAGCGCGCCGAAGGGGACGACGGAGCAGCCAGCTGGGCCGGTGCCAGCTGTGCCAGACGCGTGGACCAGACCATTCACAACGCGCTCACCGGAGCTGGTGAAGGCCCTTGTCCGGAACTTGACTTCGGCCGGCGCCGCAAGCAGCCCCACGGTGGGCGCCAACTGTCTGGTATTCTCATGGCAGATGCCATAAGATGGCTAAGAGGGGGGCTACATGAGGACGCCGGTGGGCTCCGGAAGCAAGGTTGGCACATGCAAGTGCGGGATACGAGACGTACCCAGGTTCGGGGACCTCCGTGGGAGGTAACACCCCTAGTCCTGCCAAATGTGGTAGTATATGCACAAGGCTATAATGGTGCTCCTAGAGCTGTACGTTGGAGGTGGAAGAAGGAGCTAGTTCTCCATCTCGCCTCTTGTGTGAGTGTGTGATGTTCTACTAGGGACAGATCAAGGTCTTCTACATGGAGGGCTCCTGGGGGGTCTTATAGGCCGACCCCCCAGGGTTACAAAGGTAAAGTTACACGGGCGCGGGGCCCTGGTGTCATCATCCTGGAGCCGATGGCGGGGCCCGCTAGGTCGCCAGGTCCGCCGGGCGCGGGTCCCGCTGGCTGCACCATACTGTGACCCGTGTTGTCTTACATCACGGAGCGGTTGGCACCGCTTGGCTATAGTGCCGCATTGTCCGGTCACCATCCACCTCAGTCAGCGGTATGGGCACACTGCAGCCACGCTTGCCTCGTTCGGTGTAGAAGGAGGGACACTGTTGCCACGTTCGCCGAGTCGTTGGTAGTTGTCTTATCGTACGTCTGTATGGGACGGCCGCTGACCCGTGGCCAGCCGGATTAAGGCCGGCCAGCAGGGCCGGGTTGCCGTGCCGACCCGGCCTGCATCAAGGAGCCGACCGTCTGGTTAGCCGGATTGAGGGGCGCCGGCTGCCCTGATGTTGTGAAAAAGGATCTAGGTTCCGTTGCCTACCTGGGGGTCATCCCCCCGACAATGAACAACCATGAAGAATCTTTTGAAGAACTCCGAATAGATAACAAGATTTGGAACGAAAGGAAAATTCAAAAGAACAATACGAAGCCTTGCAATGATTTAGATGGAGCTTCGGGACGAGATAATGCAGAAACTTGGAACTCCAGAAAAGAAAAGATGAACAACTAAGAACCGAGAAATTGATATCATGAACAAACTCCGAAAGAAGGAATTAATCACTTGGATGAAACAAGAATAATAATTATGTTATGTGTATCCTTCACCAATTTAAATTGACGACAAGCAACGGATTTGGCATACTCCTTATTCTCATTGAAAAAGGATTGATTTAGCACAAACTTGGGATGGTCCTCAATGAACCACTGGTAGGATTTTGGAAAGAATGAATTGATTTATACGAGAACAAAGGAAGAGGAATCTTGATTGAACCACCGTAAGCATCAGAAATGAACGAAGAAAAGAGAATGAATCACCGGGAAGAATTTGAAAAAGCATGAAGATGCTTGAGGGAAATTAGATAAAAGAGAATGAAGAGATCACGAGCTGGCTAAAGAATACTTGAACGATGCATCGGTAACATTCAAAGACGAAAGAAGAGGCATCAATTTAGAAACGAATACATCTTCTGAAATGATGGCCTTCGGATGATCTAGAAACAAAAACAACTCCTGAAATGCTTTGGATGGGTATTACAAGAATTCTCACAATCGAAAACAATTATGAGGATGGCATGAAGCTAGAACCGTGAATCTTCAAGAGAATGGACCAAGATTTAGGAGAAAATCTTCTTCGGTCTTCAAATGCTGAGAATGACGATGAGAACTACCATGGATTGTTGAGACACTCCGGAACAATGAATAATATTAATGTTGAGCCAAAGATGAAACTAATTTGAAAGCAATCTTGGAGAAGGCACCTGACTAATGAAAATTCATTCTTATGCCAAACTTTGAAAAGAATTTAAGAATAACTCCGAAATAATTAGAAGAGTTAGGTATGATATTGGGAAAAGACCTGTAGGTTATGGTCCACTCAAAAGAAAACACCATTGAATGTTTTTTAAAGAGAGATTGTATCGGTTGAATTAAATGGCTTGAATGAGATAACAACCTCGAAATAACATGAACGGATTAAGAATGGAAGCACGAATCTTCTGATATATCTGCAGCACTCCGGATATGAATAGAGAGAGGTGAATACCTAAGAGAGCCTTAGATAAGAAATTGCAACATGGGAAAATATGTGAAACAAAAGGAAGAGATATGATCAACACCGAAGCTTGAATTGAATCCACCGGAAGAATTTGAGAATGATGAACTCGTAACTCCTGATCATCTTCATGAGGGATCACCGGATTGAAACTTGAAAGAAAAGGATGAAGAGACTTTGCATGAATAAAAGGATATTTGATTAAGAATTCTGGCTCCATGAAGAAAAAAGGCGGGAGGGTGGGAAAAACAAAGACAACTTGAGACGGGCAAAACGAACACTGTTGAGAAGAACTGAGAATTAACCTTGCAAACGGGGAAAATGATTGACTTAACTTGAAGAGAAGCACACCGGTTGGAAAAGAAATACCATGAAAGTCTAGATCGATCAAAATGATTAGCATTCACATAGAAATATGAGAACACCTCTTAGGAAAAAGGTATGGAATCCACATTTGACTTTGAAGCAACTCGAATACCACAAGCAAAATAAAACAAAATATTTGGCTTGCAGAATAGGCCGGAACAAACATATGATAGATATTTCGTCTGAAATTTTTGTGGTGGGACCAGCACGGGCTCGATCGTACATTGGATTGTCATATTGAAATGATGCTCAAATATGCTCCCTAGGCAGAGTAAACTACAGGGCTTGACGAAGCATACCGAGACTGTCCTCTATAAGAAATACCGTGAACAAGTGGACCAGTAGATGTCGAACCCCAATGTCATATCATGCATTTGTCAGAAAGATATCCTAGATAACTACTTGAATTCCCACCTAGGAACTCCTAAATTTTTTGGTTACGCAATCTGGTATAACAAGTACAAGGAGCAAAATATCATCACACAACTCCTGGCCGAATTCTACGCTCCAAATGTACCGCCTCTTCAACACATAACCAAGAACCTCGGAAACTCGTGTGCTTCAGACCTTCAAAAAACAGCAGTTATACTAGCCGTGGCAATACTCCCGAACTCCGTCCCCAGTACTGGGTGGCGTCGAGGTTATCTGACCACTAGTAGTATCGAACTGTTTTCGATGTCAGCGTCCGCTGGTATTTCAGAACTGGAACAATAACAACTGTGACGAGAAAACCTTGGAGCTCAACTCCTCGGGACACTGCCACAACCCAAAAATCTCAAGAGGCACCAAGAACAGAATTCTCGTCACATCGATATCGCAACGATTCGAAAATACCCGTGTGATCCTAAAAAAATTGAGTGGGAAGTGTAGTAGCATCAAAACACCTACGTCACAATACCTCACAAGAGTGACAAAGGGGATAAGGAGTAAAAAGAATTCATACTCTCCGATATATATATAGCTAGGCTCAAAATAGGTTTTATTTCTAGACTCGACAACATCAACGGTTCGATCAATCAATGGGGCTCCTACGGTCGGTAAGGCTCTGATACCAACTTGTCGCACCCAAGAAGCGATTCTATCCCAATCACAACAACCGCATTTCGAGCGCATGGCAAGGTGGATACCATTACAACATACCATGTACTGAATAGATGAGAATACAGATAAAGGCTTACACTCGCCACAAGCTACAACAAGAATACATCAATACATCATAGAGAAGAGCAGGATCCGACTACGGATGAAATCAAACAAAAAGAAGAACGACATCCACCCTGCTAATCCCAGGCTCCCGACTAGGATCCCATCTCATTATTGACTAAGAAGAAGAAGAAGAAGAAGAAGAACAACTCCAAAAGCAAACATGCATCGCTCTCACCTCAAAGCATCGCTTTACTTGTACTTGCATCTGTTGTTGTAGTAATTTGTGAGCCACGAGGAGTCAGCAATCCCATTACCATGGGTATCAAGACTAGCAAAGCTTAATCGGTATGGAATGGTTAAGTGGTGAGGTTGCAGCAAGCACTAAGCATTTGTATGGTGGCTAATTTACGAGTACAAGAGTAAGAAGAGTAAACTACGCATAACGGTCGCAACTAGTAATGATCAAGAAGTGATCCTGAACTACTTACGAGTCAAACATAACCCCACCATGTTCTCTTCCTGAAACCCTTGAAAAGAGATGGCCACGGTTACTCACCCAGTTGGTGTATTTCATTTGAAGTTTAGTGTCAAGTTTTCTACAACCGGATATTATAAATTTCCAAGTCGCCACATAACCACGGGCACAGCTTCCGAAAAGATTTAACCATGCAAGGGTGCTCCAAGTAGTCCATTATAAATTACCACACGCATCCGATGGAACATCCTCACACCGTGATTAGACGATGCTTATGATAAGGAATCTCGATGGAAAAGCCACTCGTCAAAGGCAGAACTAAACCAGCAAGACCACCCGGTGTGTCGTCACCCTGATAAGAGTCGCGCGTATCTCATTCTCAGGACACAACCGTCTATGCTAAGTGGACGATAGCCAATAGACCTCAAGTTGCCCCGAGGTGGCACCGATGACTGCTAGGTAGGTGGGCCAACACTCATGAGGAGCACTGGCTCGGTTTGTTGATTGATTATCCACAGGGTCCTAAAAGTCCTAATGCAAGTTTTAGTTGTTATTAGATAAAAGTACAACTAAAGTTGGGCCTTGCTGGAAAAGTTTTAACCTAAGGGAATGATCGGAGGGTCACCATAAAACCCCACACATGTTAGGAGTGCTCATCAAGGAACATAACACCGGTATTGTCGGAATCGGGGCTCCGCGGACCCAAACAAGGTTCGAACTCTAGGCTGTGAACGAAGGATTCTGCCTAGCTATAGCTTGCTGCTCTTCGCCTCACGGCCTAGCTCCATCGAGCTTGAACGAGTGAGAAGAAGAAGGTGACATGGTGGTTTACCGAGGTTCGGGCCACCTTGCGGTGTAAAACCCTACTCCTGCTTTGTGGTGGATTGCCTCGCGAGGAGGATGAGTATGAACTAGTACAAGTGTGAGCTACCTCGGGAGAGCTCAAGAGTCGAAGGATTCGATCCCTCTCTATGGTGGATACTAACCTATATTTATAGTGGCCTTGGTCCTCTTCCCTCATGGTTTAGGCGGGAAGGGATACCACAGTGGCCAATTTTGAAGGGGGACAGGAGTACACCCTATCCTGACTATAGATGGTCTTTGCCTCAAAAGCTTCTGGTCATGACACCGTGGTGGGCTCGGTGATGACCTCCATCCTGCCAAGCCCGTGGTCTTGGTCTTGTTGCACTGGAATGGAAACCTTTGGGGGATTCCTTGGGAACCCGCGTACGTCCTTGCCTCCCTAGCACCAAAGAGGAAACTATCCTGGACTGGGCCCGCTGGCACCCTGCTGGCTCTGGTCGTCATGGCTCATGTCACCGCGCGCCTTGCGAGGTGGGGTGCCTTCCTAGAGATGTCCAATCCTTGGGAGGCATTATCGTCGTTCACCTCGCGAGACGGGAGGCCCTCACGAGGGTCTTGCTCTTGAGGTCCTGTTGCTGGGCCGCGTCGGGCCATTGGTGGAGCCACGCGTTGGGCCGTAGGCAGACGGGTCTAGGTACCCCCAGTCCCAGAACTTCAACTGTAGCCCACGGGCCCACGGCACGCTCGACCTGGATTCGAGGCAAAGACAAAGAGGGGAGGGCGAAGCGACGCGGGACCTAAGCGCCTGCGGGTCATGCTTGACGCGTGGCGTACAATGGGACGCAGATGCCCCCACTTCCCCATGTCGCCTCGGCAACCGCCCAGGCTGACAAAACGCCTGGCGTGCGCGCTGGAAGGATATCAGTCCTTGAAGGTGAAGGGGTGCCGGTTGGCCTTCTCCGACAGCTTATAAGAGGGCGAAGGGGCAGAGCCCCTGACCCATCTCTGTCTTCTTGTCCATTTGCCTCCACCCCTTGTCGCAGCAGCCATGGCGCCCGTAAGGAGGTTCTCTGCCGCTGAGAAGGGCAAGGTTGGCGTAGGAGGTGCCGGAGCCACCGCAGCCCAAAAGGGGGCGCGGCCGTCCCCGCATGTCTGACGCGACGCACACGGCACCTCCCCAAGGATGGGGCGCACTCTACTGGCGGTCCAGACTAGCTCCAGGAGCCGAGCGAAGAACCCCGTCTACGGGCGGGACCGTGGAAAGCGGCACACCGGCAGATGTGGGGGGCAGAATGGCATCGGCGCCCGGCCACCTCGGATGTGGGCGCACTCCGCCGAGTCATCCCGCAAGTTTGTCATGTGGATGAAGAGCCCGCCGCGCACCTGGATCCAGCTCCCGGGATCCTTTGCGGGGGAGCTAGCGGCGGATGGCCCCATCGGGCTGTGGCTTCAGCCCAACGAGTGCTGCAGCAAATCCTCCTTGGCGGAGGTCGAAGTCACCCCCTCCGGCTTCGTGTACTTGACATGGCGGTGGTAGTCGTTCACCCGCGCCCACGGCCTAGAGGGGAGGCACACCCTCCACTTCAAGTTTGACGGGGCGGCGACGCTTTATGTGAAGATCTTCGGGGAGACCGGCTGCCATCTCGGATGCTGCCCGGAGGGCGACAGCAGCGGCAGCGACAATGACCTGAGCGGCGGCGGTGGCGTCCTCGGCGGTGAACTTGCCCTTGGCGACGGCCATGGCGCCTCCAGCGGCAATGACACCTTCTTCGAGGAAAGAGGGAGTGACGATGACTACGATGAGCCACGATGCCACCGCATCAAGGTGGAGGACGACTCTGACTAGGCGTCCGCGATGTCGGAGTTGGCGCTTCAAGAGTTGTGGCCTCCGAGAGGCTGTTTCTTTTGTTTCTTTTATTTCCTGCATTGAAAGCATCAAGGCCCCCGTGGGGCGTGTAAGGAACCACGGCGCTCACGCCTTTACCTTAATGCTTCCAGCTCGTGTTCAAGTTATTATGGCGCCTCTTGTTTGAGTTTAACTCTTTTTTGTTTCCGAACGCCTTATGCACTGTGTCGCTGGGACCCAGTCCCCAGGCATGCTTCTACCATCGCTAGTATGCCAGGTTGCGATGCCTTGTGCAAGGCCAGGAGGTGAGCGACCCAAGGTCCGGTAAGAGCTCCTGAGGCACGTTGCTCAAGAGGTCCCCCTAGACACGCAAGTGACTTTCGAGAGAAAATGGTTTTTCCGCCCAAACGAGATCGTGAGAGTCAAGGTAAAACGTTGACACTAAGGCTCGCACCTGGCGCGGATAAGACGACTTAGCTTAAGGTGCTCGTGGCCCGTGAAGGATTCATGCGTCTTGAGGGTGCGCCTCCCTGGAGTTTGGTCCTCTGTATGCTTTCTGCTCTTCAATGAGTCAACACAAGTCCCACTATGGGTGCGTGAAAAGATTGGCGTCCTTTGTATTTCAAGCGATGCCTGCGCTGCTGGACTGCGCCCCTCTTCCCGTATTCCCCCGCGAGGTTTACCCCTCATTTCCTTGCTCACCAAGGTGCTCTACATCCTCAGGACCCGGCCCTCGAGCGGAGCTCAACTGCCGCTGGTATGTCAGGGGGCGATGCATGGGACAAGGCCAGGGGATGAGGGCCTGAGAGCCAGTAGGGGCTCCTGAGGCGCGATGCTCAAGAGCCCCCCTTTTAATGTGCAAGCGGCTTTCGCGAAAAGGAATGGTTGACCTCACGGGGGTTGCAAGGAAAGGGACTTGGCTAGCAACACGCTGCGGATGAAGTGATTTTACTTAGCCTTTTGCGGATCAAACCGCTGCCTGATCGAGGCCGGCCCTCCTGAGGAGGCAGGGTGTCATCAAGGAGCTGTTCGAATGCGTGTCTCCTGAAGTACCTGCGCATTTGACAGATCACAAAATACAATGGGCGGCGCGCGCTTGCTGATCTGCTCATGATTGTTCCATGAGGAGACAAGGCATAAGGACCTGGTGAGGTGACGTGCACGGGGCCGGCCCCCGAGCCAGAGCTCAGTCGCTTAGATTTATCAATGGTGTAGGGACAGACCCAAGCATAGGTGCCGTGCCGGTAGCCCCCTCTCATGGGACATTTAGGAGAAGAGCTGGCAACACATGAAGCCCACGGGGTGGCGAATCCAGAAGTGTTGTGACATCAAGCGCAGGGTTAACAACCATAGTGACTCATAAAAGCGTAACTGGTTTGAGGTACATGAATGAAACAATGCAACTGCAGGGGCAGACCCTAACAACATGAGGATAATGTAGCCCGTGGGGTGCCCTCAATTGAACAAAACAAAAAGTCACCTGGCAATGATGCTACAGAGGCGTCGAGGTAGTCGATGAAGCATGTCGTTGAGGCTCGCTCCTCATGAGCCGGATGGCTCCGGAGGCTCGAGAGGCTCGCGAGGCCCGGGGGGCTCGTGAGCGTCCGGGGCCTCCTGAGACGTCACCGCCAAGCGTCGGGCATCATGAGACGCCATTGCGCGCTATGCTAGACGCTAGTACGGGGCACCAATGTTTAGCAGGCCGAACCGCATGCGGATATAGTTGCAGGGGAAGCCCCCACTCCGGCCGACACGAGACGGCCAAAAGAGGTCTTTAGGAGCGGCCCTGGATGTCGACGCAGACATGCAGCCCATCGCCCGCATCAGGGGTGGCAGCTGCACTGGTGGGACGCGCGGGGCGGTGCTCGCCGCGCATGGCTTGCGCTTCCTGAAGTTCTTCGATTGCCTTGGTGATGAACTCTCATGCTCCTACCGCATCGCGCCTTGTTCCTCGCTTGTGGGAGCGCGCGTCGAAGCACGTCTCTAAGTGGTGCCTGAGCGCCTCCCTCGTCGCACTGGTCAGGTGAGACACTCTCCACATGGGAGCCCCCGAGCCCATCCTGCGGAAGGCACCGGGCCCGCCTTCCTATGCAGGAGGAAGAGGTGCCCCGATAGCAGGCGCGGGCCCGAAGCGTCGCTGGCGGGTTGCTTGGCCTCCGGATGGCTCTTGGGAAGGAGCTGCTTCTTCTTTGCGGGGGCAGCCTCAGGGGGCGCGGCGTCACCTTCGCCATCTGAGTTCTTAGCCGCCGCGGCCCTGTAGGCATGCTCAAGGGAGCAGACCGCATCCTTCTCATCACAGGCGATAGTGATGACGCCGCTGCACCCTGGCATCTTGAGGACGTTGTAGCCATGGTGGGTAGCCGCCATGAACTTGGCGAGGGTATGGTATCCCAGGATGGTGTTGGATGGGAGGCCGATGTGGGCCACGTCAAACTCAATGAGCTCAGTGTGGTAGTTGTCGCGCTTGCCGAAAGTGACAGGAAGGCGCACCTGCCCCAGGGGAGTAGTGGAGCCGTCGGTCACTCCAGAGAATGGCTTGGTGGGCATGAGTTGGTCGTAAGGCACTTGAAGCGTCTCGAAGGTCTCCACGGAGAGGACTTTGAGGCCGGCGCCGCCATCGATGAGCGTCTTGGTGACTGAGACATTGCTGATGGTGGGCGTGCACAGCATGGAGAGCGCGCCTGCAGTAGCCGAACACCTGAGGTGGTCCTTGGAGTCTAAGTTGATGGCATACTATGACCACTTGAGGGGACGCACAGCTTCAAGTCTCGGGAGGGCTGCCTTCACCTCACGAGAGAACTCCTTGAAGATGCGGTTTGAGGCAGACGCCTGAGCTCCGCCAAGGATGCAAGCAATCGTGCAAGGCTCCTGGTAGCCCCCAACCCCTTTGTCTTGCAGGTTGTCGTCGTTTCTCCTGGGCGGCGGCGGTAGAGGTGAAAGGCCAGCATTGCCCTGAGGACGGGCCTCACGAGGCTGATCGTGCCAGGGGCCATCACGAGGCTGGTCATGCCAGCCACCCTCGCGAGGCTGATCACGCCAGGCGCCATCACGAGGCTGGTCATGCCAGCCACCCTCGCGAGGCTGATCATGCCAGCCCTGACATGGGTTGCGGTTGTCCCAGCGGCCTCCGCCGTGGCCTCCTCCACGGCCAAAACCATGGTCACTGTGCTCGGGGTGGTGGCCCAGGCGCTCGTCCCGGAGCGCCCTAAGCTCCTGACAGTCATCGGTGTTGTGGGTGTGCATGTTGTGGAAGACGCAGGACAGGCGAGCATCCTTGGGGCGCTCATCGTGATCATGGCTGCGCTTCAGCTCAGGCTCTACCGCCAGAATGGTGGAGCCCTAGCACTTTGCTTCCTTGGCCTTGTCCTTCTTATCTTCGGGATCGACGTCTGGGTGCTTGAGGAGGGAGAGGCGGCCTTCTTTGCCCTTGGTGCACTTGTCGGCCAGATTGAATAGCTCTAATGCTAAGCACAGGTCATCGTTAATGGCGAGCTCCTCGCTCATCCTGACGTCTGTGATGCCTTCTGTGAACGCAGAGATGATGGCCTCATTCGAAGCCTTCGGGATCTTGAGGCGAACTTGGGTGAAGCATTGAATGTACTTGCGGTGGGTCTCGCCAGGATGCTGCTTCACGCGTTGCAAGTCGTTGATGGTGAGGGCGCGGTCACGGGTCCCTTGGAAGTTGGCGATGAACCGCTCACGAAGCTCATCCCACGAGGAGATCGACCCCTCCAGGAGGTGCATGAGCCAGGAGCGCGCACCGTCCTTGAGGGCCATGGGGAATCAGTTCACCATGACCTTGTCATCACTGTTCGCCACCTTGATGCTCCGCACGTAGAGCTGGAGGAACTCCGTAGGGTCGGGGATGCCGTCGTAGCACGGGGGCAGATCCGGCTTGAACTTAATCGGCCACACAACACGGCACAACTCACGAGTGAAGGCACGGCAGCCCGCCGCACTTACGGCTGCGGCCTGCGCGAGAGGGGCACGATCCTAGCACCCACGCGCGGCAGCCTCCAGACCGGCCCGGTCCTGGTGCTGGCACGGCGATGCCGGCAGCGCGTGCGTCATGCTGCAGCTGTTGTACAACCTGGCAGCTAGCTTCGTCCCGTGCCGGCACCAACCCTCCACATGGCGGGTTGTGCGGACGCGCGTCGCGCCATAGCTCAACATCGGTGTGGAGGAGGCGGAGGCATGCCATGAGCCACGTCGCCCGCATGATACGGCGGGGGACGGTACGAGTGGGAGGGCACCGGGGCCTCGCCTGCGGCGTTGACGAGCTCGATGATGCTGCCCAGCCAGGCGTCGTAGCTTTCGTTGGCTAGGGCGGTAGCGTAGCAGCTCGCGCGCCATGAGCAGCACAGCCTGCGGGTTCGCCGGCCCGCGACGAGCATGGAAGGACGAGGCCGTGGAGGGAGTGAGGGAAGGCATGGCGGTGCGGCCATCACACTGCACGAAGAGCGGCAACAAAGAGTCCTGGTACTTATGGGCAGCAGGGTCAGTGGCGGCGTTGGCAGCAGGAGAAGCAGGGCGGCGAGGGGCGCCGCAGCCCACCAATTCCGTCTGGGCGACACGGGCGGCCCGGCACTCGGCGCGAACTCGACGAGCATCGGCCATGGGAGTGGTGAAGCAAGGATGGAGCAAAGCAAAAGGAAGAACTTTGACACGCCCCTACCTAGCATGCCGAATGTTAGAATCGGGGCTTCATGGACCCAAACAAGGCTTGAACTCTGGGGCGTGAACGAAGGATTCTGCCAAGCTACAGCTCGCTACTCTCCGCCTCACGGCTTGGCTCCATCGAGCTCGAACGAGCGGGAAGAAGAAGGTGACACAGTGGTTTACCCAGGTTCAGGCCACCTTGCGGAGTAAAACCCTACTCCTGCTTTGTGGTGGATTGCCTCGCGAGGAGGATGAGTATGAACTAGTACAAGTGTGAGCTGCCTCGGGGGAGCTCAAGGGTCGAAGGATTCGACCCCTCTCTACGGTGGAGACTAACCTATATTTATAGTGGCCTGGGTCCTCTTCCCTCATGGCTTAGGCTGGAAGGGATACCACAGTGGCCAATTTCAAAGGGGGACAAGAGTTCACCCTATCCTGACTAGAGGTGTTCTTCGCCTGCAAAGCATCTGGTTGTCACGCAGTGGTGGGCTCGGTGATGACCTCCGTCCTGCTGAGCTCGTGGTCTTGGTCTTGTTGCACTGGAATGGAAACCTTTGGGGGATTCCTTGGGAACCCGCGTACGTCCTTGCCTCCCTAGCACCAAAGAGGAAACTGTCCTGGACTGCGCCCGCTGGCGCCCTGCTGGCTCTGGTCGTCATGGATCATGTCACCGCGTGCCTCGTGAGGTGGGGTGCCTTCCTAGAGATGTACGCACCTCGGGAGGCCGCTCCTTAGGAGGCCTTGATGTCATTCGCCTCGCGAGGCGGGGGTCCTCACGACGGTCTTGCTCGTGAGGTCCTGTTGCTGGGCCACGCCGGGCCGTTGGTGGAGCCACGCACTGGGCTGTAGGCAGACGGGTCTGGGTACCCCCAGTCCCAGAACTCCGACAGGTATGACGGAAACTAGGGCGGCAGGAGTGGAACAAAACACCAAACAAAAGGCCGAGCCTTCCACCCTTTACCAAGTATATAGATGCATTAATAAAATAAGAGATATTGTGATATCCCATGATATCCATGTCCCAACATGTAACAACCTGCAACTGCACCTGTAACTAGCAATGCTATAAGAGGGGCTGAGCAAAGCGATAACATAGCCAAACAACGGTTTGCTGGGATGGTGGAGGTTAGAGGCTTATCATGGCGTATTGGGGAGACTAACAAACAAGTGATAGGTAGCACGACATAGAGACATCAACAAGACAACTAGCAAAGCAAAGATAGTAGAGATATCCAAGCTAATGGTCATCCTGCCTGAAATCCCGCTAGGAAGAAGAACAAATTCGTGAAGTAGTCGAACAAGCGTAGTCGAACGAATCCTCACACTCGCAACATTACCGGAACTATCGAGCAGAAGCACAGCCATAAAGAAGCAAACAACGCGGTGAACAAACAAGCTTAATCATGGCATTATGCACAACCAAGTATGATGCATGTCCGGTTTAATGAAGCATGGCATGGCAAGAGTGCAACGATCAAATACTACATTTTAATGGCATATCAATTTGCAACGAGTTGCATACTGACGAAACTTCACAACAATTATTTAGTTCTCTCCCGTTTATGTACCCATCAATATTAAATGTTTGTTAACATGGCAAGAGGTGAAGCATATGAAAACTACCTATTTAGGCAAGTTTAAATGAGGCCGGAAACAACAAACATCAATTCTAGAAAATCCCCATGTGCATATATCGAATTTCGTACTGTTTTGCCTAAAACACAATTTTAATGTTCTTAAACAATAAAATAAAATGCACCTTGTTAATCTACACATTTTTTCAATCAAATTACATATATAATTCATTTAATTCGGAGCTACAGTTATTTAGCTACAAAATAAACCATTTTTGCATGTCATTTATGAAAATTAATGCAAACAACAATTTTAAACATTTTTATCATGGATGAAAGTTGGAAATTCTGAAA
The DNA here is from genome assembly GCA_011799875.1 of Thinopyrum elongatum. NCBI lineage: Eukaryota > Viridiplantae > Streptophyta > Magnoliopsida > Poales > Poaceae > Thinopyrum > Thinopyrum elongatum. The sequence goes on along the minus strand of CM022302.1, from coordinate 246,993,377 downwards.
CTACATGAAATTCTACCCAAGTTTCGTATATGACATGTTTAATTATGATGAATAATTAATTACTTATGAGCAATGCAAAAATAATGGCATTTTCTGTAAATATGCAAATACTGGGAAAATAGCTAAATTTGTTTCGCAAAAACAACATGAATCGGGCTGAATCTGCTGGAACTAGGCCGGACTGGGTGACCGCTGGATAGCAATATACATTCACAAGCGAGGAATAGGCGAGCTTGTCGGTGTATGCTACTTGTGAACTGCGTTGGGATTTCCTCGAAGAAGAGAGGATGATGCAGTACAGTAGAGATAAGTATTTCCCTTGGTTAAGAACCAAGGTTATCAATCCAGTAGGAGAACAAATCAACACCTTGTTAACAACACCTACACACAAACAACAAATCCTTGCAACCCAACACGAACAAGGGGTTGTCAATCCCTCGACGGTTACGAGCAAGATTAAATTGTATGGTTTTTGATAGATAGATCGTACAAAAATTCAAAATAAAATAAGTAAAAGAAAAATGCAGCAAGACATTTTTGGTTTTAATATATGATAAAACATAGACCCGGGGGCCATAGTTTTCACTAGAGGCTTCTCTCTTGAAAATAGCGTACGGTGGGTAAACAAATTACTATTGGGCAATTGATAGGAAAGCAAATAATTATGATGAAATCCAAGGCAATGATCATATATAGGCATCACGTCCAAGAAAAGTAGACCAAAAAGATTCTGCATCTACTACTATTACTCCACACATCAACCGCTATCCAGCATGCATCTAGTGTATTAAGTCATAAAAATCGGAGTAACGCCTTAAGCAATATGATATGATGTAGACAAGATTAACTCACGTATGAATAAACCCCATATTTTTACCCTAAATAGCAATGATACATACTTGTCATGTCCCCTTCTATCACTGGGATTGAGCACCGCAAGATCGAACCCATTACAAAGCACCTCTCCCATTGCAAGAAAAATCAATCTAGTTGGCCAAACCAAATCAGTAGATCGGAGAGAAATACGAGGCTATAGTAATCATGCATAAAAGAGTTCAGAGAAAACTCAAATAATATCCATGGATAGATCTGATCATAAACTCACAATTCATCGAATCCCAATAAACACACCGCAAAAAAGTCATTACATCAAATAGATCTCCAAGATCATTGTATTGAAGATCAAAAAGAGAGAAGAAGCCATCTAGCTACTAACTATGGACCCGTAGGTCTGTGGTAAACTACTCATGTATCATCGGAACGGCAGCAAGGTTGATGTAGAGCCCCTTTGTGATCGATTCCCCCTCCGGTGGAGTATTGGAGAAGGCCTGCAGATGGGATCCCGTGGTTTTGGAACTTGCGGCGGCGAAAAAAGTATTTCAGGTGTCTCTTTGATGTTAGGGGAACATTTGAGTATTTATAGAGGTGGAATTAGGTTTGGAGGTGCCACGAGGGGCCCACAAGCTTGGGGGCGGCCCCCTGGGGCGCGCCCCTACGGCTTGTCGCTCCCTCGTGGCTCTTCTGGCCTTCTCCCCAACCTTATAGGGTCTCTTCTGGTCCAGAAAAAAATAATCCAAAGTTTTTTCTTCGTATGGACTTCAGCTGATATTTCTTGAAAAGCCAAAAACATGCAAAAAAAACAGCAAGTGGCACTGGGCACTAAGTTAATAGGTTAGTCTCGAAAAATGATATAAAATTGTATATAATGGCATATAAAACATACAAAATTGATACTATAATAGCATGGAACAATCAAAAAATATAGATACGTTGGAGATGTATGAGTGTATTAAAAATGGGGTCCTTAATACCCCAGACTTATGCGCAGGCAGTAGCAGCCTTCCTGACGGCAAGGCTTGCCGAAGGATAACTAAAGCCGAACTCAAGATCAGATTATAAGAAGCAAAGAAGATGTCAGAAGATGGAGATCAGAAATGCTGAAGACACAACTCAAGGACCCGGCAAGATCCTTGCCGGGGAGAACCTCTCAAGAATCAAGCCCGGCAAGCTCCGAGCCAGGAAGGTATCCCATTACCTTGCCACCGCTCCACCTCATCGATTAGGTTGTCACTTGTCAACTAGGTGTCGAGCGGGCAGGTAGTTAGGTGAGGCTTGTCTGGGCACGTGGCAGCTCGCCGCCAAAGATACAACTTTAATGACATCCGTCCAAATGATGTGTCAAATGAATAGAAGGTAGATGGGCGAACGGCACAGAAGGAGAGACCAGCCTTGCCAGAGAGCTCCATCCACAAGACACCTCACGGTGCATTAAATGCATTTGTCCTAACCCGTTAGAGTTAGGTATTTGGCACTGTAGCCACGATTACAATGTAGATTTACCATTTTGCCATTATGGTGACCCCTTAGTCTATAAAAGGAGGCCCATGGCTACCTTAACAAAGGTTGAAACCCTGTCCATTTTTGCACGCGTACCTGCATTTCCCGATCACCTTGTCGGACAAGCTCTCCATGTAACTTGACACATACACATCCAATATACAAAGCAGGAGTAGGGTTTTATGCTACATAGTGGCCCGAAGCTGGGTAAACACCGTGCGTTTCCCGCCGGTTCTGCTCTTTGTGCCTGTCGATCCCTCTAGTCAAACCACAAAGGGATCGACATGATCCCATAGATGGTCGTACACATGACATCTTTGGCGCACCAGGCAGGGGGATCGCTTGTGCGAACCAGAATCAGCAGTTAGCATGTCAGCTTCATCACGAGCTTCATCGCCATGGCGCCCAAGAAGAAGGGCACCACGGTGGTCGGTCCGTCTTCGTCCAAGCCGCTAGTGCCTTCGCAGATGGGCGATAGCATAGGCGGTGGCACGAGTGGCGGAGGCCGAGGCCGAGGCCAAGAAAAAACTCTACATCGTTCTGGCGATCACAGCCAGGAGAGCGGCATCGTTCGCAATGACAACAACCCGCATGCCACCAAGTCCAAGGATGGGGCCATGCAGCCTACAGGTGGGACGCGAACTCTAGGGACAACCGAGCGTACTCCAAGACGCCCACGCCGGCACCCATCTTAGGCCGCACGTGACGAGCAGCGCCATGGCATTGGCAGCTCCGAGCGTCCCCACGGCAACGGTCCTATGGATCATCTCAAGATGCGCATGGCCAGCACGCACGCCAGCGCACTCACGACAACAGGCCAAGGTCGCAGGTTTGAGATGGAGCTACATCCAGATCAGTTGGAAGCAACAACACCTCTCATTCCTTGTGCCTTTCCATGCCACCCACGCCAGAAGAAGCCCTGGCGCGTGCGTGGTTCTGTCTGGAGTTTCCTGCTGCTGCGGACAAGGTGGAGGATTGGAGAGCCACCATCCAAAGTTTTGCTGGTTTTTCCAACAATGACAAACCGCAGCGGGCGGGACCTTCACAGTAGCAGCCCACCGCCCGGTGCATGCTGCCGGAGAAAGGATCTCCATGACAGCAACAACCTCAGCGGCAAAGCCAGCGGGTCGGCGCCCAAGATGACGTGTCCATGGCATTGTCCGATCTGCAAGCTCACCGCGACCAGCATCAAGTTCTGCAAGAACGATGCAGACAAGATGCCCGTACAACCATCGAATGGTGTCGGGAAGCACGCCGTCAAGCTGACTGGCGTGAAGGGTCCGGTGTTGATGAGCCTGCGCTAGGGAACAATGGTGGCCTATCTAATGAGGTTGGTTGTCCTGCGTTTATCCGAGAGCTGCGGCAAGTTTAGTGGCCCAATTCCTGGAACTTCAAGATGAAGGTGGAGAAGTACAATGGAAAGATACACCCTTCAGAGTTCCTGAGCATTTACACCATTGCACTGCAATTTACTGGAGTTTGGGACGACAAGATTTTCGCCAACTACTTCCCGTTGGTGCTCAAACCCAATGTCAGCTCGTGGTTGATGAATTTGTCGGAGGACTTCTTTTCCTGCTAGGCAGATTTGTGCCACAAATTTGTTGGTACCTTTGCAGGCGGCCACAAAGTTCCACGCGAGGAAGCTGATCTACAGCTGATCACACGGAAGGAGGTTGAGTCGCTCCGCAAGTACATTCAGTGGTTCAGTCGTGTACAACGCAACATTCCAGATATCCACCCCGCAGCAATCATTGCGTGGTCCGTCAGAATGTGAGGAACCGCAAGAAGTGGGAAGAGATGGCCATGACCGGTGTCGGGGCACGACACCTATGGGATCCTAAGAGACCCCTTTACGATTCGGCGGGGGGAGAGGTATGCGCAAAGAGCAGAACCAACGATCGACACGGGAAGATTTTACCCAGGTTCGGGCCGCTGATCAGCGTAAAACCCTACTCCTGCCTTGTGTTATTATTGATGTTCTTGAGCCCAGCCTCCAGGAGCGCTCGTAGTGAACAGTACATTCAAAGAGCAGCTACACATGCAGAATGGGCCAGAAGATCTCCTCCCCTGTAGCAGTCGCCATGGGCCTCCTTTTATATCACCAAGGGGTCACCACAGTGGCAAAATGTACATACATTGAGGTGTAAAGTAGCTACAGGGTTACCATACCTAACCCCTGACGGACTAGGATGAACGCATTTAATGCACCGTGAGGTGTCCGTTTAGGTGTCCTTACTTTCTTGGGGATGGAAAAAGGGGCCATCCCATCAGCACCGCTTAAGCTCTCACTACTGGAATCAGCTGCTTTGCCGTCTGCCAAAGCAGACGGCAAAGGCACTGTTGGCGGACGGCAAAGGCTTTGCCGTCCGCCAGCAGACGGCAAACACTCCGGCAAAGCCGATGCCGGTAAAGGCCGCTTTGCCGTCTGCTGGCGGACGGCAAAGAAGGAAAGTTCTTTGCCGTCTGCTAGCAGACGGCAAAGCTTGTGGACGGCACAAAAAAGGTGACAGCCCCGTTAGGGGGCTAACGGCGCTCTTTGCCGTTAGCCAGCAGACGGCAAAGAGCCTGCTCCTTTGCCGTCTGCCGGCAGATGGCAAAGACCCTGCTCCTTTGCCGTCTGCTGGCAGACGGCAAAGAGGCCAAATAGGCCAGACCAGGTGAACAGCGTGCTGCCACGTGGCCAATTTGCCGTCTACTAGCAGACGGCAAAGCCCTTTGCCGTCTGCTAGCAGACGGCAAATTGGCTATATAGCCCCTGTTTTTTCTTAAATTCAATCAATTTCACAGATATATATATATATATATATATATATATATATTCATTTCAAAATATTTCAACAAGTACATATAGCCAACATATGCCTGCCATATGGATCATCCAACATATCCAACACATATATCATCATCCAACACATATATACACCAAATGAAAAGTCCAACATATCCAACAATTAAGCAAAAGGTCCATATACAATATAGCCACCATCCATCCATACATATATACGTAGCAAGTTTCAAATTGTTCATCCTACAAAATCAAAACAAAAAGGAAGGACAACGAGAAGAGTAGACTCCAACGCAAGCTTCCGTGATCTGAAGCAAATCTGCAAAATGGGAAAGAAGAAAGTTAGAAGAACAAGAAGAAGAAGACTAGAAGAAGAAAAAGAAGCATAATTTTTCTTCTCTTTCCTTTTCTTCTTCTTATTGCTTACTTGTGTTAATTTTAGACTAAACTAGTTAAATAGGCCATTTTGACCTAAATAGGCTAAGTATGTCATAAATGAACTAAATAAGCTAAGTAGAGGTCATTTTGGAGAATATTAAGTCATTTTTGAGCTAAATAAGTCATTTTGGAGCTAAATAGGTCATTTTGGAGCTAAATATGCTCCAAAATGACTTAATATGCCATATTAAGTCATTTTGGAGCTAAATAGGTCATTTTGGAGCATATTAAGTATTTTGGAGCTAGATAGGTCATTTTAGGCATATTAAGTCATTTTGGGAGCTAAATAGTCATTTTGGAGCATATTAAGTCATTTTGGAGCATATTAAGTCATTTTGGGACTAAATAGGTCACCCTTTATAGATGTAACCCTTTCGAACGGGAGACGCATAGTGGTCACGCATAATGATGATTGACACCTACAACTAGCAAGTTTCATCGGCACGAAGACGAAACAGAGCAAATTAAGGGGAGGAGGAGATGTCATTTGTGCTCACCCACGAACGCAGAGGCGGAGCTCGTCGAACGACGGGGAGGTCGTCGAACACCAGACCCTCGCAGCAACGAAAGAACTGCACATTTAAATCAGAAAATATATGACTAACTCATAATTCACAAATATATGACGGGGTGTGCGGGTCGGGGTGTCGGGGTGTCGGTGTTGACTTTCATTCCGTCGATGCTCCCTCAACAACTCTCACCTCTCAAGTGGTGGTAATATGTATGGTGGGGCACTCCTTGCCTGTTTATTTTGACCGTCGGTGACGGTCGTTACTCCCATCCCTTGCTGCATTACCAAGGTCTCACAGCAAGAGATGAGGAGCAACGACCACCTACGACAACAGCCGGTGTCTTTCCTCTTATAACATCTCTCATCTCTCAATGTTATTTCGACCGTCGGTGACGGTCGGTCTTTTCGTCCTCCCCCTGCTTTACAAGGTCACAGAGGGGGAGGACGAGAAAGACCGACCACCTACGAACAAGCCGTATCCTTCCTCAAGAGCATCTCATCTCTCACTCTCACTCTTTCAAAGGAAGCACCATCAGAATGAAAGTCATCCCTCGACCACTCGACCCCTCGACGACCCTCGACCCCGACCCCTCGGAGATTCTTTTCCTTATTTTCTCTCCTCGACGACCCATGAACGACTGCACCGCACTGAACTCCAGCCATCGACACAACGACCGGAACAGAGCAAATAGGGGAAGGTCAGGGAGGAGATGACAGTCGAGCTCACCCTTGACCGTAGGGCGGTAGTCGAATGACGATGACAACGGCAACGGGACCGACAGTGCTCCGGAGGTGAAGAGAAGATCCCTGCACATGAAAAACAATCCAACATAAGCACCGCAGCAGAACAATATCTAATCAACAACATCTAACCTAACGGAAAAAAAGACACTATTTTTTTAAATGAAAACCATACATAAATCCACCAACATACATCTAATAGCATTCATCCATTTTCCATCCATACATCTACACAGCATACATCCATTCTAGCAATCCATATAACAACTACAAATTGTTCAAAATACATATACATACATCCATCCACAGATTGCTGGCACCGCCCCTGTATCTATCAAATCCATCTATCATCCATCCTTACATCAATCTATCCATCCATCCACAGATCCATCAACTCCTAAATCCAACATGCAAAAAAAAATAAGAACAAAGAGGGGACCGATGCTCACCGTGGGCGGGCAGAGGGGGAGAGGGCAAGGAGGAGACTGGTGCGGCGGTGGTGGAGGAGGGGGGCGGCGTGTGGAGGAGGGGGGGAGGAGGGAGGGGAGGGGCAGGGCAGTGGAGGAGGGGAGGAGGAGGGAGGGGGAGCAGCGGCAGTGGAGGAGGGAGGGGGCGCGGTGGTGGAGAGGGGGAGGGGGCCACGGTGGGGAGGGGGAGGGGGGGGTGGAGGGAGGGAGGGAGGGGGGGCGGCGGTTGAGGGAGGGAGGGAGGGGGCGGCGGTGGGGAGGGAGGGAGGGGGGGCGGGACGGTGGGGGGAGGGGAGGGGGGAAGGAGGAGGGGGGGGGAGGGGATAGGGAGGGAGAGGGAGGTTGGAGGAAGAGGCGGGCTGGGCCCGCTGACGCGACGCGGTGGATGATCGGTGCGGCGAGAGGACGGCACTGCGTGGGAGGGCCGGAGGCAGGCGGAGGCATGCGATGGGGGAGGCAGAGGGTGGGGAGGCGGGAGAAAGAGATGTGGAGGAGGGCGCGCGCGCGGGGGGCCAAATTAACCCCCCGCATTGCCGTCTGTTTTTTTTTTTGTTTTTTTCTCTTTGCCGTCTGCTGGCAGACGGCAAAGAATTCTTTGTCGTCCGCCAGCAGACGGCAAAGAGGATGACCATTAGACCGCCACCGCCGTGAAACTGTGGGCCCCTCTTACCTCTTTGCCGTCTGCCAGCAGACGGCAAAGATTTCTTTGCCGTCTGCCAGCAGACGGCAAAGAAGTGGCCCGTGTGACCTACCCAGTGCAGTACCCCCGTGGGGTCCACTTTGGACTTTGCCGTCTTCTGGCAGATGGCAAAGAACTCTTTGCCGTCTGCTGGCAGACGGCAAAGAGCTGGCAGATGGCAAAGACCCTGTTTGCCATCAGCTGGTTCTTTGCCGTCTGCTTTGAGAAGACAGATGGCAAAGAGCCTCTTTGCCATCAGCTGGCAGACGGCAAAGAGCTGGCAGATGGCAAAGACCCAGATTCCAGTAGTGTCTCCTCCATTGGCGCGTCGCCACGCATCCAAAGAAGGACCCAGAATGTCGGGTTTGTCGCTGTGCTAGAGCGGTGGCACAGCAACAAAACCTTGCCGGGCACCAAGCCCTGCCGGGCGCCGATCCTTGTTGGGCTCCGCAGGCTACCCCGACAAGATCTTGCCGGGGAAGCTGGCCTTCGGATTCCAGCTCTTCTTATCTTCTTATCTTCAGATCTCTGACTTGATGATTTCTTTGATGGCTTGAATCAACCTCGAACTGTTCCCCGGCAAGCCTTGCCGCGAGGATGGCTACAACTGCCCGTGCACAAGTACGGGGTACTAATGGCCCAATACTTAGTACACCGACAGGAGCCCCCGGGCCTAGGCCATACACGAGCGCGAGGCGTTGTTGGGCTAGGCCCAAACGGTGCACGGGCACGCGTGGCAGAGGATTAACTGCTCATAAATATCCCGTTTACTGTGCCCCCCACTACACGCGCCGAACGCGCGACGTGGGAAGCGTGCCTCAAAAGCTGCGACTGCAACGTGCCTGTAGAGGCGCATTAACATTGGGGAGTAAAAGAGGCGGCCCCGCTCCTTCCCCATAAAAAAGGAGAAGCCGCAGAGGCACAAGCCTATTTACCCCCCCCCTTTTCTTCTCAATCTGGCCGTCGCCATCGCCTTCCTCCTCTCGAGCTCAGAGCGAAGCTTTCCCTCTTCCGCCCGCCGCTACCACGCTCGCCTCATCCCCGGCTTCCGCCCTCACAGCCGCCATGCTGCCCAAGGCCAGCAAAGGCAAGGGCAAGGAAGCGAAAGCCGACGTCCCGGAGAGCAAACTGGTGAAGATGCGGAAGAAGTATGCCATCTTCGCCCCGTCGCTCGACGCAGAAGCTCTGAAGAGGCGGTACCAATGCATGTGGGTGAAGGAGACACAGGCTCACCCCGCCACACGTGTGATTCCAGGTTCTTGTTCCAAAAGTGGGTCAGACAGATACCCCTTCTTCGCTGCGTATTTCTATTGCGGGCTCTGCCCCTCATTTTTCGACTTCTTCAATGATATCATGTACACATACGGCTTTCATCTTCTCGATTTCATGCCGAATGCGGTACTATGCATGTCCATCTTTGCCCATCTTTGTGAAAACTTTGCCGGAGTGATCCCCAACACTACCCTTTTCCGCCATTACTTCTTCCCCCGCATCCAAAAAGGAGAGGCCCTCTCTGGTTCTATCGCCTGGATTCCAAGGGCTTGGAATAAGGAAATATACCCAGAAGGAGTTTACCGCGAAAAGTGGGACGAATGGCGGGCTGAGTGGTGCTGGATCAAGGAAGCAGATCCCCATCCATTTTGTCTGCCCCGAAAACAGAAGGCGGTCCGCGGTAGTGGCTGGAGCAGTCTAGCCGCTGACGACGAAAAGCTCACAATCGCCACCACCAGGATTCTCCGCCTGAAGGCTGCCGGACAGACAATGGAGATGATTGGTTTCGACTTTCTCTGCCGCCGCATCGCCCCCTTGTAGAACAGGGGAAGGCCAGCTTGGGAATACCGAAACGCGGTGGATATTATGAGATTGCGCCCCGGGTTGAATAATAATCTGACTACTATGCAGCTTGGCGCTCTCCGTCAAAAGCTGTTCCAACGCGATGACAAGCATCGGCTGCCGGCAAGGATCGTCCCTTTGTGCAACAATTCTGCTCTGGGGTCAATCATCACCTTCATGCCGATGTTCAACGCCCACGGTCTTGACGCGACTTGGGCCGAGCCAACCAAGGAGGAAGCACAGAAGTTTTTTGATAACTTGACGGAGAGGCCCGTCCGGGAAGAGGCAGATTTCATCCGAGCCACCACCGACCAAGAAGTAGCATACATCGCCACTAGGGTGGAGGAGGCAAATCTTGCCGCGGAGGCCGACAGCGTTGGCTTCACAGAATGGGAAACCAGCGACGCAAAGGTAGTAGTGGAGGTAAAACCTGCCGGGAAGGACAAAGCTGCCGGGGAACAGAGCAGCACAGCCGCTGAGAGCTCGTCCGACGAGGACGCGGCCGAAGAAGAACCGCAAGAAGATCTCCCGGCCCCGAAGAAGACGAAGTGTGTTCTTCGGAAGGCTGCATCTAGCATCCCGGCAAGCCAGCCTTCTTCGAGTGGCGAGGCTCTTGGCAAGAAAGAGGCCGGCAAGACTGCACCGCGGCAAGGGGTTCGTCAACAACCTGCGCGGCGCGCGAGACCCACACCAGCGGCCACTGCTGGGGCGGCAGGGGTGTCTCGCACTACCGTACCGGAAGCTGCCCCGGCGCCTACCGCAGCTAAGCGACCTAGGACCCCTCCTCCGCCTCCCCACTCAGACATCGCAGCGGAGGCCGATTTCGACATCTCCGGCTTTAGTCCGGAGCGAGAAGAAGAAGAGTGAGTACTTTGCCACAGCCTTTATCTTCCAATCTTGGATCGATCTTACTGACTTGCTCGTATTGCCTCTGCAGTGATGCAGAAACCTTGCTGGAGAGGATGGCGAAGAGGACAAAGACTACCACAGGCGACGAGCCCCCGGCAGGCTCCACGAGCGTGCCAGAAACCGTCGTCGTCAGCCCGGAGCCCAGTTCTCAATGCAGCCCCCAGCATAGCCCCCAGCACAGCCCCCAGCGTAAGTTCACTGTTCTTTTTCCGCTGGCGGGTGCTGAGGCTTCCATTCTTGCCGCTGATATCTTTGGGTTCGCAGGAGAAGAACGGCAACAAGGAGAGTTGTCGGAAGACGTCCCCGTCGTGCCACCTCCATCGACCACGCCGCCCACAAGCACGTCCCCGATAAGGGATCCTACCGACGAGCCCATCTTAACTAAGGAGGAGCCGGCAAGCATGGACACCGGCAACTCTCCCCCGGCAACCGAAGTTGTCGGGAGGGGCGAGGCCACCTCTCAACAGCTCGACGCAGGTAATCGATTGCCTCAGAACGCTTGTTACTCTTTCCCTTATCACTCTGTCTTTGGTCCCTTCAAACATCAATCTTGATCTTATTCTGTTTCCCTCCTTCATCCTCTAGAGTTCCCTGTGATGGAACACATGGACGTCGATGTTGTCATCGAGGAGACCGCCAAGGATGCCGCTGCCGAAGCAGACAGGGTCGCTGCTAGCGAGGCCGCCAAGGATGCCACTATCGAGGTCGGTGGTGCTCTTGGCGAGGAGGCCGCCAAGACTGCACAGGAGGAACCCTCCAAAGAGTCTATTGAAGGGGGCGACAGGGAGACTGATGACCGTACTGACGGCATTCCTGCCGAAGGAGCGCCAGGCGCTGCACCGGCCACGGAGCCCCCTGCCACTGGTGAGGCGACTGCTGAAGACCAACAGTCAACATCTGAAGGCCCCTCATTCAGCAAATATCTCAGGGTTGGCGAGAACATGTTTGTCAACTTGTCGGGGACGGCAAGCATTGGGGCACCAGCCGAAGGAGAAGCCTTTGACGAAGAAATCATTGCTGCTGCCGGGCTCGAGGTTGTCGACGATCCCAGCGCTAGCAGCGGAAAATCTGAAGAGGATCAGCTCCTTCAGGCCATGGACGAGAATTTCCGCAAGCTCCAGGCGCTCCACCGCGCCCGGAAAGATAAAGCGGATTCCAGAATGGCAGTTGTCGAGGCGGCCGAAGCAGATTTCCAGAGGCGCGTCGAACAAATTCAAGTCTGGTACGCCGAGGCCCTCCAAGAGCTGACTGCTGGCCGGTAGCAAGTGAGCCAACAGTGGACAGAGATCCTCCTCAAGCAATCTGATATGGAGAAGGCGTAGGATGAAGCTACTCAAAGTATTGCTGCTGAAGATGCCCTCCTGACGGGGCGCCGCGTTGCTCTTGATGCTCATGAGGAAGATCTCACCGCACGTGAGCAGACGCTCGCCGCCAAGCTTCGTAGCAAAGATGAAGATATCGAGAAGCTTGTCACGTGGCGGACCCAGGAGCTGGAGCACAAACATAAAGAGGCCCTCGAAGCTCTGACTGCAAGTCACGCCGGCAAGCTCAAGGAGGCCGTCGATGCTGCCGAAGCTACAGAGGCCACCAAGAACGAGTTGAGCGACAACGTAAAGAAGCTGGGAGTAGATCTCGAAGAGCACGGCAAGGAGCTCTCGACGCTCAAAGGTGATAGGGAAAAAACCCTCCACTCCTTGGCGGAGATGCAAGTTGCCCTGTCCAACAAAACCAAGCAGCTCTCCTCTGCGGCTGATGCTATTGCAGTTCTGGAATTGAAGCTGACCACGTTGCAGAAGTCTCTCGAGGCCGGCAAGGCCCGTGAGAAGGCTCTACTCAAGGATCTCCAGGGAGAGAGGAACCTGCTCAAGAGTGCTGCCGCCGCCCAAATCGATTACGAGAAGGGGGTGGAGATCTGGACTGGACGTCTCATTGCGCTGCGGAGAAGCTTCTGGCAGAACTGTCAACCATGGGCCCGTCAAACTTCAGGTATTCTTCCGAGGAAAGGATATCTTCAAGTGCCAGGTTGACGATGTTCTTTGAAAGCATCATCGACGCCTTGAGGCTGCTTCAGTCTAGCCGGGCAACCCAATTGGCCAACGAGACTCGCTGGCTTTGCCGGGCCGTCCTCCGCAAGGTGCTTATCAAAGTGGTGCACAGCAACCCCGGCATCGACCTTTCCAACGCGCTCGGCCATCTGCCAAAGGACGCAAATGTCGAGGCGCTTGAAGAATGTATCACGCCTATCCTTGAGAAGGTGGACTCCATCAAAAGGATCGAAGGCCAGCGCAGGGATTAAGTGCTCCCCCTTTTCTTGCCGTCGTCATTCCATGTCAAAGACAATTAAGTCTCAAGTTAGAATTGTGGCAACTCATTAATGTAATATAACTCGCCTATGTTTACGTACATGCTTGCTATTTTCCTTGTCTGATTCTTTTATGTATGGAGTTCACCCTACGCTTACTGAAAAACTTGCCGGTGTGCAACCTGCCGCGAGCGCTGGGTGCGGGACTTCAGCAGCCTACTAGAGCCGCAGCGGCCGGCAAGACTCCTTGGCGTTCTCAGTGCAGCCACTTAAATCGCTGAGCGGAATCGAAAAAAAATAAGGGCGCAACTGATTACAACAAGGGTTCCTTCGCGTGCAGATTTTCCATACAAGAGTCGGAATCGTCCAAGAAAATAACTTTGCAATAAAAGAAACTTGTTCTATGTTTTTAGAACTTAGCTTTCTGTCACTGTCCTTCCTCCGGCAAGCGTCGATTCCGAACGTCGCCAACTGGTACTCATATCTCCTCCCCCCCCCCGGCAAATGTGCACGCGAGGAATCCTTCTGTCTCTTAAGAAAATAAAGATATGAAACCTTGGCGGTTCGTTAGAACTTACCGGGAGTAGGTGTCATACAACATCTTAGACAAACATGCATATATAAATATGAACATGGGAATCAATAAGGGAATGTACAAAATTTAAATTTATTCATATGTGCTCAGGGTCTGCGCCTGGCTTTGTACAAAGGATCACATGCCTTGCCGGCAAGACTTGTACAAAAGGGTGGTTGCCGGGAGCCCCCAGCAACCGCGCCTTACGGATAGAACTTGCAAAGATGTTCGATATTCCAGGAATTGCTCACTGGAACGCCATCCTCGGTCTCCAAGCGGACAGCGCTGGGCCTGGTGACTCGTACTACCCGATAAGGGCCTTCCCACTTTGGCGTCAACTTGTTTGAATTCTTGGCGGACTGAATCCGCCGATGAACAAGGTCGACTTCCTCAAGGCTTCGGGCATGAACTTTGCGGCTATGGTAGTGGCGCAAAGCTTGCTGGTAGCATGCAGCTCAAACAGCAGCCTGAAGATGATTCTCCTCAAGGAGTATAGCGTCATCTTGCCGCAGTTGCTCTTGCTCAAGCTCATCATAAGCGAGCACTCGAGGTGATCCGTACGTGAGTTCCGTGGGGAGAATTGCTTCCGCTCCGTAGACCAGAGCGAAGGGCGTCTGGCCGGTGGCTCGATTTGGTGTCGTTCTGATTGACCAAAGAACCGCCGGCAACTCATCAATCCAGCGTCTTCCGCACTTTTTCAGCCTGTCAAAGGTTCTGGTCCTGAGACCGCGCAGCACTTCAGCATTAGCCCTCTCTGCTTGGCCGTTGCTTCTCGGGTGAGCAACTGAGGCAAAACAAAGTTTGCCGCCAAGGTCTTGGACGTACTGCATGAAGGTGCGACTTGTGAACTGCGTGCTGTTGTCGGTGATGATCCTGTTGGGCACACCGAAACGGCAAACTATCCCTTTAAAGAACTTGACGGCTGATTGTGTTGTCACCTTCCTCACTGCTTCCACCTCCGGCCACTTTGTGAACTTGTCGATAGCAACGTACAAGTACTCAAAGCCCCCGGGAGCACGGGGGAAAGGGCCTAGTATGTCGAGCCCCCAGACCGAAAATGGCCAGGAGAGAGGGATTATCTGAAGAGCTTGAGCTGGTTGATGTGATTTCTTCGAATGAAACTGGCACGCTTCACACTTGGTGACTAGTGCAGTTGCATCCTGGAGAGCAGTAGGCCAAAAGAAACCTTACCGGAATGCTTTCCCGGCAAGGGCTCTTGATCCTATGTGAGAACCACATGTGCCTCCATGTATTTCCGCCAACAGCTCTAGTCCATCCTCCCGAGGAATGCACTTCAATTTCACACCGTTTGGTCTCTTTCTGTACAGGACGTCATCAACGAACTTGTACATAACAGACCGACGGGCTACTCTTTCCGCTTCTTCCTGTTCCTCCAGGAGTTCTCCTGTTTGAAGGAAATGGACGATGTGCTGCGCCCATGCTAGAGCCTGAGGCTCAACGGCTAGGACTAAAGGCATCTTCTTTGCCGGGGGAACGTTTGTCTCAACAGCAAAGGCCTGGGGCCCTGCTGGAGCCTGTTGTTCCTCGGCAGGCATGTCGTCGATCCCGGCAACTTCCTTGCCGGCGGCTCCCGGGAGCTCTGCCGGGAAGTACTGACCAGAGTTCAACTTTCTTCTCTTTTCTTGCCGCATTGATGGCGCCACAGATGGTTGAGTCAATTGGAGCACAAAAGTTCCTGGTTCCACAGGCAACTTGAGGGCGGCACGCTTTGACAGGTCATCGGCAATACTGTTCTCGGCACGAGGAACGTGCTCCATTTGTAGACCGTCGAAGTGCTCTTCCATTTTTCTCACTTCATCCACGTAGGCTTGCATCAATGGACTTTGATAACTCTTGTTAACTTGCCTGACGACAAGCTGTGAATTGCCTTTGATGACGAGCTTTTTGATACCAAGGTCTGCCGCGATCCTAAGACCGGCAAGCAAACCCTCGTATTCTGCTATGTTGTTGGTCGAACTCTCCCAAGGAAAATGCATTTGGACTACGTACTTGAGGTGCTCTCCGGTGGGTGTGACAAGCAGCACGCCAGCACCGGCGCCTTGCAGCGAGAAAGCCCCGTCAAAGTACATAACCCATTGCTGATCGATTTCCTGGACGGGGAGAGTTGTTTCTTGAACCTCTTCGTCCGACGTTGGGGTCCATTCCGCAATGAACTCCGCCAAGGCCCTGCTCTGAATTGTCGAAGTGCTTTCAAACTTGAGGCCAAAGCTCGACAACTCCAACGCCCACTCCACGATCCTGCCGGTTGCTTCTGGATTTTGCAAAATCCGTTGCAGCGGAAAGCAAGTGACGACGAAGATTTCATGTGCTTGAAAATAATGGCGCAGCTTCCTCGAGGCCATAAGAAGGCCGAAAAGCAACTTCTGCACGCCAGAATATCTTGACCTAGCTCCTTGTAAAAGAGAGCTAACAAAATAAACCGGGCGCTGCACCACCTTTTTCTTCTGCGATGGTTCTCCTGACTGCACAGATCCTGTCTTGCCGGGATCAATCCTTGCCGGGGAAGATCCCGCCGCGTCATCTGATGGTCCTGCCGCTGGTGTCGCTTCCTCATCAGCCTCTCTCTGCGCCACTAACGTAGCACTAACCACTTGATTTGTCGCTGCCAGATACAGCAGCAACGGCTCTTGTGGTTTAGGCGCGACTAGCGTCGGCGAAGAGGAAAGGTATTTCTTCAAATCTTGCAGCGCAGCCTCCGCCTCTGGAGTCCATTTCATTGGACCTGCCTTCTTCAAAATTTTGAAAAAGGGCAGGGCGCGCTCAGCAGATTAGGTAATAAACCTGCTTAGAGATGCGACACAGCCGGCAAGATGACACACATCCTTGACGCGTCTCGGGACTTCAATTTGCTCAATAGCTTTGATCTTGTCGGGGTTCGCTTCGATTCCCCGGCAAGATACAAAGAATCCGAGGAGCTTGCCAGAAGGAACACCGAACACGCACTTCTCAGGATTGAGCTTTAAGTTGATCTTGCGCAAATTTGCAAATGTTTCTTCTAAATCTTGAATGAGCGTCGCTTTGTCTTTGGTTTTGACCACTATATCATCCATATACGCCTCCATATTTCTATGGAGTTGAGGCTCAAAACCAATTTGGATTGCTCTCGCAAATGTCGAACCAGCACTTTTCAACCCGAAAGGCATTCGTATAAAACAATACGTACCACATGGGGTGATAAATGCGGTCTTCTCTTCATCTTCTTTCACCATGAAAATCTGATGATACCCTGAATAGGCATCAAAGAAGGATAGGAGATCACAACTAGCGGTGGAATCCACAATCTAGTCGATGCGCGGCAAGGGAAAGGGATCTTTTGGACAGGCTTTATTGATATCTGTATAATCGATACAAAGCCTCCATTTCCCATTCGCTTTTCGCACTACAACCGGATTGGCCAACCAGGTTGGATGAAGCACTCCTTTGACCAATCCTGCCGCCTCCAGCTTTCTGATTTCTTCGGCAATGAATTCTTGCCGCTCCAAGGCTTGCTTCCTGACCCTCTGCTTGACGGGCCACGCGTGAGGACAGACAGCAAGGTGGCGCTCAATTACCTTCCTGGGAACACCGGGGATGTCAGACGGTTGCCATGCAAACGCGTCGACATTCGCCCATAGGAAGGCAACGAGCGCGCTTTCCTGTTTGTCATCTAGGATGGAACTTATAGTGAAAGTTCCCCACGTTCCGTCCTCCCTGACGGGCACCTTCTTGGTCCCCGGCGGAGCAGCCTTGGATTTCTTGTTCTTGCCAGTGGAACTCTCTGGTGCATCCTTGACGGAAGTGCAGCACTCCGAGGAGGTGCGCTTGCCGGAGTTCGCGCCAAGATTCTTGCCGGTCTTCTTCTTCTCCCCGGGAGTTCCAGCGGCAGGAGCAGGTGCCTTGATGGCAGGTGCTGCAACTGCTTCCCGGTAAAGTTGGTTGGCACAAACGAGCGCATCCTTCTTATCGGAATGGATGGTGATGACGCTCAACGGCCCGGGCATCTTCAAAACATTGTATGCGTAGTGTGATGCCGCCATGAACTTAGCCAGCGCTGGCCGACCAAGGATCCCATTGTATGACATGGGGATCTTGGCGACATCAAACACCACCTTCTCGATCCTATAGTTGAGCTCGCTACCAAATGTCACCGGCAGCGTAATCTTGCCCTTGGGCTGGGTTCTTCCCGGATTGACCCCTTGAAACGTACCCGTTTCTTCGAGGTCCTCGTCGGGAATTTGGAGCTTCTTGAGCACATCCGGTGAGATTAGGTTTAGCCTGGGCCCACCGTCAACTAGCATTTTTGTCACCTTGAGGTTGCGAATTGTTGGCGAGACCAACAATGGCAAGCACCCTACCGCAGTTGTGCGATCAGGGTGATCCTCGATGTCGAAAACAATAGGCGTGTTGGACCACTTCAGGGGCCTACATGCATCTGGTGATGGCTCTATTGCATTGACTTCCCGCACCCACTGTTTCAGTCGACGGTGGGAAGAATGCAGCGAGGCACCTCCATCGATACACATGGCTTCTGTAGCCTTCTGGAATTCTTGCTCACTGGACTCATCATCTTCTTCATCATCATCTTCTTCTTTGTCTCGGCCCCGAGCGGGCCTATCCTTCTATTGCTTGGCCTTGCCGCGGCGCCCCCCTCGGCCACCGCGCTTCTTGCCGGTTCCGTCAGCACCATCTTGGGCCTTCTCCTTATCTCGCCTTTCATATTCGGCCCTCTGTTTCTCGGCAAGCTGTTCAACTTGCCGGCAGTTCTGGAGATCATGGCCCTTGGTACGATGGATCTTGCAATACTGCTTGCCGGAGCTTTCCGACTTGTCGGCAGCCGCCAAGGCCTGACAGGAAGGGCACCCGGCAAGATCCTTGCCGGGGTCACCAACCTTGGCCTTCTTGGCGGCGCCGGGGTTGTCGGATTCCTCGACAGCAAGCACGGCCTTGCCTCCGCGTTTCCTGTTCCGCCGCCGACCTTTCCTTGACGGGGTCATGGCGTCTTCATCTTCGGATTCGCCCACCACTCCAACAGCCTCGCCAGGGAGTTTCCTCCCCTCTTCAGCTCAAGCGCATTTATCAGCCAAAGCGTAAAGCTCGGCAATACTCCTGACCTTGTTCATTGCCAGCTCTTCCCGCATTCTGCAGTTACGCACGTTCTGATGAAACGCGCTAATGACAGCGGCAGGGTGAACGTCAGGAATATTGTACTGCACCCGGCTGAACCTCTGCATAAACTTGCGCAGGGACTCGCCCTCCTTCTGAGGGATGATATGCAAATCACTCTCTTGGCCAGGAGCTTGGTGGCCTCCAAAAAAGGCGCCAACAAACTGATGGCACAGATCTGACCAAGAAGAAATAGAATTCTGTGGCAGATGCATCAACCACGACCTGACGTTGGGCTTGAGCACCAACGGGAAGTAGTTGGCAAGTATCTTGTCATCTCGGCCCCCGGCAGCCTGCACCGCAATGGTGTAGATGCTCAGGAACTCCGAGGGATGGGTCTTACCGTCATATTTCTCCGGGACCTCCGGCTTGAAGGTTCGGGAATTGGGCCACTGGACTTGCCGTAGCTCATAGGTAAACGCTGGAGTCCCTACCTCATAAGGCAGGTCTCCTACGTCCCCTGGCGTAGGCTCGTCAACAGCCGGCCCTGTGCGCTTATCAGATTGATAGCGCGCTTCCCGTCGCTGCTCGATGGTAGTTCGAGCGTCCTTCTTGCCTCGTTCCTGGAGAACTTGACACTGATCGTGGCGCATCCGTGGATCGGATGACGCCATGGAAACTTCTTCACGGTGGTCGACCTGCTGGGTTGTCGGCCGCCGCTGGTGCCGCGGAGGGGAGTGCACCGTGGTTGCACCACCTTCGGTTTTCTCTACATCAGCTCGCGCCGGATCGATGGGCCTTCGCTGCGAGGGCCCTGCCTCTTGCGGCCCATCTTTGTTGGCGAAGCCGATAAGGCTCTGGATAGTAGCTCGCCACTCCTCCATCTTCTCCGGGGCAGGAGGGAAATCGAGAAGCAGCTGCGCATGTGCCAAGGCTTCCGCTGGCGTAGGCGGCGGCGACAGGTGTGAGGTACGTGAGGTGCTCTGACTCCTAACCATGTTAGAAGGAGCACCACCACGGTCACGCGACCGCGCGGCACCTCCGCCGGTAGCTCGGTGTGCACGCTGGTCCTGCGCATCTTGGGATCGATGCACAGGAATCTTTTCATGGGGACGCCCTGAACCACCAGCGCCATGACGTCGCTCGTCATGCACGACCTGGGTAGGTCATGATGCTTGCGCCGGCGCGGGAGCTCCAGCAGGCGCCCTCCGATCTCTGGAATTCGTTGCGCCACCCGTAGGCAACGCAACTCTGTCCCTGGATCCAGCGGCGTGTAGGTTACCGCTGCCACTGCGAACGATACCGCTCACCTGGCTCGAATCACCAGAACGCCGTGGGGGTTCTAGTCCTCTTCCTTCTGCACCCACGCCATCGCCTGTATGCGAAGGCTCAGGTAAAACGGACGTGGATGGTTGCGCCATCACAGCGCTCTTCTTCTTGGGTGGCATGATGGTGAAGATGATGAAGAAACTAAGGCGCCGATCACTAGATCAGGTTCACGCAACCTTCTCTCCCCCTACCTGGCGCACCAAAGATGTCGGGGCACGACACCTATGGGATCCTAAGAGAACCCTTTATGATTCGGCGGGGGGAGAGGTATGCGCAAAGAGCAGAACCAACGATCGACGCGGGAAGATTTTACCCAGGTTCGGGCCGCTGATCAGCGTAAAACCCTACTCCTGCCTTGTGTTATTATTGATGTTCTTGAGCGCAGCCTCCAGGAGCGCTCGCAGTGAATAGTACGTTCAAAGAGCAGCTACACATGCAGAATGGGCCAGAAGATCTCCTCCCCTGTAGCAGTCGCCATGGACCTCCTTTTATATCACCAAGGGGTCACCACAGTGGCAAAATGTACATACATTGAGGTGTAAAGTAGCTACAGGGTTACCATACCTAACCCCTGACGGATTAGGACGAACGCGTTTAATGCACCGTGAGGTGTCCGTTTAGGTGTCCTTACTTTCTTGGGGATGGAAAAAGGGGCCATCCCATCAGCACCGCTTAAGCTCTCCTCCATTGGCGCGTCGCCACGCATCCAAAGAAGGACCCAGAATGTCGGGTTTGTCGCTATGCTAGAGCGGTGGCACAGCAACAAAACCTTGCCGGGAACCAAGCCCTGCCGGGCGCCAAGCCTTGCCGGGCGCCGATCCTTGTCGGGCTCCGCAGGCTACCCCGGCAAGATCTTGCCGGGGAAGCTGGCCTTCGGATTCCAGCTCTTCTTATCTGCTTATCTTCAGATCTCTGACTTGATGATTTCTTTGATGGCTTGAATCAACCTCGAACTGTTCCCCGGCAAGCCTTGCCGTGAGGATGGCTACAACTGCGCGTGCACAAGTACGGGGTACTAATGGCCCAATACTTAGTACACCGACAACCGGTGAGGGATGTTGGCGAGCTTTATGCTTTGGCCGACAAGTGTGCACGGGCTGAGGAAGGAAGGAAACTTCCTGGGGAAGAGGTTGCCAAAGAATCTAATGTAGAAGATGACGCTACCACCAACACCCCGAAGAAGAAAAACCGCAAGCACAATAGGAAGTGCAAGGGCAAAGCTGTGCTTGATGTGGAGGGATCCGACAACAGTGACCCCACAAAGAAGGCTAAGGCAGTGAGCTTCGGCAAGGAGGTTGCTAGGAGCACCTCCTGCCAAGCCTTGGCAGCTTCTGATCAGACCGGGGGCTCTGGCAAGCAGTACTGCAAGATCCATCGCACCAAGAGCCATGCCCTTTAAGACTGTCGGCAAGTTGAGCTGCTTGCCGAGAAGTAGTAGGCTGAATATGAGAAGAGAGATAAGGAGAAGGCTGACGGTGCAAATGGATTCTGCAAGAAGCATGGTGGCTGAGGGGTCACCGTGGCAATACCAAACAACAGAAGGAGAAGCCTGCGAGGGGTCGAGACAAGAAGGAAGATGATGATGACGAAGACGAAGAAGATGATGATGAGTCTAGTGAAGCTGAGTTTCGGAAGGTCACAGAAGCAGTGTGCATTGATGAAGTGCATCTTTGCACTCTTCTCACTGCCAACTCAAGTAGTGGGTGCGTGAGGTCAATGCGACGGAGCTGGTGGTGGGTGCCCAGAAGCTCTTAAGATGGTCCAACACGCCCGTCATTTTTTCCATCGAGGACCACCCTGATCGCACAACCGCGGTCGGGTGCTTGCCGTTATTGGTTTCACCAACAATAAGAAACCTCAAGGTAATGAAAATGTTGGTAGATGGTGGGTTTGGTCTCAACTAGATCTCACCTGACGTGATCAAGAGACTTTAGATTTCTGATGAAGATCTCAACTTGTTTGGCAGTGAACTCAACTACAAGACAGAGAAGATCATCTTCGATGTCGTCAAGATTTCGTTGCCTTACAATGGAATCCATGGATGTCCAACACTTGCAAAGTTCATGGCAGCATCCCACTACGCCTATAACACTTTGAAGATGCCTGGGCCGATAAGTGTCATCACCATCCACTCCAATAAGAAAGATGCATTAATTTGCGTTGACCAGCTCTACCGATAGGCAATTGCAGCATCTGCCGCTAAGGCACTTGCTCCTGCCGACCAAGCTCCCGGGGGGAAGAAGAGGAAGAAGACCGGCAAGACCACTGATTCCGGCAAGCGTGCCTCTTTGAAGTGTTGCGCTCTCGTTGAGGACGTACCAGAGAGCTCTGCTGGCAAGAGCAAGAAAAACAAGGCATCTCCACTAGAAACCAAGAAGGTGCTTGCAAGGGAGGATAACACGGAGGGCACTTTCACCATAAATGCCTCTCTTGATGCTAAATAGGAAAGCCCGCTCATTGCCTTCCTGCGAGCGAATGTCGATGTGTTTGCATGGAAACCATCTGACATCCCCGGTGTTCCCAGGGAGGTAATTGAGCACCACCTTGCCGTTTATCCCCATGCATGGCCCGTCAAGCAGAAAGTGAGGAACCAAGCCTTGGAGCGGCAACAATTCATTGCCAAAGAGTTCAAGAACTTGGAAGCAACAGGTTTGGTCAGAGGTGTACTCCATCCCACGTGGTCGGCTAATCCATTTGTTGTGCGCAAGGCAAACGGCAAGTGCCAGCTTTGCATTGATTATACATACATCAATAAAGCTTGCCCGAAGGACCCATTTCCTTTGTCGCGCATCAACCAGATTGTTGACTCCACTGCTGGATGTGATGTGATGTCTTTCCTTGATGCCTACTCTGGGTATCATCAGATATTTATGTCAAAAGAAGATGAAGAGAAGACTACGTTCATCACTCCATGTGGCTTGTACTGCTTCATACATATGCCTTTCAGATTGAAGGGTGATGGTTTAACATTTGCAAGAGTTGTCCAGATTGGTTTTGAGCCTCAGCTGCACAGAAATGTGGAAGCATATATGGATGATATAGTGGTCAAAACCAAGGATAGAGCAACAATCATTCAAGATCTAGAAGAGACATTTGCTAATCTACGCAAGATCAATCTCAAGCTCAACCCCGAGAAGTGTGTGTTTGGCATTCCATCCATCAAGCTTCTTGGGTTCTTTGTTTCTCAATGTGGAATTGAAGCCAACCCTGACAAGATCAAAGCAATTGAGCAGATTGAAGCACTGAAGCGCGTCAAGGATGTGTGCCGTCTTGCCGGCTGCATTGCTGCACTAAGAAGGTTCCTCTCCAATTCTGCTGAGCGCGCCCTTGCATTTTTCAAAATATTGAAAAATGTGGGTCCAATGAAATGGATTCCAGAAGTGGAGGCAGCGCTGCAAGACTTGAAGAACTACCTCTCTTCTGTGCCAACACTGGTTGCGCCAAGACTGCAAGAGTCGTTGCTGTTATACTTGGCGGCAACAAATCAAGTGGTCAGTGCTTCACTAGTGGCGGAGAGGGAAGCCGAAAGCGAAGAGGCAGTGGGTGCAAGCCCGTCAAGTGACAACCCGGAATCTTCTCCGGCAAGTCATGGTGCTGACAAGTGAAGTGCAGAGCAAGCGAACGAGTCAGAGCAGCAAGTTGTGCAGAAGAAGAAGAAGTTACTACAGCACCCATTCTATTCGGTCAGCGCTCTTCCCCAGGGGGGCAGATCAAGATATTCTAGAATGCAAAAAATTGCTTTTTGGTCTCCTTATGGCCTCAAGGAAGCTGCCCCACTACTTCCAAGCACACCAAATTACTATCGTCACTCGCTTTCCAATGCAAAGGATTTTGAGAAATCCAGATGCAACAGGCAGGATTGTTGAGTGTGCGTTGGAATTGTCAAGCTTTGGTCTCAAGATTGAAAATACATCAACAATTCAGAGCAGAGCCTTGGCGGAGTTCATTGCAGAATGGACGCCAATGAGAGACGAAGAAATTCCAGAAACCTCCCTCCCCGGCAAGGAAACAACTAAAGATTGGATTATGTACTTTGATAGGGCCTTTTCACTGCAAGGCACCGGTGATAGAGTGCTGTTTGTCGCACCTACCAGAGAACACCTCAAGTATGTAATTCAGATGCATTTTCCCAGGGAGGAGGCGACGAACAACACTGCTGAATATGAAGGATTGCTTGCCGGTCTCAGCATTGCGGCAGACCTTGGAATCAGAAAGCTTATTATCCGAGGCAACTCGTAGTTGGTTGTGAAACAAGTCAATAAATATTATCAGAGTCCATTGATGGAGGCATATGTTGATGAAGTCAGGAAATTGGAAGAGCACTTTCATGGGTTGCAAACAGAGCCCATTCCTCGTGGAGAGAACAGCATTGCAGACGATCTGTCGAAGGTGCCGCACTCAAGCTACCTATGGAACCAAGGACTTTTGTTCTCCACTTGACTCAGCCATCAGTAACACCATCAGTTGGACAGAACAAGAGAACAAAGCTGAACTCCGGCAAGTATTTTCCTGCCAAGCTTCTAGAAGCTTCTGGCAAGGACGTTGTCGTGGACAGCGACAAGCTTGCCGGTGAGCAGCAGGCACCGGCAACGAACCAAGTTCTTGCTGTTGAGACAAGCGCTCCCGCAGCTGAGGAAATTCCTTTAGTCCTTGTTGTTGAGCCCCAGGCTCCGGCATGGGCACATCAGATTGTCTATTTCATTCAAATAGGAGAACTTCCCGGAGATCAAGAAGAAGCTGAAAGAGTAGCCCGTCAATCCAGTATGTATCAGTTTGTGGGCAACGACCTATACGGAAAGAGATCAAATGGGGTGAAATTGAAGTGTATTTATCGGGAAGATGGACAAAAGTTGTTGGCAGAGATACATGGGGGGAATTTGGATCTCACATAGGATCAAGGGCCCTTGTCGACAAAGCTTTCCGGCAAGGTTTCTATTGGCCCACTACCCTCCAGGATGCAACTGAGCTAGTAACCAAGTGTGAAGTATGCCAGTTCCATTGAAAACAGTCACATCGGCCAGCGCAAGCTCTTGAAACAATCACTCTTACCTAGCCCTTCTCGGTCTGGGGGCTCGATATACTGGGCCCCTTCCCACGCGCTGTCGGGGGCTTTGAGTACTTGTAAGTTACAATCGACAAGTTCACAAACTGGCCAGAAGTGGAGCCGGTGAGGATGTTGACTGCAAAGTCAGCCGTCAAGTTCTTTGAAGGACTAGTTTGCAGTTTTGGAGTGCCCAACAGGGTCATCACCGACAATGGTACAGTTCACGAGCCGCGCCTTCATGCAGTACCTTGACGACCTCAGCAGCAAGATATGTTTTGCATCAGTTGCCCATCCAAGGAGCAACGGTCAGGCAGAAAGAGCAAATGCTTAAGTGTTGCGCAGGCTCAAGACAAGAAATTTTGACAAGATGCACAAGTGTGGAAGACGCTGGATTGATGAGTTGCCAGCGGTTCTTTGGTCAATCAGAACGACACCAAATTGAGCCACTGGCCAGACACCTTTCTCCCTAGTTTATGGGGCAGAAGCAGTGCTCCCCACGGAACTCATGTACGGGTCACCTCGAGTGATCTCTTATGATGAGCTTGAGCAAAGAGCAGGTGCGTCAAGATGATGCCACACTCCTTGAGGAAGATCGTCTCCAGGCTTATGTACGTGCTGCATGTTATCAGCAAGCCTTGTGCCACTATCATAGCCGCAAGGTTAATGCCAGGAGCCTTGAGGAAGGTGACCTTATTCTTTGGAGAGTTCAGTTCGCCAAGAATTCCAACAAGTTGACGCCAAAGTGGGAAGGCCCTTACCGGGTGGTAGGAGTCACTAGGACTGGCACAGTCTGCCTAGAGACCGAAGACAGCACTCCAGAGCATAACACATGAAATATTGAGCATCTTCGCAAGTTCTGCCCGTAAGGTGCGGGTTGCGGGGCCGCCCGACAACCACCTTTTGTGCAAGTTTGCTGGCACAACATGTAATCATTTGTACAAAGCTAGGCGCAGACCCTGTACATAAGTGAAATAAAGCTAAGTGTTGCACAACTCTTGTCAATTCACATGTTTAATTATATGAGTTTTCTCTGTGATGTTGTGATATGTTTGCCTTGTATGGATGATTAAAGAACCGTCAAGGTTCCATATCATTATTTTCTCTTCTTTCTTTTTCTCAAAGGACAGAAGGTCGCCTCGCGTACATGTTTGCCGGGGGGAATGATGGTATGGACACTGACAAGTGACGTTCAAGTAAATACTCCACGACCAGAAGTATAACAAAGAAAAGCTAAGTTGAAAAACTTTCCAAACAAATGTCTTTGTTGTAGAGCTATCTTCCTTGAAATTTTTTGGATTTAGTATGGGAAACCTGCATGCGAGGGAACCTTGTGGTGGTTAGCTGCGCTCTTATTTTGTTTTGAGTCTGCTCAACAATCTAAGCGGCTGCGCTATGAACACCAAGGGACCTTACCGACAGCAACACTTCCAGAAGGCTGCTAAGGATCTTTTCCTCAAGCGCTCACGGCAAGTGTGCTCACCGGCAAGTTTCCAAACAAGCATAGGGAATCAACCATGCAAAAGCAGAATTGAACAAGGAGAACAACACACATTCATCAAACATAACAAACAGTAGATATTCATTCAGAAGTGCCCAATAACATTTCTTCTTAACATATCCCCATAGGGTTACATTGGGCATAGTACAAGAGCAAAAGAAAATAACTTGACCGAGGCATGATCCGTCTTCAAGACTGGACTTTAGTACTATCTGTACTTAGTCAGAATTGTTGTCCTTGATCTTGGCGCTTGGGGAGCTCTCGTCATCTTCGCTCTCACTGGTGGAGTCAGCGTCGCTGCTACTCGAGCTCTCTGTGCAACGCTGCAGGCGAGTGCTGGAAGCCCAAAAGAACTTCACGAAGAGCGTGTCAGATCCAACCAGCCTGAAGTGAAGAAGGTGTCCTTGCCCTAAGCTGCGGGCGCGGATGAATGACTTCCATCCCTGCATCAAATACATGATGCCATTGGGAGAAGTCTCAACATCCACCCAGACGGGGCCGTTGCAGCAGCCATCCACCAGCAACCATAGGTCGGACAAATGACTGTCCTCCATCACCCCGGTGAAAGGATTTGGGAGACACAATCAGTTGCGTTGCCGATGGCGCAGGCCCATGACAAACTCATCCGCCGTGTCCTCAGTGTGGCCCTCTTCCTGGGGCGGAGTGACCTTTGATGAGATAGCGAGCGCTCCACTATGGCTATTTCGACCTCGGATGCCGCGTTTTTCGCAGCCGCGGACCACAACCCTTACTCGGGCACTGGAGCCAGCCTCCGCTACCATGGCCAAGACGCGTGCATGGTGCCGTGGAGAAGCCCTCGCAGCAATGGCGAATGCATGAGCTCAGCACTTTCCCCTTGCCATCGTGGCAGAGCTTCTTGGAAGAACAGGGAGAGGGAAGGCGGAGAAAGAAGAGGGAAGCAGTTCAACTGGAATGAGAAGAGGCAAAAGAGCAATGCCCTCCATGGTCCTCGCTTTATGGGGAAGGCGCGGGGCCTGGCTCTTTACTGTTTGAAACGACAACTCATGGTTAGGCGCTATACGCCAGCGGCCGCCAGTTTCGCCAATCCCACGTCTTGCATGCAGTATGCATGGTGGGTGGGCGTAGTAAAAGAGAAGATTATGAAAGACATGGCAGTTATTCCTTGCCACGCGTGCGTAGGGACCCCGATCTAAGTCACACCGATATAGCATGTAACACATCATATCTCTTTGCGGCCTCACGCACGGTATTCCCATGGCTGCAACCTTACCTTGGCCGGGAGCGTTTGCGCCTTGGCTCACGTATATGATTGTGTCGCTAGCACCCATATGACAGAGAACCCGGGTTGACATGGTTAGTAATGAACTAAGGTGGCACATTCGTACAGGAACATGCATAGTGTAAGCACTAGGGAGCATTTCCCCATACGAAAGGCTACCAAAGGTAAAGAACTAAGTGTCGAACCCCACACATAACAATACAGAATACACGTATGCATAACATGCAAGAATGTGCTGTATAACATGGCATCACAACATAACTCAAGAAATCATATATAGATAAAGTCTCAGAAGAGCCAACATAACATTTATTGCAAGCAGCGGGTCTCATGACCCTTCATATAAAGCATACAAGTAGCAAGCGAAAACATAACCATGTCTGAGTACAGACATCTACAAAAGAAAAAGACTGAGAAGCCTGACTCACTACAAACCCTCCCAAGGGTACAAGATCATAGCTGAGGTAACAAGCTACTTCTCGCAGTCCACCTGGAACTACTAGTGAGACCAAAGTCTCCTCTGCAAAAACATAAATTAAGCAAACATGAGTACAAAGGTACTCAACAAGACTTACATCAGATCCTATCATACATGCATTAGTATTAAGAAGGGTACTATGGGGTTTAGCTGCAGCAAGCCAGCTTTTACTCAGTGGCTATCCTGTTCTAGGACTATGAGTAATTTATTTGAGGTGAGAAAGCTCACACGAGTCCACTAATCACCACAACAATACACTACTATGGATTCTCTCCCATCTCCCAACGAAAACGCCATCCATAGCACTCACACTTATCTTGAGCATTTTAGAGTATCCACTTCAAGTTGTCTATGTAACATATAGGAATCCAAGTAGTACACATCTACGGACGCGGCTATTCGAATAGATCATTACGCTACAGGGGTGTACTTCTTCACACACGCTCTCACCACTTATCACCATATACACGTCATGTATCTCGGCAACCTTCAAGCAGAAGCCTGGCGAGGGTGTCGGCCACGACCTGACTAACCATGCAAGACTTTTTAGTCCAGGTTTATCGCCTATTTGAAGTTGTATCTGCAAGGGAAGTCTGCCCGAGGTTTCTGTCACGACCTCAAATGATGTGTGCAGGGTTCCCGAGCCCACCATTCGGGTGCCACTCGATACACCGGGCCACGGTGCCTAGTCTGTCCCAAGCCCACCCGATCGGGTGCCACTTGGTAGACAAATAGCACTACCTACAAACACCAAAAACTAGTTGCAACTCCTGGACCGAGATCGAGGTGATTAATAAGCCTAGAGGGGCCGATTTAACGGAACCCAATGTGTGGTAGTAGCTACATGGATAACATACACAAAACTCAGTTCTTAAGGACGGTCCAAATGAGACAACCCACCATGTACTCCTACATGGCCTCTCACTGCTACCTTTACCAAATCGTGTTCACACACTTAACTCTCAGCATCAGAACATAGCATAACACTCCAATCCATTCCCAATGAATCAGACCTGACACAACTCTAAGCAATAGCAAGCATGGCATGATTAAGTCACAACATGTCTCGAGCAACTCCTAATCATGCTAGGAGGTTTTAACTATTTACCGTGACAATGATAGGTCATGCAGAGGAATGAGTTCAACTACCGCAACATAAAGTAACAGTTGAATCATCGTTGTCCTAACGCAATAAAAGAGAGCAGGAGAAAGAGAGTGGGGTTGTATCGGAATGCTCAAGGGGGTTTGCCTTCCTGAAAGATCAGCAGGGGTACAGCTCCTCAGATAGGTACTCTGGAACACTCTCCGGAGCAGGACCTATTGAGAAGGGCGGTACCAAAAATCAATACATAAAAAATGCAACAATTTGATGCATGATCATGACATGTCAAGAATGCTATGATTTGCACTAATGCATCTAGCAACAATTTAATTGAAGTCCATATGAACCAAGGGTTCATATGCAAACTCCATATTAAGCACTTTAAGTGCCATTATCATGTTTTCACTTATACAGTAGGTATAATTTAGTTGAACATGCATGAAAGTGATACAGATGGATAGATTTATTTTTTTCTGATAATTTTTCATATATAAATTATTTCAATATGAGCTACAGTTGAATTTTTGTGAATTTTTGAAGTTTTGCTAATTTTCTGGAATTTACAAATATTTCTAAAATAGAAATAATCCAGAAAAAGGTTTACCACATCATGCCTGCGTTAGCAAGTAAACAACGCTAACCAGGGTCAAACCTGACCGATGGGACGCACGTGTCAGTGGAACAGTGTTGATTAGTGATTAGATTAAATCCTAACTAGAAATTGGCAGGGGCCTAGGCCCACATGCCAGTGACCCAGGAGGGTCATTTAGTTAGTGCTAATCTGGTGGTTAACTGGAGCTAAGCTGTCGGCGATGAGCCGAAACAGCGGAGGCACTCGGAAATCGCCCTCCGGCTACCAAACCGACAGCGGTTTGGCCCTGCGTGAAGCTAGTGCTCGTGCGCATCTAACAGAGCCATCAACTCATGCTGGGTGGACCAAAACGATGGCGGCGATGACTTGTGCGGTGGTCAAAGTTCGGTCATCGGCGGTTATGATGCTACGGTGCATGGGAAATCAAACTGGTGGTGGTTCTGGGCTCCTTGGATTTTGATAGCACTAAGGCATGCTCGGATCCGAGCTTTTCTAGCTCTGGCCGCGGCAGCGACATGAACGGCAGTGACGAGCTCTCGACTCTGGTGAATCTACGACGTAGGCGAGGCAATCAAGCATCGAAGTAAGGGGAATGGTGGCGGGTCTCACAGCGGGCCAGTAGAGCAGTTTAGCGGGCTCGATGGTGGTCGGACGACATCAGAGGAGTGATGGAGATCTCGGGTGGCCGAGGAAGAAGACAATGGCGGTGTCGGCATTCGGGGATGTTCGGCGATGCGTGGCTCGATGTAGAGGTAGCATGCGATGGGGCGGAGTGTTCGAACGACACGGGACATCGGAGGGGAGGCTGTGGCTACGGGGGGTCACGGCGGCGCAGCTTCGTTGGCTTCGGCCATGGTGAGAGAGAGCAAACGGGAAGGAATGGAGAGGCCAGCTCAATCCAGATGACTCTGGCGAGTCTATCCGCAGTACCAGGGAGGTAGGAAGGCAGCTGGTGGCTGGGCAAGCGCGGGCGTCGTGCCCTGTCTCGCCTCTGCCAGTAGACAGAGGTTGAAGACGACTGGCAGGTTCGGCACAATGCTGGGCCGACACAGTAGTAGGCCAACAGAGCGAGGTAAGTCAGCCCAGGTAGTTCCCTTTCCTTTTTCTGCAGTATGTTTTGATTTAGTAAAAAAATACTAAACCATTTTTCTTTCTTCTGATAATTTTTTGTAGGGGCTAGTTGGATTATCCAAAGCCCCTCACTAAAATTCAGAATTGTTGGAGCTAGTAAATATTATATATGAATTAATAGCCCCAATTCAAATAGAATATGAATTTTCAAAAATCCAAAATGTCATGGAAAATGTGCATCATCTCTGGTTACTGTTTCCAGAATTTCCCCAAAAATCATGAACATTTTTGGAGACCATTTTGGGTTCTTGAAATTTATTTTAGTTGAACCTACTTGAATTCCATTTGATGCTAGGGTTTGATCATCCCCCATTTCAAATTCAAATGCAATTTAGACATGATGCAAACATGAAAGGCTAGACTAGATCATTACCAGACTAGGGATGTGACAACTCACCCCCACTCAAAGAATCTTGTCCCGAGATTCAGGAGGCGGGGGGAAGAGGGTGGGGGTACTCCAGTCGAAGACGATCTTCTCGCTACCAAGTAGCTTCTCTCTCAGAGTGATGAGACCACTGAACCTTGAGAAACTTTATGTTCTGACGTAAGGTGACATGCTCTGCTTGATGAAGAATACGAACAGGGTACTCTCGATATGTGAGGTTATCTTGGAGATCAATTGTTTCATCCTCCACTCCGCGGATGGGATCCAAGAAGCAACGCTTGAGTTGATAGACGTGGAAGACATCATGGACTCGAGAAAGATGTGGGGGTAGTTCCAACTGGTAGGCAACCTGTCCTCGTTTAGCAAGAATGCGAAAAGGACCAATGTAACAAGGAGCCAACATGCCCTTCATACCGAAATGATGGGTACCCTTTAAAGGGGTAACCCTAAGGTAAGCCTTGTCACAAACTTCATAAGCCACTTCCTTATGGCGACGGTCATACTGGCTCTTTTGACGAGACTGGGTTGTCTTCAAATTCTCACGGATAATGCGAACTTGCTCTTCTGCTTCCTGGATCATATCCGGTCCAAAGAATTGTCTTTTGCTAGTTTCTGACCAGTTCAAAGGTGTTCAACATCTTCGTCCATAAAGAATCTCGAAGGGTGCTTTCTTGAGACTGGATTGGTAGATATTGTTATAAGAAAACTCGACGAAAGGAAGGCACTTCTCCCAATCCTTACCGAATGAGATAACACAAGCTCTAAGCATGTCTTCGAGAATCTGGTTAACCCTTTCCACCTGACCACTTGACTGAGGGTGGAAAGCGGTATTGAAGGAGTGATGGGTGCCCATGGTAGTCTGGAAACTCTCCCCAAAATGAGAAGTGACAAGACTAACACAGTCATAATTTATCTCTAGTGGGACACCA
Organism: Thinopyrum elongatum; assembly: GCA_011799875.1. Lineage (NCBI taxonomy): Eukaryota > Viridiplantae > Streptophyta > Magnoliopsida > Poales > Poaceae > Thinopyrum > Thinopyrum elongatum. The sequence goes on along the minus strand of CM022302.1, from coordinate 246,960,949 downwards.
TGTAGTAACATTATTCGAGAAATATATAAGTCAGCTAGCTGACTAGCAGTGATACTCTCTCGAACAGCTAGGAAGTGACCCACTTTGGAAAGACGTCAATGACTATGAAGATTGCATTATTCCCTCTCTTGGTCCTGGGAAAGCCGGTGATGAAATCCATACCAACTTTATCCCATTTCTACTCAAGAATAGCTAAAGGCTGAAGGGTGCCAGTAGGCCTCTGATGCTCTACTTTATCGCGATGACAGACATCACAATTAGCAACAAACTCGGTGATTTCCCTCTTCATCCCAGTCCACCAGAACCTTTGGCATAGGTCCTGATACATCTTGGTACTACCGGGATGAATGGTGAGAGGGGATTCATGAGCCTCCTTAAGGATCTATTGCTGCATCTGCTGACTCTTGGGAACCACCAAGCGGTTCCTAAAGTAAACAACACCTCGTTCATCCATAGAGACGCAACCGGCAACTCCCTTGGAGATATTTTTCTTGATTCGAGAGATTCCCATATCATGCTTCTGGGCTTCTATTATCTGGTCCACAAGAGTAGGTTTCGCCACAAAGGTAGAAATGGATCCGTGAGGAGCAATGTGAAGGTTAAGCTTACATAATTCCTCATGGAGAAGTTGTTGGCCCTATTGCAACATGAGATTGTTGCAATAGGACTTACGACTTAGCGCATCATCCATGACATTTGCCTTGCGTGGAGTGTAAGTAATCCCTAAGTCGTAATCCGAGATCAACTCCAACCAAGGTGTCATGCCAAATATGTGATCCTATCCGAGAGGAACTCGAAGGTCCCACCAAGGATAGAGCCGCATATTGAAGACGCTTTTGCAAGGTGGATATCATTACATCATACCATATATAACTCAATTGGTGATACATACAAAGGCATACAAATGCCACCTGAATACATCAATACGTAGCAAACATCATACAGAAGAGCGGCATCCGACTACGTATGAAAACAAACGGAAAACAATAACGACATCCACCCTGCTAGCCCAGGCTGCCGACCAGGAACCTATCCCTCAATCGAAAAAGAAGAAGTGGAAGAACTCGAAAACAAGCAAGCATCGCTCTCACGTCAGATCATCGCATTACCTATACCTGCAACTATTGTGGTGGTAATCTGTGAGCCACGAGGACTCAGCAATCCCATTACCATGTGTATCAAGACTAGCAAAGCTTAATGGGTATGGAAAGGATAAGTGGTGAGGTTGCAGCAGCACTAAGCATTGTATGGTGGCTAACTTACGAGTACAAGAGTAAGATGAGAAACAACGCAAACGGTCGCAAACTAGTAAGATCAAGAAGTGATCCTAAACTACTTACGTTCAAACATATCCCCACCATGTTCTCTTCTCGAACTTCCTCAAAAAGAGACGGTCACGGCTACGCACACGGTTGGTGTATTTTAATTCGGATCTGGTGTCAAGTTCTCTACAACCGTATATTAAAAATTCCCATCTGCGACATAACCGCGGGCACGGCTCTCGAAAGTTTAAACCCTACAGGGGTGTCACAACTTAGCCCATGATAAGCTCTCACGATCTGCGGAGACATTCCTCCATCTCGGAACACCCTGATCAAGCTCAGGATCCCGGTGCACAAGACATTTCGACAATGGTAAAACAAAATCAGCAAGACCTCCCGATATGCCGACACCCTGATAGTAGCCGCGCGTATATCATCTCAGGCAACGATCGGATAGGTCAGCCTACGAGTAAAACCATACCTCGAGTTGCCCCATGGTGGCCCTGCAGTCTGCCTGTTTTGGACCAACACTCATGAGGAGCACTGGCCCGGGGTTGTAAATTAATTATCCTCGGGGTCCGGAAAGTCCCTATGCAAGTTTTAGTTGTTATTAGGCAAATGGTAAAACCAAAATTGGGCCTTGCTGGAAGAGTTTTATTCAAAGCGAACTGTCAAGGGGGGCCCATAAACCCCGACTGCGTTAGGAACACAAAATTCAAGGAACATAACACCGGTATGACAGAAACAAAGGCGGCAAGAGTGGAACAAAACACCAAGCAAAAGGCCAAGCCTTCCACCCTTTACCAAGTATATAGATGCATTAATTAAATAAGAGATATTGTGATATCCACTGATATCCATGTCCCAACATGGAACAACCTACAACTGCACCTACAACTAGCAATGCTATAAGAGGGGCTGAGCAAAGCGGTAACATAGCCAAACAACGGTTTGCTAGGATGGTGGAAAAGGTTAGAGGCTATCATGGCAATTTGGGAGGCTTGTTAAACAAGTGGTTGGTAGCGCGACATAGCGATAGCATCGTGACAACTAGCAAAGCAAAGATAGTAGTGGTATCCAGGATAATGATCATCTTGCCTAAAATCCTGCTCGTAAGAAGATCGAGTCCATGACGAAGATGAATGGGCGTAGACGAACTAAGAGTAGTCGAACGAATCCTCAAGATCGCAACGAAACAGGAACTGTCGAGAAGAAGCACAACCGAAAATAAGCAAACACCATGGTAAACACACAACACATATACATGGCATAATGCTCAACTAAGTATTATGCATGACAAGGCTACATGATGCTACTCATGGCAAGAGATGATGCATACAAGAACATCACATCAAAGCAAGTTTAAATGAGGCACATATAACAATTCAGGTAAGTCCTCATATGCAAATTTCAAAATTGGACCTGATCTGAATAAACATTAAGTTAGAGTTGTTAAACAGCAAGTTAAGATGCACCATGATGATCTACATGATTTTCTAGTCAAGTTTCATATAAAGTTCATTTAATTCGGAGCTACGGTCTAGAAGATATGAGCAAATCAAGCTAAACATGGCATTGATGCAAAATGCACCCAAACATCAACCACAAACACTCACATCATGGAAGCAACAAGAGAATATGAAACTACTCCCTCCGTCCGGAAATACTTGTCGGAGAAATGAATGTATCTAGACGTACTTTAGTTGTAAGTACATCCATTTTTATCTATTTCTTTGACAAGTAATAGCGAACGGAGGGAGTACATGCAATTCTAAGAAAGTTTCATATAGAACATGAAGAAAACGGAGCAACGGTTCTACACATACACAGAAAGCAAGTTTTATATACAATCTGCCCAAAACAGCAACTAGGCATATTGCAAGCAGCAAAACAACATGCTACAGGAACTATATGAGCACAAACTTGATATGCACTAAAAGTAGAGATGACATGCTGCAAATATCTATAAGTTTCAGGTACATAGGTATCAAGATTAAACCAATATGATCCATGCAAAATGCAACTTTATAACACATATTAGGACGGTGAAAAACTGGGCATACATGTGAGCAAAGTTAACATGATGACATGTTGGAGGCATGAAACAAACATGCTACATTGCAAAAACATGGCAAACAATAGCATGGCATGAAAGTACAGGTTAAATATGGCAAAACTTGCTTTCTAAACATCTCCATATAACCTCTAGATCAATGGCATTCATCAAGACAAGATGCAAACATGAAATAAGCTGATTCTCAGACGGTGAAATCTGGAAATGCAAAACAACATCATGATTCTCAGACGGTGAAATCTGACATGGGCATGTAGTATACATGGCATACTCCAACTTACTCCATGGGAACAACTTCATGGGATGCATAGATTAATTACAATGAGCTTTGCAAAATGGAACATGTTGTCAACAGATTGACAGATTTAGCATGATGGCACATTGAGAGCAAGAAATAGACAAGCTACAGCAAGCATACATGGCAACCAAGGGCATGGCATCAAAGTAGACATAACATAAACCAAATCACATGAAGAAATCATGTGCATATGACCTATGGAATAGTGGTAAACATCATGCAAAATGATAAGTTTTATAACAGGCAGTTTCAAACTTAGTGAAATTTAGCAAGTCTGAAATCAGCAACATTGACTAGGCAAGTTGGCAAGCTCATGGCAGTCCCCTCATAGCATATCATGGCATGAAATAAATACTAGCAGCAAGAGGACATAAAAATGCACCAAACACATGTTGACAAGATGCTCATATGATATATACATTAAATCACACAAAAATAATAAAAGGGAATTTATAACAGTTTTCAGCACTCAATATCAGCATGCACTTTTGCAACAAAGATATCAACATGTAGATGAACCCTAGCATGAACGCAACAGCAACCATCATGAAGAGCACGAAGAGTAGATCAAAATTCATATATAGATCATCTCCATAGGATACACGTGCAAAAAGTAACAAGCACCACAACATGCATACATAATGTTGAAATTCAGGGACTTGGCCGAAAATACAAGTCTAAAACTGGGCACAAGATAGCTAAATGACGCACGGGCGGGTTCTTGTGGCTGCTCACCATGGGCTCGGCCCAGGACGGTGAAGGAGGCAGGCCCGGTAGTGCTGCGGGCTGGGGAGGCCGGAGCAGATGGGCCTGGCGACGCCGGGCCCACGGGGCGGTGACTCGGTCGTCTCCCTCACCCAGGAGGCAGAGCGAGGTCGGCGTCGGCTGGCGAAGGGACGGCGAGGGGCGGCGCTGGCTGGCGGGGATGAGCGAAGGCCGAGGATGAAGGGGATCGACGCGGGGGCGGCAGATCTGACGGATCCGTGCGGAACCTCGCCGGATCGGAGCAGGAGTGGCGGTGAGCTTCACGGGGCTGTGGTGCTCCTGTCCATGGAGAGAGAGAGCGAGTGAGACAGAGGAGAAGAAGGGCGGCTAGGTCGGCACTCACCGTGGCGGAGACGGTCGCCGGCAGGAGGCCAGGCGGTGGAGAGGACGAGGCGGAGACTGCGGGGCCGAGCGGCGTGCACGGGGCGCGGAGGCGCGTCTCGCGGGTGTGGGAGTACGGGCGACTGGCGGCGGCGGCGCCCTTCGGGCCCGGGCGGGCCGTGCGATGGGCCTGGCGGGCCTGGCTCGGGAGGAGAGAGAGACAGGGGCTAGGTGGCGGCTGGGGTTTGGGGATGCACGGAGTTCGAGGGAGGAGGCTAGGGTTTCCAAAACAGGAGGTCTAGGCCTTCCTTTTATAGGCAGAGATGCTAGGGGAGGGGTGTTTTAGTCCGTTTCGGAACCGTTCGATTGTCATCGGTCCGGAGCGAGGGGTAGGGTAGGTGGCTAGGTGGGCTGTGTAGAAGGCCATGGGCTGAGATGAGAGGGAAGAAGAGCGGCCCGGCAGGGGTTTTCGGATACCGAAAACGTCCGACGGTTTGACCGGCTATAATGCCGCTATAGTTATCCGTTGGGGCATCAAACGGACTCCGACTGCGACGAAATTTGGCAGGCGGTCTACCGACAATAAAACAAGGCCGCATGCCAACTTTCACCCCATTCCGAGAATATTTTTATCCCACTTATAAAATAATATTTCGGAGGTGCCGTGGGTGCGTGCGAGTGTGGTTGGACTCAGAACGGACAACGGAGAGAACTGGGAGACCCGAACGGATGCAAGTTTTGAAAAACATGCAGATGAAATGCACATGATGACATGGCAAAGCGCAACACGCAAGCGAATGAGATGGCAACGACGGCGAATAAACGGAAGACATCTGGCGCATCGGTCTAGGGGTGTCACAACACTCCCCCACTAACAGAAGATCTCGTCCCGAGATCCTAGGAACGAGACAGAGGAGAAAGAGGATGAACGGAATAAAATGAAAAGGAATTGATTGAAAACCCGAAGAAGAGAATCGACCGAAGAGGAGTCATCCTGACGTCGAGGTTGGAAAAGAATTGGAGAATAACTCCGGAAAAATAGAAGAGTCAGGTAAGATCCTGGGGATAAACCTGTGGGTTATGGGCCCACTGAAAATAAACACCGTTGAGAATGATCGATTGAAAGAGGGATGATGCATCGAAACGATTGAAAGACTTGAATGAGGTGACAACCTCAAATTAATTTGAAGTCAAACACGAATCTTCTGAGATGTGTTCAGTACTCCGGAATGATTAAATGGCCAGAGGCGAACGAGCAAGGGGAAACACTTGAGTCGAGAAGAGGAATATGATCAATCCGAAAAAACTTGATAGAATCCACCAGAAAAGAAAATGGGAGAGAGAATGACGAACAATGATGAACTAGACGGGAATTCACCGGTTGAAACAATTGAGGAAAGAATGAAGAGCCTTCGCATGAACAAAATGTATACTTGATTCGAGACTGCAGACTCCGTGAAGAAAAAGGGTGGGCGGGTGGGAAAAGAAAACATCTTGGGACAGGGAAACAAACTCCATTGGGAAAACTGAGAATCGATGTTGTAAAAGTTGAAGAGGATGGAATAACTCGAAGAGAAGTGCACCGGTTGAACAAAGGATAGACAACAAACAAAAACACCTACGTGATCCTAAAGAAAATTTGAAGGGGAAGAGGATTAGAATCAAAATACCTACGCCAAGATTCCTCACCAGAGCGACGAAGGGGATAAGGAGTAAAAAGAATTCCTACTCTCTGATATAACTAGAATCTAAAAAATAGTTTTCTTCTAGAGTCGACAACGGCCAGACTACGATCAATCAAGGGGGCTCCTATGGTCGGTCCAGGCTCTGATACCAACTTGTCAAGCCCAATATGCGATCCTATCCGAGATGAACTCGAAGGTCCCACCAAGGATAGAGCCGCATATTGAAGACGCTTTTGCAAGGTGGATATCATTACATCGTACCGTATACAACTCAATTGGGGATACATACAAAGGCATACAAATGCCACCTGAATACATCAATAAATCGCAAACATCATACAGAAGAGCGGCATCTGAATACGGATGAAAACAAATGGAAAACAAGAATGACATCCACCCTACTAGCCCAGGCTGCCTACCAGGAACCTATCCCTTAATCGAAGAAGAAGAAGCCAAAGAACTCGAAAACAAGCAAGCATCGCTCTCACGTCAGATCATCGCATTACCTGTACCTGCAACTGTTGTGGTAGTAATCTGTGAGCCACGAGGACTCAGCAATCCCATTACCATGGGTATCAAAAATAGCAAAGCTTAATGGGTATGGAAAGGATAAGTGGTGAGGTTGCAGTAGCACTAAGCATTGTATGGTGGCTAACTTATGAGTACAAGAGTAAGATGAGAAATTACGCAAATGGTCGCAAACTAGTAAGATCAAGAAGTGATCCTGAACTACTTACGTTCAAACATATCCCCACCATGTTCTCTTCTCGAACTTCCTCTGAAAGAGACGGTCACGGCTACGAACACGGTTGGTGTATTTTAATTCGGATCTGGTGTCAATTTCTCTACGACCGGATATTAAAAATTTCCATCTGCCACATAACCATGGGCACGGCTCTCGAAAGTTTAAACCCTGCAGGGTGTCCCAACTTAGCCCATGATAAGCTCTCACGATCTGCGGAGACAATCCTCCATCTCGGACCACCCCGATCAAGCTCGGGATCCCGGTGCACAAGACATTTCGACAATGGTAAAACAAAACCAGAAAGACCTCCCGACGTGCCGACACCCTGATAGTAGCCGCGCGTATCTCGTCTCAGGCCACGATCGGATCGGTCAGCCTACGAGTAAAACTAAACCTCGAGTTGCCCCATCGTGGCCCCGCAGTCTGCCCATTTTGGACCAACACTCATGAGGAGCACTGGCCCGGGGTTGTAAATTAATTATCCTCGGGGTCCGGAAAGTCCCTATGCAAGTTTTAGTTGTTATTAGGCAAATCGTAAAACCAAAGTTGAGCCTTGCTGGAAGAGTTTTATTCAAAGCGAACTGTCAAGGGGGACCCATAAACCCCGACCGTGTTAGGAACGCAAAATTCAAGGAACGTAACACCGGTATGACTGAAACTAAGGCGGCAAGAGTGGAACAAAACACCAAGCAAAAGGCCAAGCCTTCCACCCTTTACCAAGTGTATAGATGCATTAATTAAATAAGAGATATTGTGATATCCCATGATATCCATGTCACAACATGGAACAACCTGCAACCAACGGCAAACCTACGTGTAAGTTGTGGGGTCAGCCGACCCCACAGCTTTTTTGGAAAACAACCTAGAATTACAATTCATTATGAAGAAAAAAATCAAAAAAATTCCATTGACCCCACAGATTTTTGAGGCTGGCCCCGCCACTGCCTGCAACAGCACCTGCAACTAGCAACGCTATAAGAGGGGCCGAGCAAAGCGGTAATATAGCCAAACAACGGTTTGCTAGGATGGTGGAAAAGGTTAGAGGCTATCATGGCAATTTGGGAGGCTTGATAAACAAGTGGTAGGTAGCGCGATATAGCGATAGCATCGAGACAACTAGCAAAGCAAAGATAGTAGTGGTATCCAAGATAACGATCATCTTGCCTGAAATCCCACTTGGAAGAAGATCGAGTCCATGACGAAGATGAACGGGCATAGACGAACCAAGCGTACTCGAATGAATCCTCACGATCGCAACGAAACAGGAACTATCAAGAAGAAGCACAACCGGAAAGAAGCAACAACATGGTAAACACACAACACATAAACATGGCATGATGCTGAACCAAGTATGATGCATGGCAAGGCTACATGATGCTACTCATGGCAAGAGATGATGCATACAAGAACATCACATCAAAGCAAGTTTAAAAGAGATCGGAAACAACATATAACAATTCTGATAAGTCCTCATATGCAAATTTTAAAATTGGTCCTGATATGAATAAACATTAAGTTAGAGTTGTTAAACAGCAAGTTAAGATGCACCATGATGATCTACATGATTTTCTAGTCAACTTTCATATAAAATTCATTTAATTCGGACCTACGGTCTAGAAGATATGAGCAAATCAAGCTAAACATGGCATTGATGCAAAATACACCCAAGAATCAACCACAAACACTCACATCATGGATGCACTAAGAGAATATGAAACTACATGCAATTCTAACCAAGTTTCATATAGAACATGAAGAAAAAGGAGCAACGGTTCAACACATACACACAAAGCAAGTTTTATATATAATCTGCCCAAAACAACAACTAGGCATATTGCAAGCATCAAAACAACATGCTACAGGAACTATATGAGCACAAACTTGATATGCACTTAAAGTAGAGATGACATGCTTCGAATATCTATAAGGCTCAGGTTCATAGGCATCAAGATTAAACCAATATGATCCATGCAAAAAGCTACTTTATAACACAGATTAGGACTTATTAAAAAACTGGGCATACATGTGTGTAGAGTTAACATGATGACATGTTTGAGGCATGAAACAAATATGCTAGTGTAAGAACATGGCAAACAATAGCATGGCATGAAAGTACAGGTTAAACATGGCAAAACTTGCTTACTAAACATCTCCATATAACCTATAGATCAATGGCATTCATCAAGACAAGATGCAAACATGAAATAAGCTGATTCTAAGACCGTGAAATCTGGGAATGCAAAACATCAACATCATGATGCTGACTTGAGATGCACATAACAGCAAGCATAGCAATTTTAATATTTATGAAAAATACATGGGCATGTAGTATACATGGCATACTCCAACTTACTCCATGGGAACAACTTCATAGGATGCATAGATTAATTACAATGAGCTTTGCAAAATGGAACATGTTGTTAACAGATTGACAGATTTAGCATGATGGCACATTGAGAGTAAGAAGGAGACAAGCTACATCAAGCATACATGGCAACCAAGGGCATGTCATCAAAGTAGACATAACATAAACCAAATCACATGAAGAAATCATATGCATATGAGCTATGAAATAGTGGCAAACATCATGCAAAGATGACAAGTTTTATAACAGGCAGTTTCTAACTTAGTGAAATTTAGCAAGTCTGAAATCAGCAACATTGACTAGGCATGTTGGCAAGCTCATGGCAGTCCCCTCATAGCATATCATGGCATGAAATAAATACTAGCAGCAAGAGGACATAAATGCACCAAACACATGTTGACAAGATGCTCATATGATATATGCATTAAATAACACAAAAATAACAAAAGGGAAGTTATAACAGTTTTCAGCACTCAACATCAACATGCACTTTTGCAACGAAGATATAAACATGTAGATGAACCCTAACATGAATGCAACAGAAACCATCATGAAGAGCACGAAGAGTTTTCAAAATCCATATATAGATCATCTCCATAGGATACACGTGCAAAAAGTAACAAGCACCACAACATGCATACATAATTTTGAAATTCAGGGACAGCCGAAAATACAAGTCTGAAACTGGGCGCAAGATTGCTAAATGACGCACGGGCGGGTTTTTGTGGCTTCTCACCATGGGCTCGGCCCAGGATGGTCAAGAAGGCAGGCCTGGCAGGGCTGCGGGCTGGGGAGGCCGGAGCAGATGGGCCTGGCCAGGCTAGGCCCACGGGGTGGCGACTCGGTCGTCTCCCTTGCCTAGGAGGCCGAGCGAGGCCATGGCGAGGTCGGCGTCGGCTGGCGAAGGGACGGTGAGGGGCGGCGCCGGCGAGCGGGGATGAGGGAAGGCCGGGGATGGAGGGGATCGGCGCGGGGGCGGCGGATCTGACGGATCCGAGCGGAACCTCGCCGGATCGGAGCAGGAGCGGCGGCGAGCTTCATGGGGCGGTGGTGCTCCTGTCCATGGAGAAAGAGAGCGGGTGAGGCAGAGGAGAAGAAGGGCGGCGAGGTCGGCGCTCACAGTGGCGCAGACGGTCGCCGGCAGGAGGCCAGGCGGTGGAGAGGACGAGGCGGAGACGGCAGGGCCGAGCGGCACGCACGGCACGCGGAGGCGCGTCTCACGGGTGTGGGAGCTCGGGCAGCTGGCGGCGACGGCGGCGCCCTTTTGGCCGGGCCGGCCGTGCGATGGGCCTGGCGGGCCTGGCGCGGGAGGAGTCAGACAGGAGCTAGGTGGCGGCTGGGGGTTGGGGATGCATGGAATTTGAGGGAGGAGGCTAGGGTTTCCAAAACAGGAGGTCTAGGCCTTCCTTTTATAGGCAGTGATGCTAGGGGAGGGGGTTTTTTGTCCGTTTCGGAGCCATTCGATCGTCATCGGACAGCCTGGAGTGTAGGGGTAGGGTAGGTGGCTAGGTGGGCTGTGTAGAAGGCCATGGGCTGAGATGAAAAGGAAGAAGAGCGGCCCGGCAGGGGTTTTCGGATACCAAAAACGTCCGACGGTTTGACCGGCTATAGTGCTGCTATAGTTATCCGTTGCGGCATCAAACGGACTCCGAATGCGACGAAATTTGGCAGGCGGTCTACCGCCAAAAAAACAAGGCCGCACGCCAACTTTCACCCCATTTCGAGAATAATTTTATCCTACTTATAAAATAATATTTCGGAGGTGCCGCCGGCGCGTGCGAGTGTGGTTGGACTCAGAACGGACAACGGAGAGAACTAGGAGACCCGAACGAATGCATGTTTTAAAAAACAAGCAGATGAAATGCACATGATGACATGGCAAAGCGCAACACGCAAGCGAATGACATGGCAACGACGGTGAATAAACGGAAGACATCTGGCGCATCGGTCTCGGGGTGTCACACAACATCTTTGCCTAAGGTTCAAATCTAGTTGGGTGAAGATATACTACAGACTCTGGTGATCGGTGTAAATTTCACAACATTTACCAAGAAGGTAATGTCGCCATGTCTTAAGTGCATAGACTACGGCTGCAAGCTCTAGATCATGTGTAGGATAATTCTCCTCATGTTGATGCAACTGTCGTGATGCATAGGCAATCACATGGTGATCCTGCATGAGAATGCTACCTAGTCCCTGTCGTGAGGCATCGCAATGGATAATAAAGTCCTTAGAGAAATCCGGTGGCACAAGTATGGGAGCAGAAGTCAGACGTCTTTTCAGTTCCTTAAAACTGGTCTCACACTGTGGGGACCACTCAAACTTTTTATCTTTCTTGAGAAGTTCCGTGAGAGGTTTGGCCACTTTGGATAAGTTCTCAACAAAGCGGCAACAATAACTAGCTAGACCAAGGAAACTCCTAACTTGTTTAACTGATTCAGGTGGAGTCCAATCAAGGACGGCCTGAACTCTCTCGGGATTGACAGCAATGCCCTTACCAGAGATCACGTGGCCTAGATAGGTCACTTCTGACAACCAAAATTCTCACTTCGAGAACTTGGCATAAAGGTGGTTCTCTTTGTGTTTTTATAACACAAGTCTGAGATGTTTGGCATGCTCTTCCTCATTCTTCGAGTAAATAAGAATATCATCGAGGTAAACCACGACGAACTTATCTAAGTACTCCATGAATATCGAGTTCATCAAGCGGTAGAATGTGGCTGGTGCATTTGTTAGACTGAAGGACATGACGATGTACTCATACTGGCCATAACGACTGACAAAAGCTGTATTAGGAATGTCCACATTTCTGATCTTGATTTGGTGGTAGCCTAACCTCAAATCCATCTTGGAAAAGATTGACGATCCAACGAGCTAATCATACAGGTCGTTGATCCTGGGTAGCGGATACTTGTTCTTTATCATGACCAAATTAACAGGACGATAATCTACCACCATCTGATCCGTACCATCCTTCTTCTTGATGAAGAGGACGAGACAAGCCCAAGGAGAAGAACTAGGACAGATGAAACCCTTTTGCAAGGACTCACCAAGCGGTTTCTTAAGCTCAGCTAGCTCTAAGGGTGCCATCTTGTAAGGTCTCCTAGAAATTGGGGCGATTCCTAGGATAAGGTCTATGACAAACTATACATCCCTATCGGGTGGAAGGACTGGCAGTTCCTCTGGAAATACATCTGGAATGTCACGGACTACCAAAATATCTTCAAGGTCTGGGAGAGGGCTGGCATTAAGAGAATAGAGTTGACGCTTTACAACTCTAGTGGAAACAGTGACTATCTTGCCAGATGGGTGTGTAAGCTGAACCGACCTAGTGTAACAATCAATCTTGGCATGATGAGCTCTCATCCAGTCAATAACCAAGATGATGTTAATGTCTGTAGACTTGAGGGTTGTAAGTGATACAAGGAATACAAGTGTGTCAACAAGGATTTCATTACCATAGCTTATTCTAGTAGTTTGCCATCTAGACCCTGGAGTTTGGATTTTGAGTGGAGCTGGCATATCACAAAATGACATGTCATGCAAACGGCCATAGCCTTGGGAGATGAAGGAGTGAGATGCTCCAGTATCAAATAGAACCAAAGCTGGATGACAATTGACAAGGAGTGTACCAAGAACGACATCGGGATCATCATGAGCTTCTACAGCTAAGACGTGATGCACATGTCCATGTTCAGTGGGAGCTAGCTTGACACTGATCATCCTGCTTGATGGCTTACCATGGCCAATAGACTTCTCAAACTAGGGTGGAGCATAACTGGCCTGAGAGCAGTTACGGGCATAGTGTCCTGGCTCTCCGCATGTGATGCAAGTCCCTGAAGTAGGACATGGACCCGTATTGGCAGGTGGTCCATCAGTAGGCCTGGGTGGAGCATACGGCTGAACTGGGTGAGGGTCCACATAAGATGGCCTTGGTGCATATTTGGGTGGAAGAGCAGAGTTCGGAACCAAAATCTGATGCTTCTGAGAGCTAGAGACGGAGGAAGAACCCAAGTCACGGGTGTGATTACGATACTCCTCGTAAGTGAGATGAGTTGTCTCTGCATTAATGGCCTTGTTCACAAGAGCCTGTAATGTATCACAATGGTGTAAATGAAGATCACGATGCAACTTAGGGTTGAGACCCTACTAGAAGCTAGCCTGCTTCTTGGCGTCCGTGGAGACCTCCTCCATCGCATAAAGGGTGAGGTTCTCAAACTCTCTACTGTATGCATCAAAAGCCATCTTACCCTGGGTAAGATTACAGAACTCTTCCCTCTTGCGATCAATGAGAGCCTGAGGAATGTGATGCTCGTGGAAGGCCTCAGTGAAATCTCTAGGTAGGAATCTGGCCAGCTGGAAGTATAGCCTCATAGTTCTGCCACCAAAGACTTGTAGGACCCTCCAGGTGATATGTAGCATAGGTGACCTTGTCACCTTCAGCTTCGTTCGTAGAACGCAGCTTCTGATTGATGCTATGGAGCTAGTCATCTGCACCGAGCGGCTCAATGGACTGATGGAAGGTGGGTGAGTTCAGGCCAATGAAGTCAGTGATGGAAACCAACTCATTACGCTGAGGTGCGGTGTTCTGCTCAATCCGTGCCAACAAGCGGTTAGTCTCACGCTTGTTCCTCTCAGCCTCTAACTTGAACTCTGCCAACAAAGGTTGGTCGGGAGGATCCTCAACCCTACCATCTCTGTGGTTTCGGCTACAAGCAATAGAACCTCAGGTAACCGGCAACATCCTGAGGAACAAGAACCATGGGAAAACAAGGATGGAATCAGGATCAACATAAGGATGCGGAATGTAATGCAAAAGCATTAGAATCTATCGAATTCCTAGGACAATTTCGGCAGCATAACTACAATAAAATGCTCAGAATGAGACATCCTAAAAAAGATGGGGTAGTACCATACTCGACATCATCACTCAAGGTTCTGTGATAGTACTAAACAAACTACACTGGTAGTACTCGAAAACTGGAATATGACTCTGATCAACCAATCGTATGAGTCTACGAAATAGTAACTTGTGATCCTGATAGATAGAAGAGAAAGCTTAGTTTCTTAACCCCGTAGGAAAGGAGAAGGTGACTCAGAATCAGAATAACAGAGGACAAGGAGTAAAAAGAGCCTTATGTTCCCTTCCACAATCAATTCCCTCATATAACTCAAGAATCTTTAGACTCGACTTCGACCAGTTTGGCTTGGTAATCCTACAGTCAGTCAAGCTTTGATACCAAAGCTGTCGAGACCCTGATCCTAAGTCACACTGATCTAGCATGTAACACATCATATCACTTTGCGGCCTCACGCAGGGTATTCCCAGCGCTATAGCCTTACCTTGGCCGGGACCGTTTGCGCCTTTTGGCTCATGTATATCATTGTGTCGCTAGCACACATATGACAGAGAACTTGGGTCGACATGGTTAGTCATGAACCAAGGTGGCACAGTCGTACGGGAACAGGCATATGAAACCTATCAATGAATGTGTCGATCATCAACCTATGAACCCAAGTCGTAGCAAGCTACAAGGACTTAAAGGAACAACACATGACCTTTCCCCGAAGGGACAGACACAGGAACAAAGAAGGATACATGCCGGCCAATCCAAGTGTTCCAGAGCAGTAGTGAACTACTATGGCTGAGTGAAAGCACTAGCACTAGTGGAAAAATTGCTAGCCATAACTCTCGTTGGTGGTGCGCCATTTCCAGCCAACGCCTGCACTACTTTTTTCAAATACTGGTGGCGTCATCTTATTTGGTATGACATTAGTAGATGCATAGCGCTGGCGTAGGAATTCAAGTGTACGCCATTAGTATGTGGGCCCGGTCATCCTCTCCTTCCATGGAGTACTGCTGGCGTAGGGATAACACGTACGCCAGCACTGTGTCTGATACTTGTGTCATAGGACGTTGTGGCAACGCCATTAATGCTTAAGTGCGGCCCAATATTAGTTAACAGATATTGTGCTGGCGTCTCAGCTGGTAGCACGCCATAGGTATATGCAGCTCTCTATATATAGATTGATTGCTATGCGTATCTAACTCATACTGTGAACATTATCCTGCTTGTTTCTCTCTGCAGATCCTAAGTAATACACTCGGTCGTCCGCTACCCTGGACCGATATCATCTATCGACGACTATATCAATCTAATCTAGGTAATATGCTCAATTTTCCGTTTTTCACTTTTTAGCGAAAGGTATATATATATATTGTCGTGTTGAAAGACCTTTTATGTAGGAAATGGTATGAAAAGATTCTTACATATATATTTATATGGATCGAACTATAAATGAGTTCTTCGAGGTGGCGTTGGAAGATATGAATCATAGAGGCAAAAAAGTGATATTATGTCCATGTAAGAAGCGCGGAAACGGAGTTTTGATTGACCCTTCCACTGGTCGTGTGAAGATGCACTTGTTAAAACATAGTTTCATGCCTGGTTACACACAATGGACAAGTAATGGTGTGGACGAGGAGGATACTGGAGTCGAAGAAGGGGCAACCCATGATGATAAGCCAGAAGGAGGCATGAAGAAACAAGCCGGACATGAAAATCAGCCGGACGGACACGAAGTCCGTTCAGACGTTCAGGAAGTGAGAAGTCTTTTGTAAAAAAGATAGAAAGAACAGAGCGATAAAGACTTGTCCAAGAAGGAACATCTAGATGAGCATGCTGATGATAAACAATCTGGCGTCTATCAAGAAGAAAGTGAAGTTCAGCTCAAAACAAAGTGTATGAAAAGAAGCCGAAACACGTTATTGGGTGTAGAAATTTCTGTCGAGAGAATTCAGAAACGATGCTGCACTTAATTTTATATATATCTTTTATTACAAAGCAGCACTGTAGTGTGTATCGACTGTAAGTATTTCAATCTTAATAAAATAAATATTATCATGTCTTTTTTGGATGTAAAAGAGCTACGTGCAAAATAGCGCTAAACGGAATTTGGCGGGTGAAGATTTGCCCCAAAGCGGCTAATGGAATGGTGGAATATAGCTATGGCGTTGGCGACGTAGCCAACGCCATAGCTAAATATCTATGGCATTGGTGACGTCACCAACGCCATAGCTATTTTTCACCATTCCCTTGGCCGATTTGGGGCAGATTTCATTTCGCGCTAAACCCACACACTCTAGTTATCTCGGGCCTCCGCCGCCACCCTCGTCGCCGCATCATCTGCCGTCGACACCCCCATCGACCTCGCAGCGCCCTTGCCCCCCTCCTCCACCAAGTCCTCGCCCCCTCCCCCACCGCTCGCTCGGCCCCTGCCCCCCTCCCCCACCGCTCGCTCGGCCCTCGCCCCCCCTCCCTGGCCGGTGGCAACCACCTCGACCTCGCCTCCATCATCTCGGGTTGTAAACCGTCCGGCATCGCTCTACCCAGGCACGGAGACCACGATTCCACCGGTATGTGAGATCTCTCCATTTTCTTGAAGTTCATAGACATATTTGTTACAATTGGTACACATCCATATTTTAGCGTAAATTAGTTGTATTTGTAATATTGTGAGTTGTATTGGACATGGATATGAGGAAATGTGGCTGAAATCACAAAGATTTAATTGTTCATGGACATGGATTTTCCAAAAAAAATAGGAAATGTGGTTGAAATCATGTATTGTAGGTGCTGATTTGTTTGCAGGGACTGTATAGGGTTGCCAATGTTTTATCGAAACGTTGATTAAATTCCATTTTGTCAAATTTCTGGCAACCAATATGTCATATTTTTAGCAAAGGTCATGCCAAAATTTTGAATTATGTATACGAATTAAGTATATGTCGTATTTGTTTGTAGATGTCCAACGTGGGCTCTTCTTCGACACATTCAGCCATTGGGGAAGATGAATTTACGGACGTGCAGGGAAACTGTCGGTGTACTAGAATAGGGGTACCCTAGTACCCCGTACTTGTGCACGGGCAGTAGTAGCATCCCGCGGCCAGGATTGCGGGAGGACAGCCAGAGAGAAGCTCAAGATTATTAAGCCATTCAAGAACAAAGTATACAAAGCAAGAGTTAAGGCCCCGGCAAGAGGAGCTTGCCGGGAGGGACAGCTGAGGCCCAGCCTGGGCATTGCTGAAGCAGAGTACTTGCCGCGGCAAGGTACTTGCCCCGGCAAGTCATTGGCTGCGGCAAGGTATTGGCTGCGGCAAGATAGCGGCTGCGGCAAGGTACTTGCCCCGGCAAGTTACCTTGCGCGGCAAACTATGGGTTGCGCCAAGCTGTCAGGTGCGGCAAGGTCTTGCCGCGGCAAGCGTTACTGTACCACTGTGCTACTGTGCTGCTCCGGTGCCTCTGCCAGCGTGGCGCTCTGGGTCCTTCCAAGCGTGCGTGGAAGGGCACTGTGTAGACGGCGGTGCACTGTAGATAGCGGTGCAGCAGCAGGTGGGATAGGCTTTTCCCACGTCCAAGACGTCCGGGTACATGTATGTGGACAGCAAAGGCATGGGCATTTAATGCCCTTGTCCCCTGCCGTCAGTGGTAGGTAGGACATGTCATCCTGGTAATAGTGGCCTTACTGTAGCAACTTTCCACCTCTACCTTTGCTGTTTGCCACCTGTTGGCGACCCCTTTGTGTGTATAAAAGGAGGCCCATAGGCAACGTGAAAAAGGGGAGGAACTGAAAAAGGGAGAACTCCAATATTGTACGCAGCTACTCGGTACTGTAGCGCGCCTGGAGCTAGAACAATCATACAGATAATAAACCAAAAAGCAGGAGTAGGGTTTTACGCATCCGTGCGGCCCGAACCTGGGTAAATCTCTCTCGTGCACTATCGTGTTCTTCGCTAGATTTGCTCTTCGTGCGACCGTCTCTCCCTGCCGAACATAAAGGGGTCCTTCCCTGGGTCCCATAGGTGATCGCGGATTCGTCCCCGACATCTTTGGCGCGCCAGGTAGGGGACAGGAGGTTGTGTGAACCTAATCTAGCGATTTGCGCGTTAGTTTTTGGGCCATCCTCCGTCTTATGGCTCCAAAAAAGAAGACTTCAGCCATCAGTGCGTCCACGTCCAACCCGCCTGCTCCCATGCAGGAGGGTCCCGACGTGATTGTGGCTGCTGGGGGGACTGGAGAGCGAGAGCTCCTATTACCTCCACCTGTTCAAAACCGGGCCAGCAACGCCAATCTTGGAGCTGCTGGGCCTAGGAACGCAGCGCTGCTCGCTGCTGCTGGCCCTGCAAGCTCCAGAAACGGTGCTGCGCGTTCTGGAACGCCTGCGCCGGTTCAGACGCCGCGGCCTTCGCAAGAAGCCCGTGACAGGCAGCGTCCTGACGCCCCAGGTGCCAGGCGCTCCCTGGATAATGAACTTGCGCATCGATCTCGAGATGCGCGGGGTCACCATACGCAACAACACGTTGGCGGGGGCGAGGTGCGGTCGCCTGGGCGTGGAGATGCTCCTTCTAACACTGTTAGGAGTAAGAGCATCCCACAGTCCTCACGCCACTCGATACCTCCCTCACCAGCAGAAGCGTTGGCGCATGCGCAGCTGCTCCTGAACTTCCCTCCACCAGCAGATAAGCTTGACGAGTGGAGGGCAACCATTCAGAGCCTTCTCAGCTTCGCTGATGCCGACCCGGTGCGCGCGGCCGACAAGAGAACTGGTGACAATGCTGTCACCAACAAGAACGGCGAGGGGGCAACAACCGTACACTCCCCACCCAGACGGCCTCGGTCGCCGACACGTCGAAACGACGCCCGTGGCGATCATTCCACGGCGTCGTCTGACCCGCGAGCTCGTCGTGACCAGCGCCTCGTTCTTCAGGAACGCAGAGGAGAAGACGCTCGTACCACTATCGAGCGAAGGAGAGAAGCACATCGTCAGTCCGACAGACGCGCAGGGCCCGCTGTTGACATGCATGCGCCAAGGGATCCTGGCGACTTGCCGTACGCGGTAAGTTGTCCAGCGTTCACTCGTGAGCTGCGGCAGGTCCAGTGGCCCAATCGCAAGGCTTTCAAGCCTGACGTGCCGGAGAAGTATGATGGCAAGACACACCCGTCGGAGTTCCTCAGCATTTACACCATTGCGGTGCAAGCTGCCGGGGGACGAGACGACAAGATTCTTGCTAACTACTTCCCGCTCGTGTTAAAGCGCAACGTCGTCTCATGGCTCATGCACTTGCCGGAGAACTCCATTTCTTCATGGGCAGACCTGTGCCATCAGTTTGTTGGTGCCTTTACTGGCGGTCATCAACCTCATGGCCAGGAGAGTGATCTTCATCTCATCCCCCAGAAGGAAGGAGAGCCCCTGCGCAAATACATTCAAAGGTTCAGCCGCGTACAGTACAACATCCCAGATGTTCACCCTGCTGCGGTTATTAGCGTGTTCCATCAGAACGTGCGTAACCGCAAGATGCGGGAGGAAATGGCGATGACCAAGGTCAGAGACATTGGCCAGCTATATGCTCTCGCCGACAAGTGTGCACGCGCTGAAGAGGGAAGGAAACTTCCCGGTGAAGGTGTTGGCACAGGGGGGAGCTCTGACAGTGAAGGTACCGCCCCGGCAAAGAAGGGCCGGCGGCGGAACAACAGGAAGAAAAAGGGCAAAGCTGTGCTTGCCGTCGAGCAGTCCAGCGGCAACGGCAGCGCCGACAAGGCCAAAGTCGAGGGCTCCGGCAAGGAGATTGCCGCGTGCGCCAACTGTCAGGCCTTGGCGGCTGCCGACAAGCAGGACGGCTCCGACAAGCAATGTTGCAAGATCCACCGCACCAAGGGACACGATCTCCAGAACTGTCGACGAGTCGAGCAGCTTGTCGAACAGCAGAAAGCTGAGTATGAGAGGCGCGACAAGGAGAAGGCCCCAGAAGGTGCTGGCGTGTCCGGCAAGAAGCGCACTGCCCGAGGAGGGCGTCGCGGCAAGGCCAAGCAGTAGCAGAGAGACAGGCCTCCTCGTGGCCGCGACAAAGATGATGATGATGATGATCTAGATGATGAAGAATCCAGTGAACACGAATTTCAGAAAGCCGCAGAAGTCTTGTGTGTTGACGGTGGTGCTTCGTTGCATTCTTCTCACCGCCAACTTAAACAGTGGGCGCGAGAGATCAATGCGGCGGAACCATCTGTTGACGCTAGAAAGCTTCTGAAGTGGTCCGACACGCCTATCGTCTTTGACATTGAGGACCACCCTGACCGCACAACGGCGGTCGGGTGCTTGCCGATGTTGGTTTCACCAACGATCCGCAACCTCAAGGTCACGAAGATGTTAGTTGACGGTGGGGCCGGCTTGAATCTGATTTCGCCCGCTGTGCTCCGGAAACTTCTAATCTCTGACGGCGAGCTTGAGGAAACTGGTACTTTCCAAGGAGTCAATCCAGGAAGGAGCAAGCCGAAAGGGAAGATCACGCTGCCAGTGACATTTGGCGGCGAGCTGAACTACCGGACCGAGAAGGTCACCTTTGATGTTGCCGATATTCCATTGCCTTATAATGGGATACTTGGCCGTCCAGCGCTCGCCAAGTTCATGGCAGCCTCTCATTATGCCTACAACGTGTTGAAGATGCCAGGTCCAGTAGGTGTTATCACAGTTCCCTGCGACAAGAAGGATGCGCTTATTTGCGCCGACAAGATTTACCGGGAAGCAGCTGCCGCAACTACCGCCAAGGCACTTGCCGCTGAAACTCTCGGGCGAGAGAACAAGAGGAAGTCCGGCAAGAGCTCCTGTGCCCACTCCGGCAAGCGCACCTCTTCGGAGTGCTGCGCTACCGTCGAGGACGCACCAGAGAGCTCCACCGGCAAGTGTAAGAAGAACAAAGCCGCTCCGCCGGCGACAAAGAAGGTGCCCGCCAAGGAGGATGGCACTGGTGGTTCCTTCACCATCAGTGCCACACTTGACAACAAATAGGAAAACGCGCTCGTTGCTTTCCTGCGGGCGAATGTCGACGTATTTGCATGGCAACCGTCCGACATCCCCGGTGTTCCCAGGAAAGTAATTAAGCACCACCTTGCCGTTTGTCCCCACGCGAGGCCCGTCAAATAGAAAGCCAGAAAGCAAGCTATGGAACGGCAAGAGTTTATTGCGGAAGAAATCAAGAAGTTGGAAGCAGCAGGCCTCGTCAGAGGAGTGCTCCATCCTACATGGTTGGCCAATCCTGTTGTCGTGCGCAAAGCGAATGGAAAATGGAGGCTTTGTATTGATTTCACTCATGTCAATAAAGCTTGTCCCAAAGACCCATTTCCTTTGCCCCGCATAGACCAGATTGTTGACTCCACGGCAGGATGTGATTTGCTTTCATTTCTTGACACATATTCAGGGTATCATCAAATCTTCATGGCTGAGGAAGATGAGGAAAAGACCGCATTTATCACACCCTGTGGCACATACTGTTTCGTACGTATGCCATTTGGTTTGAAAAATGCTGGTTTGACATTTGCAAGAGCCGTCCAGATTGCTTTTGAGCCTCAGCTGCACAGAAATGTGGAAGCCTATATGGATGATATAGTGGTCAAAAGCAAAGACAGGGCTACTTTGGTTCAAGATCTAGAAGAAACTTTTGTAAATCTGCGCAAGATCAACCTGAAGCGCAACCCCGAGAAGTGCATGTTTGGAGTTCCCTCCGGCAAGCTTCTCGGGTTTTTTGTGTCTCAACGTGGAATTGAAGCCAATCCTGACAAGATCAAAGCCATTGAGCAAATTGAAGCACCAAAGCGCGTCAAGGATGTATGACGACTTGCCGACTGTGTTGCTGCCCTCAGTAGGTTTATCTCCAAGTCAGCTGAGCGCGCCCTGCCATTTTTCAAAATCTTAAAAAAGGCAGGTCCATTGAAATGGACTCCGGAGGCGGAGGCAGCGCTGCAAGACTTGAAGAGATACCTCTCCTCTCCTCCAATACTTGTCGCGCCTAAACCACAAGAGAAGTTGTTGCTGTATCTAGCGGCAACCAATCAAGTGGTTAGTGCTGCGCTGGTAGCGGAGAGAGAGGTGGATGAGGAGGCAGTAACTGCGGCAAGCACGACCAGCGACAAGCTGGGAGCAACAAGTTTTGCTGCCGACAAGGATTCGTCTGCGCAGTCAGGCGAAGTGATACAAAAGAAGAAAATGGTGCAGCGCCCAGTCTACTTTGTGAGCTCTCTTCTGCAGGGAGCTAGGTCAAGGTATTCTGGTGTGCAGAAGCTGCTTTTCGGCCTTCTCATGGCCTCGAGAAAGCTGCGCCATTACTTTCAAGCACATGAAGTTACCATCGTCACTCGCTTCCCGCTGAAAAGGATTTTGCAAAATCCAGAAGCGACGGGCAGGATTGTCGAGTGGGCGTTGGAGTTGTCGAGCTTTGGTCTCAAGTTTGAGAGTACATCAACCATACAGAGCCGAGTTTTGGCAGAGTTTGTCGCAGAATGGACACCAATGCCAGACGAAGAAATCCCAGAGACGACTCTCCCCGGCAAGGAGACAAGCAAAGAGTGGCTTATGTACTTTGATGGTGCCTTTTCACTGCAAGGCGCCGGTGCTGGCGTACTGCTTGTCGCACCCACCGGAGAGCACCTCAAGTACGTGGTCCAAATGCACTTTCCCAAGGAACAGGCGACGAACAATACTGCAGAATATGAGGGGTTGCTTGCCGGTCTCAGGGTCGCGGCAGACCTTGGGATCAAGAAGCTTATTGTCAGGGGAGATTCGCAGCTTGTCGTCAGGCAAGTGAACAAGAACTACCAATGCCCATTGATGGAAGCTTATGTAGATGAGGTGAGGAAGTTGGAGGAACGCTTTGACGGCCTACAAATGGAGCACGTCCCACGTGCTGAAAATGACATTGCCGATGGTTTGTCAAAGCGCGCCGCACTCAAATTGCCTGTGGAACCAGGCACTTTTGTGCTCCAACTAACTCAGCCATCCGTGACGCCATCAGTAGGGCAAGGCAGGAAGAGGAAGTTGGCTTCTGGCGACTACTTCCCGGCAGAGCTCCCCGAAGCCGCCGGCAAGAAGGCTGCCAAAGCCAGCGCCAAAGATGCAGAGGGGCAACTTGCTCCGACAAGGCCTCACACTCTTGTCGTTGAAGCGGGTGCTCCTAGGCAAGAGGCCGAGGGGCAACTTGCTCCGACAAGACTTCGGGTCCTTGTCGTTGAAGCAGGCGCTCCTGATCGAAGCGCTGAGGAGCAAGATGCTCCGACGAGGCCTTGGGCTTCCGTCGTTGAAGCAACCACTCCCGACAAGCTTGTTGAAGGACAGCACGCTCCAGCAGGGCCCCAGGCTCTTGTCGTTGAAGCGGATGTTCCCGCCAAGCTCGTCGGGGAACGGCCGGCTCTGGTAGAGCGACGCGCTCTTGCCATAGGGCCTGATGTTTCCGCAGCAGAAGAAATGCCTTTAGTCCTCGTTGTCGAGCCACAGGCTCCAGCGTAGGCGCAGCAGATCGTCCGTTTCCTTCAGACAGGAGAACTTCCCGAAGAGCAGGATGAAGCGGAGAAAGTAGCCCGACGGTCCAATATGTATCAATTTGTCGATGACATGCTGTGCAGAAAAAGACCAAATGGTGTGAAATTGAAGTTTATTCCCCGGGAAGAAGGACAGGAGCTGTTGGCGGAGATTCATGGAGGCATATGTGGTCACCACATAGGGTCAAGAGCCCTTGCTGGAAAGGCTTTCCGTCAAGGTTTCTTTTGGCCCACCGCCCTCCAGGATGCAACTGCACTAGTAACCAAGTGTGAAGCGTGCCAGTTTCATTCCAAGCAGATTCATCAGCCAGCTCAAGCTCTCCAGACAATCCCTCTCTCCTGGCCATTTTCGGCCTGGGGGCTCGACATCCTCGGCCCCTTTCCCCGTGCCACCGGGGGCTTCGAGTACTTGTATGTGGCCATCGACAAGTTTACGAAGTGGCCAGAAGTGGAAGCAGTGAGGAAGGTGACAGCACAATCAGCCATCAAGTTCTTCAAGGGAATTGTTTGTCGCTTTGGTGTTCCTAACAGGATCATCACCGACAACGGTACCCAGTTCACGAGCCACGCCTTCATGCAGTATGTCGAAGACCTTGGCACCAAGGTCTGTTTCGCTTCTGTTGCTCACCCCCGAAGCAACGGTCAAGCTGAAAGGGCAAATGCTGAAGTGCTGCATGGGCTCAAGACGAGAACTTTCGACAGGCTGCGCAAGTGCGGCAAAAACTGGATCGAGGAGCTGCCAGTGGTTCTTTGGTCGATTAGGACGACGCCAAATCGAGCTACTGGCCAGACGCCTTTTGCTCTAGTTTATGGAGCAGAGGAAGTTCTCCCCACGAAACTCGTATACGGGTCACCTCGAGTGCTCGCTTACGATGAGCTTGAGCAAGAGCAACTGCGGCAAGATGACGCTGTGCTCCTCGAGGAGGATCGTCTTCAGGCTGCTGTGAGAGCTGCTCGCTACCAGCAAGCTTTGCGTCGCTACCATAGCCGCAAAGTTAATGCCAGAAGTCTCGAGGAAGGCGACCTTGTTCTTCGGCGCGTTCAGTCCGCCAAGAATTCAAACAAGTTGACGCCGAAGTGGGAAGGCCCTTATCGGGTGAAACGAGTCACCAGGCACGGCGTTGTCCGCCTAGAGACCGGGGATGGCATTCTAGTGATCAATTCCTGGAACATTGAGCATCTCCGTAAGTTTTTTCCATAAGGCGCGGTTGCCGGGCCCTTCCCCGGCATTCACCTTTTGTACAAGTCTTGCCGCTGTTGCATGTAATCCTTTGTACAAAGCCAGGCGCAGACCCTGTGCATAAATAAAGCTTTTGTATTTCGCAGTTTTTGACGATTTCATGTTTACTTTTATTTTGCATGATTATCTGACATACTGTGCAGTACAGCCTCCCCGGTAAGCATTAACGAGCCGCCAAGCTCCTATATCTTTATTTTCTCTTCTTTCTTTTTCTCAAAAAGACAGAAGCTTCCCTCGCGCACAAGTTTGCCGGGGGGGATGGGATAATGATATGGACCAGGCGTCGTTCAAAGAAACTTTGCCTTGCCGGGAAGAAGGCAGCGGCAAGCAGTGACAAGACCTTGCCGCGGAGAGATCAGCGACAAAGCTAAGTGCCAAAGTTTGAATAACCAAATTCTTTTTTATTTTCAAGGTTATTTTCCTTGAACGATACTACTCTTTGTATGGAAAACCTGAGCGCGACGGAACCTAAGCGTAATCGGTCGCGCCCTTACCTTGTTTCGAGTCCGCTCAACAACCTAAGTGGCTGCACTGAGCGCGACAAGGTTGCTTGCCGGTAGCGGCACCGCCAGCAGGCTGCTGGAGTCCCGCACCCAGCGCTCGCGGCGATGGTGCACGCACCGGCAAGTTCCCTATAAGCGTAGGGCAAGTACACACAAAGAAAGAAATTGCTCAAGGGAGATGACATGCATTAACTTCAAAATATTGCATGTTATATTACAAGATAAGTTGCCGCGGCTTAAACAGATTGTTCTTTAACATGTCTAGCGGCGGCAAGGAGGGAGAAGAATGGGCTCTCTAATTGCGGTGCTCGCCTTCGACTCTCTGGATTTGGTCCACCCTCTCCACGATGGGCGCGACAAGGGCCTCTAGTGGCGCGGGGTCGTATCCCTTCGGCAAGCTTTTGAAGATGTTGCTGAAGTCGACGCCCGGGTTTCTGTATGCTATCTTCACCAACAACCTCCGGAGAACTCCCCGGCAAAGCCTGCGTGACTCGTCGGCCAGTTGAGCCTTGTGATTGACTTGGAGCTGTTGGAGTGCTTCTACTACTCCGTCGAAGAACTCGGCTAGCTTGACGCTAGTTTGCGTGTTCTTGTCGGTGGAGTACCCGAAGTCCGGCACCTTCAGGGCAGTCAGCTACTTGTCGATGTCCTCGGCGGCGCTGGCAAGCCTGTCTGTGAAGATCCCCACGTTATCCCTAAACTTCTTGTGGGTTGCAATAGTGTCTTGAAGCAGACCCTTTTCCTTCTGGAGCTCTGTCATTAGAAGCCCTTCGCGCTTTCTAGTGGTGTCGAGTGTCTCCTTCAGCGTGGTCAGCTTCAGCTTCAGGTCTGCTCTGGAGTCGTTGGCGGCGGCAAGCAGATTGTTCTTCTTGGCTATGGTAACTTGCATCTCCGCCAAAGTGTGGGTCACCTTTGCCCTCTCACTTTCAAGCGTTGAGAGCTTGTCACCGTTTGCCTTGAGGGCGGCCTCTAGTCTTGCCACTTTCCCCTCCGTTTCCTTTCTGTTCACTTCTGCAGCAGCGACAGTGTTGGTGGCCTCCACCAACTTGCTGGCGTACTCTTGGGCCAAGGCTTCGATTTCCTTCTGGTGTTTTTGTGCCTGCCCCTGGGTCCGCTCTGCGACAAGTCTTGCCACCTCCTCGTCTTTCTGTCGGAGGGTTTCGGCAAGTTTCCTCTTGCGCTCGGCAAGTTCTTCTTCGTGGGCATCAAGGTCCACTTTCCGCTGGTTCAGATCACCGGCCTGAGCAGACAACTCCTTGGCGGTCTCCTCCTGTTTTTGTTCAATGTCTTGCTTCATCAGGAGGAGGGCCTGCCGTTCTTCGGCCAGCTGTGCCCGCTTGGCCTCTAACGCATTAAGAGATCGCGCGCGGACGTCCGCCAAGATCTCCGCGCGCCTCAACATGTCAGCTTCGGCCTTCTCGATGAGCGCCTCCCTGGAAGCTAGCTTCTCCCATCGGGCGCGATGAAGATTCAGCAGCTTTTGAAGTAGTTGCTCCTCTTCAGACGTGCTGCTACTGCTGGCGCCTGGCACATCCACAAGCTGGAGCCCGGCAGCGGCAAGGATCTCCTCGTCCACAACATCCTCCTCGATTGGCGCTCTGGAGCCCACCGTCCAGGGGAGGCTGACGTAGACGTTCTCGCCGACCCGGATGTATTTGCTTGGCGGAGGCGAGTTGGGCGCTGCCGCCTCGTTAGTGGTTGAAGGACCCGTGGTTGGAGTAGCGCCTGGCGCTCCTGTGGCCTCAGGGCCGTCAGTACGACCACCGGCTCCCTCGCCGGCCTCCTCAGCAGCCTTCCGGGCGGCCTCAGCTTCAGCAGCCTTGGCGGCTTCATCGGTGGGCGCCTTGGCGGTATTATCCTCGGCGGCCTTGCCGGCCTCTTCGTCAGCATTGGCAGTTTCTTCGTCGGCAAGCTTGTCGGCTGCCAGCTTGTCGGCCTTGGCAGCGGTGGCCTTGGCGGCCTCGTCGTCGACGGCCCCTGTGGTGTTCTCCTCGGCAGAAGAGTCAATGTTCATTGGCTCCACCGAGGAGGGCTCTGCCAACCCGAGAAGTAAGGCAAAAAGAGCTTCAGGAAGAAATTCAAGAAGACAAAAGAAAGAAAGCAGAAAACTCTTCCTCGTCGTCCTCTTCGCTGAGAGCAGAAAAATCAAAGTCCGCCTCCGTGTGAGGAGGGGGAGCTGGACTCCTTGGCCGCTTGGCGGTGGTAGTAGCAGCGGTCTTTGATGACCCTGCTCCAATTGCCGGGGCCGCGTGAGACGCTCCCGCAGCACCAGCCCTTGCCGTGGTCGAGCGCGTCGAACGGCGCTCCGGCGGTTGTTGAACCTCTTGCCGCTCAGCCACTTTGCCAAGCCTGCGAAGGCGTTTCCTCCTCCGAGGGGCTGGGGACTCTGACTGCGGTGGGCTTTCGGTGCCCTCCTCGGAAGAGGAGCCCTCATCCTCCGAGTTGCCTGACTCGTCGGCAGGCTGGCTTGGCCCGACATCCTTGCCGGGTGCGGCGAGCTCGCCCTTCCCGGCAAGCATCCCCTGCTCGGCAAGGATCTCCTTTTGTGCCTCGTCGAGCTCCGCCAAAGTATAACCAAAATCGCCAGCTTCCCTGGCGAGCCTATCCTCCTCCACTCTTCGAGCAATGAATTCTATTTCTTGCTCAGTGGTGTTGCGGACGAGCCACTCCTCCTCCCGGACCTGCTTTTCGACCGTGGAGTCAAAGAATCGCCGCACGTCTTCTTCGAGCGGCACGTCCCAAGTTGCTTCAACGCTGTGCGCATTGCAGAACGGCATCATAGCGATGATTGCACTCAATGCGGAGTTGTTGCAAAGGGGCACGATGTGCTTCGGCAGCGTGAACGCCTTGTCGCGCTTCTCTGGATCTGTCTCTTGCTTGAACAGCTCTCGCATGAAAAAGTCGTGCTGCAGAACTGTGAAGTTGTTGATCAGTCCAGGGCGCAGCCGCATGATATCGGCTGGGTTCTTCCAATCAGAGGCCGGCCTTCCTCTCTGCTGCAGAGGAGCAATGCGGTGGCGGAGGAAGTCTGTGCCAACCATCCCTATGGTGAGCCCGGCCTCCCTGAGCCGTATGATCCTGGTAGCGGCAATCTCCAGCTTTTTGTCCTGGGGATCCAGATCGCTCCAGTCCGTGCCACGCGCTGCTGGGGTCTTGCGAAGCGCACAGTATGGTGGCGGCTCGTCGTCAATGATCCAACACCATTCAGACCGGATTTCTCCCCATCTTGGGCGGAGATCCCCCTTCAGATAATGCTCCTTGGCGCCCAATCTTGAAACGAACGAGACGCCAACAGTGAGAGGCTCCCCCTTTTCAGCACGGGGAGTAAAGTAATGCCTGAACAGCGCAGTGTTGGGTGCGACGCCGACGAAGTTCTCGCACAGATGCGCAAATATTGCCATGGTGGATACGGCATTCGGTGTGAGATCCAGCAGACGGAGGTTGAAGGTGTACATGACGTCGCTAAAGAAATCCGAGTACGGTGGGCAGAGCCCGCACCAAAAGTAGCAAGTGAAGAAGGGGTACTTGCTCACTTCGCTCTTGTCGGTGGCTGGGCGAACGCGGGTGGCCGGATGCGCCTTGGTCCTCGCGGCCCACATGCCTTGGAACTTGGCCTTCAGATCCACCCCCGTGAGCGTCGGAGCGAAGAGCGCGTACTTCTGCCTCTTCAACTGCGCCTGGGTCTCCGTCCTTGAGGACTTCCCCGTCTTCCCCTTTTCTCCTTTGGGAGGCATGGCGAAGGCGGAGCTGAAGACCGAGGGAGATGCAGACGCGCGCGGTGGCGGAGGATTGGGAAACCGCTTTGTTTTAGAGCGGAGGAAGAAGAAGGCGGAGATTTGGAGATCGAGAATGGTGAGAGGGGTGTGTGAGTGCTTCTGCAGGTCCCTCCTTTTATGGGGAAAGATGCGGAACCATCCGCCCCTTCGTCATTCGAGATGGCTGCGCACGCTTCCCACGCTCCGCATTCAACGCGCGACGCGTGGGAGAGCGTGCAATTAAACAGCATAGGGACGTTTCGGCTTATCCCAGCCACGCGTGCCCGTGCACTGTTTGGGCCTGGCCCAACAACGCCCGGCACATTGTGTGGCCCAGGCCCGGGGGCTCCTGTCGGTGTACTAGAATAGGGGTACCCTAGTACCCTGTACTTGTGCACGGGCAGTAGTAGCATCCCGCGGCCAGGCTTGCGGGAGGACAGCCAGAGAGAAGCTCAAGATTATTAAGCCATTCAAGAACAAAGTATACAAAGCAAGAGTTAAGTCCCCGGCAAGAGGAGCTTGCCGGGAGGGACAGCTGAGGCCCAGCCTGGGCATTGCTGAAGCAGAGTACTTGCCGCGGCAAGGTACTTGCCCTGGCAAGTCATTGGCTGCGGCAAGGTATTGGCTGCGGCAAGATAGCGGCTGCGGCAAGGTACTTGCCCCGGCAAGTTACCTTGCGCGGCAAACTATGGGTTGCGCCAAGCTGTCAGGTGCAGCAAGGTCTTGCCACGGCAAGCGTTACTGTACCACTGTGCTACTGTGCTGCTCCGGTGCCTCTGCCAGCGTGGCGCTCTGGGTCCTTCCAAGCGTGCGTGGAAGGGCACTGTGTAGACGGCGGTGCACTGTAGATAGCGGTGCAGCAGCAGGTGGGATAGGCTTTTCCCACGTCCAAGACGTCCGGGTACATGTATGTGGACAGCAAAGGCATGGGCATTTAATGCCCTTGTCCCCTGCCGTCAGTGGTAGGTAGGACATGTCATCCTGGTAATAGTGGCCTTACTGTAGCAACTTTCCACCTCTACCTTTACTGTTTGCCACCTGTTGGCGACTCCTTTGTGCGTATAAAAGGAGGCCCATAGGCAACGTGAAAAAGGGGAGGAACTGAAAAAGGGAGAACTCCAGTATTGTACGCAGCTACTCAGTACTGTAGCGCTCCTGGAGCTAGAACAATCATACAGATAATAAACCAAAAAGCAGGAGTAGGGTTTTACGCATCCGTGCGGCCCGAACCTGGGTAAATCTCTCTCGTGCACTGTCGTGTTCTTCGCTAGATTTGCTCTTCGTGCGACCGTCTCTCCCTGCCGAACATAAAGGGGTCCTTCCCTGGGTCCCATAGGTGATCGCGGATTCGTCCCCGACAGAAACGATGATGACTATGAAGAAGATCTTCAAGGGCCGGGGGATATAAATCCGGATGAGTGCTACATCAAAGGCAGTGGCTAAAAAGATGTTCCTGGTGAGGATGGTAATCCTGATAAGAACACTGCCACTGATGAAGATGATACGGATGAGTATTGTACTGAGGATGAGGAGGAGGATGCTCCAAAAACCAAGAAGCAGCGGAAACCTAGGAGCCAAAATGCTATCGGTACTGACAGGATTGTGGTCACTCGAGTCAACTCCACTGGTGAGCCCATTAGTCCACGGAAGGCCGCGTCTCACTACGGCAATGCCCTAGGCCTCATCCTTCGAGAAGTCTGCTCCATCAACAAGTCCAATATAACGGATTCAGGCAAACAAAATCTGCGAGAACTCCTCATGAGAAGGGTGCATGCTAGATTTAAGTTTCCTGATGAGTACGACAACCTATCATACCCAAAGAATCAGGTCAACAACCCTGCAATCCATAAGTTCTCAATGAATTTGAGTTCTTGGAAATTAGCCGCAAGAAAAGAGGTTCACGAAGATTACTCCGTGATCAAGGAGAAATGGCCTATCATTAGTGCAGATGACTGGAACATTTTCAAGATGTAAAGTATGGAGAACCCTGTGGTGCAGAGCTAGTCGACATGGGGGAAGGATATGCGATCAAAGACATTAAGTAACCACACCCTCGGAAGCCATGGTTTTGTTGGGAAGAAGCCCGTGTGGGACAATCAGGACTCTATACTTGCAGCAAAGGGCATCCCAAACTACTTTTAGCAATTCAAAGACCCGCTCGAATATAACTATGTCAGGGGCCGGTACCATTATGATTATAAGTCAGGGGAATTTTCCGCCGATCACCAAACTAGAAAACTTGAAGAAGAACTGGCAAGGCAGCATGAGGAACCTCAGAGCTCTCAAGGGTGCACGGCCAGGTGGAACACTCCTCTTAACCGGTCGATCAATGTGACCCTCGGCAAGGACCCGTTGCATCCGCTGGCGGGTGGCTGTGTGAACGGCGCCGGATGCGGAGCCAAATGGGACAATCATTATGTGGAAGACCGCGTGCAGCGATGGCAGAGAAGGAGATCCAACAAGCAGACCATCGAACAGAAAATAATTGTAGCCACAGCCGCCGCCACAGCCGCAGCCACAGCTGCAGCAACAGCCGACATTGAAGCACGCATCAACAACCAAAGCCGAACCCATGCCCAAGCCATGTTTCCTTCAATAATCGAGAGCATCAAGCAATGGATCAAAAATGGTGAACTAGGAAACATTGTCATCGACGCATCGCCCAAGGATAGCAGCCCTTCTGTCTCTTTAGTTGGCAACCCGTCGCCAATGGCTGCTCTTGACGCTCTTACGGAAGACACTCCGTGCAGTCTCTTAGCCCATGTGAATGGTGAGCTGATTATAGTTGCAATCGGCTCGATCATTCACCCCAAAGATACAATCATGCACGGAGTGCATATGCCTGAGGGGTCTTCAAAGTTGAGTTGTCTGGTATCATAAATGTTTACAAAGATATTGCTCCTCCGATACAACCTCCTGGTGCGGATAGCCAGCTTACCCTTGGATAGTGCTTATGTTGGCCAATGATGTGGCCGAAGAATCAAATTCGGCTAGGAGACGTCCAAATTCCAGCAAGCTCGAAGCAGATGAACAATGGAAAGACGTCATGTTGAGGACCATCTCCTTTGGGTCAGAGTCAAACTGAATTGCATAACAACAATGTGGATGTCATTGAGGACCAAGTAAATAATGATGACTTACTTGTCAATCAATTCTTCTTGGTTGAAGAATATCAGAACTCAGCTGCTGATCTGCTTGAGGGACCTATGCCTACTGATCCCGTCCAAGCAATCTCTTTGCCTCCTGCTGTCCAAGCTGATCACCGCATTGTTCCTTGCCAGAATAGTCTACTGTTCAACGGGGACTTCATGCCACCATACACAAAAGTGCCACCATCCAGGGGAGTGTTGCTGAGTCCAAACACACTCAATGCGATGCTAGCAAATGCACTGACGGGCGGTGCAGCCAGCCAGCCTAACATGTCACGCAAGAAGAAGAGGCGCCCAGGAAATGCTAAGAAGGGCACTGCCACCGCCAACCAGCCAGTTCAGAATAATAAAGAAGTAGTTTGTCGTGTTGCATGGCGGACTTACAATTCCCCGGGTGAACCCATCCTTCCGAAGGAGCTCTCCGATCTTCTGCAGATAGAATTGAGACTTCTGCATGACGCAGTTCTCTGTAGGGAGAAGTAGGCATTTACTCATGCAGGTGGACATCGCCCCATTTTCACAGTGATGGTGCCATCTAATATTGGTTTCTGTGACAGTTTTCCCGCGGAGAAGTTCTATGTGCCATTCGAAGACATCTTCAACCTATTCCACCTATACAAGCTTGGTCCTTCCTTAATACGCCTATGGGCAATCAATACCACCTACACTGCCATATGTGAGCTGACCAAGGTTGTCACGGTACCGGACCCCTACCTCATGTACGAGAGCAACATCAACCTCCCTGATCGCCGTCAAGCTATGAGGAACTACCTGACAGACTTCATGCTTGCCAACATGGAAAAAGATTGCCGTCTAGTGCCCTACTATCCGAAGTAAGTCATTCGGTACTTGCTACACACTATTCTTTCGTACAATCTCATTCTTCTTCCACGTCAAAACATTATATACTTGAGCATAATTGGTTTTTCTCTACTTTTTACACAGAGAACATTGTGTCCTCATCGTTATTTCCCTGAAGTTCGACGAAACTTATTTCTTGGATTCGACGAGGAAAGTGAAGAAAGACTACATAGGCATCAAGAAGGTTCTCGATGAAGTACTGGTCGATTATACTAGCCGGGAAGGAGTGATCAGAGAGGGGTATCGCAAGTTCAACAAATTAAAAGCGGTACGCTTCGCCCACAAAACTGACTTTTGTTGCATGCATCAGACAGAAAATAGTGATACTGGCGGCTACTACGTCGTCCACCACATGGAGGACTACATACGGCAGGGACAACACCTTAAAAAGAACTCTGACATCATCGCATGGGGGAAGAAAATGAAGGAAATTAGCCCGGGAGATAGCAGAGATGAGTTCAGACGCGTCCAGGTCAAGTTTGCTACCATCCTCAACAAGGATGTCATCCACCATGCCGGCGTATTCAACGGTGGCGCACCTGCCAGCTCGGAGGAGATAAAAACTCGTGTTAATAAGCAGGGTCGCGATGCTGACGGACCGGTGTCTCTTGCGGATCCGACAAAGGAATACATTGATGATCCTTATTATTGATGTAATAGGATAGTGACAGCTAGCTATGCTATTGTGGTTCTTGTGGCACCCCGGCTCAGAGAACCAGTTTACCAGTGTTTCCAACCCAGAGATCATGTCTTCTGGAAACACACAACAACTTGGAATAGAACATAGTTGAACTTTTATTGATAATAGTCGAGTACAAGCTTATATATTACATGATCATCAAGGCTAAAAGCACATCTAGTGCTATGACAATATCTACATTATTTATCTAACATATCAGGGCCTCGGTAATACTACGGGACACTACAGCGAAAGACTACTGCGTAGCGGAACATGATAATAACTCCATCCACAGGGACACTGCTAAGGACACATTCTAGTCATCGCAACACGGACCTTCGAGACCTCCGTCTCAGTCTTCTCCTTCATCTGGGATGATACGCCAGGTGAGTACTTTGAATGTACTCGCAAGCACATGACAACCAAGTATGCAACAAATAATAGCATGGTAATCAACATGTTATGTCTTAACTGATTCACTTACTGTTATTAACTTACTCATACCCGGGTTGTCTTACAAACCTCAGAATACTCGACGCCAACGAGTACTTCTGTTCATAAGACAAGCTCTTCTATCATTACTATGGTTATTACGGTTGATCACCTAGAGAGGTCTGGACGGGCTGTCCAATACCGTGGACGTGGCTATTCGAATAGATTTTACACTTTGCAGAGGTTGCGCACTTTACCCACACTATGGAGCACCTGACCTCGTGATCCCATTCAAGAGGACCAGCGTTGCTCCAACAAGACCCGCCTGACTCGTGACTCTCCCATCGTACCACCGGCAATCACACTCCCTCGGAGTCAAGCCTTGGGTGGCCCCGTGTCACCTCATGACACCTGCCACCATCGTGGCCTAACTAAACTGTCCCAAACGGGGACGCCGGCACAAAACTCAACTGGGCTCACAGGGTTATCGCCGTCTGCCTGATCAGGGCAGCACGCACACATAACCCTCCCTGTCTGGAGGTACCGGTGAAAGAGCACGGAGCCAGACCAAGTCAAGGCCGTCCCTTACCGGCAAATGTGGCTGCACGGGTAAGCCCGGACAGGTCACTCTTGATCAACCAACTAAGTTTCACTTAGCAATCATGGTCATTCATTATATCAATTTAAGTTGTCAACAATAGGCATTTAAATACTTCACTTGAATTATCTGTGTTAATTAAATGCAAGAAATGAATATGAATTATGCAATGCTATGAAATGCTTCATAATATGGATGTCTTGGCTTGCCTTGCTCTGTTGGGTTGTTCAAATACTCCTGGTCTTCAAATCCACAAGAATCTCCTTCTGAAAACAATTTTAAATGTCAAAGGAAAATGTCACATAAAGCCTTTTTATTCACCAACAATTCTGTGAGTATTGGAAAAATACCAAACTTAGTCAGGAAATAAAGGAGTTTAATACCAACACAATGCAGAAAGAATCAGGTCAATTGGACCTTTCTATAAAAAGTTATTCAAGGTTAAAGTGGCTGGTCAACTCTGTTCAAATAAATAAAAATCAGAAAAATAGAAAACCAGCGAAGGGGCCGCGTCGAAGACATAAACGCATGAGGCGCCTCCACTTACCGCTTCAGTAAGTGGCTGACAGGTGGGGCTGGGCCTGTTTAAATTAGAAAGAGGGAGAGGGCAGAGAAAGGGGCGGCTCACCGGCGGTGATTGCCGGCGATTTCGACGGCGGTTGGGCTCGTGGATGGCGGGGATGGATCGGCCGGTCGACGACGACCACGCCCTACCAGCAGATCCTCCGGAGGTGGTCGGACGGCGTCACGCCCTTCTTCTTCGGTGCGTGGTGGCTACGGTGGTCATCAGGGATGGCGAATCTGGCAGCAATTTGACCGGGCGGTGGCTCTGGAAAGACCAGTGGAATGAGCTGAGCACTATGGTGGTCTCGGGTGAGGCGGAGGTGGAGTGGATGTGGCTGGTGGCAGAACTAGGGCGGCGGAGGAGCTCCGATGAAGCTCGAGGCTAGAGGGCCTCTCGGCCTTGGCTCTTGCTTGGGGAGGCAATTTGACAGAGAGTGAGAGGGGTGAGGAACTTGGCGAGGCCGGGCATGGCTATTTTAGGCCGGAGGAGGCGGTCAGTGATCTCTCTGGATCAGCGGCGACGTGGCTATGCCACTGGCGCAAGGACGTAGAGCTGGCCGTCGTGGCGCGGGGCGACGAGACGGGAGCGAGCAGAGCATTGAATGCGCGAAGAGATGGCTCGGGGAGAAGAAGACGAGCGGCGCCGCAACTCTGGCTGCATGGGCGGCACAGTGCTCATGGTCGTGGCGGCCGCCGAGAGCTTCTCCAGCGAGGGGGAAGAGTCCAGAAGGGCTAGGTAGCGAACGGGGATGATGTCGGCATGCTCGGACACGGTACGGCTACGCGCGGCGTCCCGCTCCGACGCGACCCGAGCCTGGCGGCATCCAGAGCGCGGCGACTGACATGCCATAGCCGTGCTCACCACGGTGCTTGCCACCAGGAGGCCATGCAAGCCTGGCAAAACCTGTCCAACATGTCGACCCTCGTTCACTCACCTCATCTGCACCCATGGTTTGGCTTGGTTCTGTCTGAAATGAAGGGTAGGATCAACAACAGTTTCTGACAGTGAACTAGAGAGGGATCTAGAGAGGTGGAGAGCTAGGGATGGAGCCAAAAAGATTGTCTAGAGTGATCCTCATTGGAAGGACTCCAAACTGGTCAAGTTTGAGGAGGTTTGGTTGAGATTTGAGGGTAGTTCATGTGTAACCTACAAATCTGGTCCAGAATGTGAAAGTTGAAGCCCTGGTCATATGAATGATCTCCTGGGGATGAAACGTGGTGGAGGGAAGTCATTTTAGGTGTCCTTATGCCACAAAAATTTGAGAGCAATTGGACAATCCTAGCATACACTTCCTTCACAAAGGTTCAGACTGACGAAGAACAAAAATGAATTGTTTTGCAAAATATTTGAACTAGGTCATGGAATATTTTTAGATATTGAGGCAAGATATGGTCCAAGGTATTTTAGAGAATTTTTTGAGAATTTTTTGGCCATCCAAACTATAGGTCGCTTCACAACCCATAGTGATGACCTAAATTCCCAAATAAAAGAAAAGGGTTATTCGAAAAGATTTAAATTGGGATTTGGGTCCTAGAGGTACTTGGCAGGGTTTTGGCAAGGTGATGAGGCTTTGGATTACTTGGAAAGATTCAGAAGTTTCCAAGACCAACTAGAAAGATTCAAAACCCATTCAAATTTCAAATAAAGCCAAGAAAAGTTTGAAAAGAAAAAGTTGCCAAAATCAGGGTGTCACAAACCTACCCCCCTTAGGATGAATCTCGTCCTCGAGATTCGGTTGCTTAGGGAACAAGTATGGATATGCGGATCTGAGAAAATCTTCTCTTTCCCAAGTAGCCTCTTCCTCAGTGTGGTGCTCCCACAGCACCTTGTAAAATCTTATCACCTTACTCCTCGTGATTCTTTCCATCTCATCCAAGATCCTGATAGGTTTTTCCTCATAAGTCAAATCCTTAGCCAGCTCTAGCTCACTCATATCTGCTTGCTTGGCTGGGGATGCATTGCATTTCCTTAACTGTGAGATGTGAAAGACATCATGAACGTCTGACAATGCTGGTGGCAATTCCAACTGATATGAGACTTTGCCCTTCCTAGCAATCACTAGAAAGGGACCGATGTATCTTGGGGCCAACTTCCCCCGGGTATGAAACCTTTTCACTCCCTTCATAGGAGTTACCCGTAGGTAAGCATAGTCTCCGGGCTCAAAAGTTACTTCCCGGTGCTTTGGGTCGTAATAGCTCTTCTGTCGGGACATGGCTACTCGCAGACGCTCTTGAATATCCTTGACTTGCCTTTCAACCTCGAGCATCAAGTCCATACCAAAGATGCAACTATCTCCTATTTGGGACCAGTTCAGCGGTGTGCGACAGTTCCGTCCGTACAATGCCTCAAAAGGCGACATCTTAAGACTTACCTGATAGCTGTTGTTGTAGGAGAATTCAGCGTATGGCAAACTATCCTCCCATTTGGGTCCATGGGAGAGAGCACATGACCGAAGCATATCCTCTAATATTTGGTTCACTCATTCGATCTGTCCATCCGTCTGCGGATGGTACGCTGTGCTGTGTTTTAGCATGGTTCCCAGAGCTTGATGTAGTCGTAGCCAGAATGCTGAGGTAAATAGGGAATCCCTATCTGAAGTGATAGACTTGGGTACTCCGTGCAGACTGACTATCCGGGACATGTAGAGTTGTGCCAGCTGATTTGCGTTGAAAGTGGTCTTTACTGGGATAAAGTGATCCACTTTCGTGAGGATGTCTACAATGACCCAAATAGCATCATTGCCTCTCGTGGACTTGGGCAGTCCCATAATAAAATCCATACATATGTCGTCCCACTTCCACTGGGGCACCGGTAAAGGTTGCAGTAGCCCAGCGGGTTTCTGATGCTCTGCTTTGACCTTGTTGCAAATGTCACAGCAGGCGACATAGTATGCTATATCTTTCCGCATTCCAGACCACCAAAAAGTTTCTCTCAAGTCCTGATACATTTTGGTACCTCCCGGGTGGATTGAATATGCGGACTCATGTGCTTCCTTGAGTATTTGTTGCCTCAATTTGTTCTAATCTGACACACAAATTCGTTTCTCGAACCACACGGTACCCTGTTCATCTACACGGAAGGACTTGGCCTTCCCTTGCTGAATTAACCCCTTGATCTCCCGAATTTCTTCATCTGACTTCTGTGCTTCCTTGATTTCCTCCATGAGGGTTGGAGTAATTTCCAACGTGTCCGGGGTCATTGGGCCGCATAGCACCATATTGAGCTTGACAAACTCTTCTTGTATGCTCGGATGCATACCCTCAACTAGTGCATTCACAGCAGCTTGTTTCCTGCTCAGGGCGTCAGCGACCACATTCGCTTTCCCTGGATGATAGCTTATTTCAACATCATAGTCCTTGACTAGCTCAAGCCATCTTCGCTGCCTGAGGTTCCGGTCGGGTTGAGTGAAAATATACTTGAGACTCTTATGGTCTGTGTATATTTCACATCGTTGTCCAATAAGATAATGCCTCCAAATCTTCAGGGCATGAACCACAGCAGCTAGCTCCAACTCATGTGTGGGATAGTTCTCCTCATGAGGTCGTAGCTGTCGTGATGCATAAGCTACAACCTTCCCCTCTTGCATTAGCACACATCCGATTCCACACCTGGATGCATTGCAGTATATGTCAAAACTCTTGTGAATGTCTAGGAGGACTAAGACAGGGGCTGTGGTTAGCCTCGTCCTTAACTCCTGGAAACTGTTGTCGCACTCGGCTGTCCAAATAAACCTTTGGTTCTTTTTCAATAATTCCATCAATGGCTTGGCTATCTTAGAAAAGCCTTCAATGAAGCGACGGTAGTAGCCTGCCAAGCCCAAAAAACTACGGACTTCGGTCACTGTGGCTGGTGTCTTCCAGTTCAAGACCGCAGTAACCTTACTGGGATCAACAGCTATTCCTTTCTCTGACAGAATATGTCCAAGGAATCCCACCTCTTTCAGCCAAAATTCGCACTTACTGAACTTGGCATATAAGCGATGGGTTCTCAACCTTTCCAAGATAGCTCTGAGATGTTGCTTGTGCTCCTCTTCATCCTTAGAGTATATCAGGATGTCGTCAATGAACACCACTACAAACTTGTCCAGAAAGTCCATGAAGACTTTGTTCATCATGCTCATGAAGTAGGCTAGAGCGTTGGTCAATCCGAACGCCATAACTGTAAACTCATATAGTCCATATCGAGTGGTGAACGTTGTCTTGGGGATATCCTCCTTTCGGATTTTCAGTTGATGATATCCCGTTCTGAGGTCGATCTTAGAGAATACCCGTGCTCCATTCAACTGGTCGAATAAGTCATCAATTCGAGGGAGCGGGTACTTGTTCTTGATAGTGACCACGTTAAGCTGACGATAGTCTACGCACATTCGTAGACTTCCATCCTTCTTCTTGACAAATAATACTGGTGATCCCCATGGCGAAATGCTTGGACGAATGTATCCTTTTTGTAGAACTCGTCTAACTATTTATTTAGCTCTACCAGCTCTGGGCCTGGCATACGATAATATTTCTTGTATATTGGAGCTGTACCAGGAATTACTTCAATGGCGAACTCAAATTCTCGGTCGGGCGGCATTCCTGGTAATTCCTCAGGAAACACATCCGGAAATTCACCCACTACCGGGATCAGATTCATATATGTAACAGTGGTCTGGTATGCCGTGCCCTTTCTTGTTATCATTCTGCTGGCCAGAAATTGGACGGTTTGTCCGGCGGGGTTCACCAATATCACTATTCTGGTGGCACAGTTGATACACACTTCCCTAGTATTATGTCCAGTCCTGGGGATTCAATGGCAACAAGGTTAGCTGGGAATTTGACTCCATGGATTGAGATTTCCAGACCCTTGTATATTATATTTGTTCTGAGCATAGAGCCAGGGGATTGTACCACCATGATTTTGTCCAAAAGTGTAGGAGAAAATTTGTGCAAGGTGACAAAACTTCGCGAAATAAACGAGTGGGAAGCCCCAGAATCAAATAAAATTATTGCAGGTATGTCGTTGACAGAAAACATACCAAGGACAATGTCTGGAGCTTCACAGACTTCTTCAGCAGAGATGTGGTGGACGCATCCGTGGCTGAAGTTGTGGTTGGGGCGGCGACCAAGGTGATTGACTTGTGGCTTGTGGTCAGCTGATTGCTTTCCATTATTAGTAGGACACTGCTTGGCATAGTGTCCACTGTGGCCACAAGTGAAACAGGTGTTGTTGCGGAGGCAGTCCTCTATGACTGGCTTCTTGTCGAAGGTCTTGCTCTGGTTGCCTGGCTTG
This sequence comes from Thinopyrum elongatum, assembly GCA_011799875.1. Lineage (NCBI taxonomy): Eukaryota > Viridiplantae > Streptophyta > Magnoliopsida > Poales > Poaceae > Thinopyrum > Thinopyrum elongatum. The sequence goes on along the minus strand of CM022302.1, from coordinate 246,920,015 downwards.
CTGTTGTTGCCACCATTGTTCGACACAGGTTTGTTCTCAGATGGCCCTGACTGCCAACTGCACAGCTTTTGCACATATGGTTCCCTGTTGTCCTTCTTGGGCTCGAACTTCCTCTTACGATCATCATTCCCAGACTTGTGTTCTCGTTCGGCGATGAAGGCCTTATCCACCAAGTTCTGGAAATCGGGGAAGTCCAACATCCATAGCTGACATCGGAGAGCGTGATTAAGTCCTCCGAGGAACTGGTCTATTTTCCTTTCTTCGGTAGCCACATCATGATGAGAGTACCGGGCCAAGTTGTTGAACTTGTTTAGGTATTCTCCCACAGACATGTTTCCTTGTGTGAGAGCCAGGAATTCTCTCTGCTTTACTTTCATGATACCCGTGGGAATATGATACTTGCAGAACAGCTCTTTGAATTTCTCCCAGGAAATCTCTTCTCCAGCAGGCCACATTAACTTGGTGTTGTCCCACCATATGGCTGCCGGGCCTTCGAGATAATGGGTGACAAATGGGACTTTATCTGCTTCTTCACAACGAGCGATGTCCAATTTCTTTTCCATGGTTCTTAACCAGTCATCAGCCTCAATAGGATCCACAGCCTGACCAAAGCTGGGTGGTTTTGTGCGCTGGAAGTCAGACAGTTTCTAATGCACCCCATTGCCATTGTTCTGACCTACTATTGTCTGCATAATCTTGAGAAATTCCATGAGGTCTTGGTTTCTCTTTTCCTCAAACATTCTCATTATCTGATCTGTGGTTCGTGCTTGAGGTGGTGGTGGTGGTAAGTCTTCGGGCGGTTGCCCTACCTGCCTGGCGGATCGACGGACGGGGTTTCCATCATCGCCTTGACTGCTACTTCCTTTCTTCATCCTAATTTTTGTTCCCATGGAAAATACCGAATCGATGAGCAACATCAATAAGGAGAAATATAGTAATATGACACCAGAGAAAATTCATGAAAAATGGCAAATAAAGAGAACAACATAATTATACAAGATAACCCAACATCATACATGGCAAGCTAGAAGGGGGATATCATGGCTAGACTGCTCATACGGCAGTCGACATATGCAAAGATGCATGCATTACTACTCAAGCTCCAGTCTAGTGCGTCGGTGACACGAACACTGCCCATCTGAAGAGTCCTCGTTGTCAGATCCTGAGTCAGAATCAGAACTGATGATGTGAGTCACCGGGTCAAAGGAGACGCGACGTCGCTGCTGAGATGACTCTCCTTCTTCGGGAGAAAGATCACGTCGCCTCAACATCGGTGGAGTAGGAGTGGCTAGGAGTGAGGCCCACTCAGCTGGGGTCTCAAGTCGACTACCAGACGATAAGCCTGATGGTCCAGAAAAACCTGAAGGGGTATCAAGCACACACGGAGGTGGAACTGGTGGTGGATACCTAGGTGGAACAACAGGAGGAGGAGGTGCTGGAGTCACTGCTGCAAGTGCCTCCTGAACACGAGATAGCTCCTCAACCAAGAAAATGATCATACAGTAACTGGCGTTCAGGTAGCGAGACAAAACACCAGCCGCGTGATCACACGCCGGGTCAACAGGTGAGAAAAGGACTCGCCCTGTCGTAGGCCACAGGGTGGGATAGTGGAAGAAACCTGGATGTGTCTGCATCTCGACCTCGTGGAAGCGCAAGTCAGTAATAGCCTCCATGGCAGCAAACTGGATCGCCAGCTCTGGAGTAGAAGCCACTCCGCCCTTGGAAGAGCGAGAAGAGCTTCCAATATCCGAAGTCGCGGTCATGTAAGCCACTGCATGGTACTCATATACTGACTCGCCCAACTGCTCCCGAAACACCTGGTACACCGTGCCATCGCCGTTGGGATACAGCCAAAGCCAGACGCTAAGATGCAGAATTGGAAAAGTGTGGGGTTCTGGCTCATGATGAAAGTGATATGGAACTGGTGCCATCTACACTCACAATGCCAAGGGTTAGTAACATAATGAATTATGATGCATGAGGCATGGCATGCAACAATCAAATGCAACAAGTAGGATGCACACTCAAAGTCCTATGCTAATCGCCGTCCTAGCGCGGGTTACCTAGGGTGTCCTACAGTCAGCACGGCTCTGATACCAAGCATTGTGGCACCCCGGCTCACAGAACCGGTTTACCAGTGTTTCCATCCCAGAGATAATGTCTTCTGGAAACACACAACAACTTGGAACAGAACATAGCTGAACTTTTATTGATAATAGTCGAGTACAAGCTTATATATTACATGATCAACTAGGCCAAAAGCACATCTAGTGCTATGACAATATCTACATTATTTATCTAACATATCAGGGCCTCGGTAATACTACGGGACACTACAGCGAAAGACTACTGCGTAGCAAAACATGATAGTAACTCCATCCACAGGGACACTGCTGAGGACACATCCTAGTCATCGCAACATGGACCTTCGAGACCTCTGTCTCAGTCTTCTCCTGCATCTGGCATGATACGCCAGGTGAGTACTTTGAATGTACTCGCAAGCACATGACACCCAAGTATGCAGCAAATAATAGCATGGCAATCAACATGTTATGTCTTAACTGATTCACTTACTGTTATTAACTTACTCATATCCGGGTTGTCTTACAAACCTCGGAATACTCGATGCCAACGAGTACTTCTGTTCATAAGACAAGTTCTTCCATCATTACTATGGTTATTACGGTTGATCACCTAGAGAGGTCTTCACGGGCTGTCCAATACCGTGGATGTGGCTATTCGAATAGATTTTACACTCTGCAGAGATTGCGCACTTTACCCACACTATGGAGCACCTGACCTCGTGATCCCATTCAGGTGGACCAGCGTTGCTCCAACGAAACCCGCCTGACTCATGACTCTCCCATCGTACCACCGGCAATCACACTCCCTCGGAGTCAAGCCTTGGGTGGCCCCGTGTCACCTCGTGACACCTGCCACCGTCGTGGCCTAACTAAACTGTCCCAAAAGGGGATGCCGTCACAAAACTGAACTAGGCTCACAGGGTTATCGCTGTCTGCCTGATCAGGGCAGCACGCACGCATAACCCGCCGTGTCTGGAGGTACCGGTGAAAGAGCACAGAGCTAGACCAAGTCAAGGCCGTCTCATACCGGCAAATGTGGCTGCATGGGTAAGCCCGGCAGGTGACTCTTGATCAACCAACTAAGTTTCACTTAGCAATCATGGTCATTCATTATATCAATTTAAGTTGTCAACAATAGGCATTTAAATACTTCACTTGAATTATCTATGTTAATTAAATGCAAGAAATAAATAAGAATTATGCAATGCTATGAAAATACTTCATAATATGGATGTCCTGGCTTGCCTTGCTCTGTTGGGTTGTTCAAATACTCCTGGTCTTCAAATCCACAAGAATCTCCTTCTGAAAACATTTTTAAATGGCAAAGGAAAATGCCACATAAAGCCTTTTTATTCACCAACAATTCTGTGAGTATTGAAAAAATACCAAACTTAGTAAGGAAATAAAGAAGTTTAATACCAACACAATGCAAAAAGAATCAAGTCAATTGGACCTTTCTATAAAAAGTTATTCAAGGTCAAAGTTGCTGGTCAACTCTGTTTAAATAAATAAAAATCAGAAAAACAGAAAACCAGCGAAGGGGCCACGTCGAAGGCGTAAATGCCCGAGGCGCCTCCACATACCGCTTCGGTAAGTGGCTGACAGGTGGGGCCGGGCCCGTTTAAATTAGAAAGAGGAAGAGGGCAGAGAAAGGGGCGGCTCACCGGTGGTTATTGCCGGCGATTTCGACGATGGTTGGGCTCGTGGATGGCGGGGATGGATCGACCGGTCGACGACGAGCACGCCCGTACCCGCAGATCCTCCGGAGGTGGTCGGATGGCGTCGCGCCCTTCTTCTCCGGCGGGTGGTGGCTACGGTGGTCGTCGGGGATGGCGAATTCGGCAGCAATTCGACCGGGCGGTGGCTCTAGAAAGACCAGTGGAACGAGCTGAGCACTATGGTGGTCTAGGGTGAGGCGGAGGTGGAGTGGATATGGCTGGTGGCAGAACTAGGGCGGCGGAGGAGCTCCGGTGAAGCTCGAGGCCAGAGGGCCTCTCGGCCTTGGCTCTTGCTTGGGGAGGCAATTTGAGAGAGAGGGAGAGGGGTGAGGTACTTGGCGAGGCCTGGCATGGCTATTCATAGGCGGAAGGAGGCGCTCGGCGATCTCTCTGGATCAGCGGTGACGTGGCTATGCCACTGGCGCAAGGACGTCGAGCTGGCCGTCGTGGCGCGGGGCGACGAGACGAGAGCGAGCAGAGCATTGAATGTGCGAAGAGATGGCTCGGGGAGAAGAAGACGAGCGGCGCCGCAACTGTGGCCGCACGGGCGGCACAATGCTCATGGTCGTGGCGGCCGCCGAGAGCTTCTCCGGTGAGGGGGAAGAGTCCAGAAGGGCTAGGTGGCGAATGGGGATGATGTCGTCATGCTCAGACACGGTACGGCTACGCGGACGTCCCGCTCCGACGCGACCCGAGCCAGGCGGCGTCCGGCGCGCGGCGACTGACGTGCCATAGCCATACTCACCACGGTGCTTGCCACCAGGAGGCCATGCAAGCCTGGCAAAACCAGTCCAACATGTCGACCCTCGTTCACTCACTTCATCTGCTCCCATGGTTTGTCTTGGTTCTGTCTAAGATGAAGGGTAGGATCAACAACAGTTTCTGACAGTGAACTAGAGAGGGATCTGGAGAGGTGGAGAGCTAGGGATGGAGCCAAAAAGATTGTCTGGAGTGATCCTCATTGGAAGGACTCCAAACTGGTCAAGTTTGAGGAGGTTTGGTTGTGATTTGAGGGTAGTTCATGTGTAACCTACAAATCTGGTCCAGAATGTGAAAGTTGAAGCCCTGGTCATATGAATGATCTCCCGGGGCTGAAACTTGGTGGAGGGAAGTCATTTGTAGGTGTCCTTCTGCCACAAAAATTTGAGAGCAATTGGACAATCCTAGCATACACTTCCTTCACAAAGGTTCAAACTGACCAGGAACAAAAATGAATTGTTTTGCAAAATATTTGAACTAGGCCATGGAATATTTTTGGATATTGGGGCAAGATATGGTCCAAGGTATTTTAGAGAATTATTTGAGAATTTTATGGCCATCCAAACTATAGGTTGCTTCACAACCTGAAGCAACCCATAGTGATGACCTAAATTACCAAATAAAAGAAAAGGGTTATTGGAAAAGATTTAAATTGGGATTTGGGTCCTAGAGGTACTTGGCAGGGTTTTGGCAAGGTGATGAGGCTTTGGATTACTTGGAAAGATTCAAAAGTTTCCAAGACCAACTAGAAAGATTCAAAAACCATTCAAATTTCAAAAAAAAAGCCAAGAAAAGTTTGAAAAGAAAAATTGCCAAAATCAGGGTGTCACAGTTCTGTAAACTACTCGATCAGCTACACATGTCATTCTGTCGTCTTATTGTACTTCAAAACATTGCCTAGCTATCTTAATTTTAAGTGCTACACATAATTATCGTGGATGTATTTTAATTAATGTTACCTAGCTAGAAATACTTTTGATCTTAAAAAACTATGCCACGGCACCGTTTTTCGGCTGACGTGGTAGCATTTTTCCTATTATGCTTTCAAACTAAGTAATGGCATCGGAAGTATATGCAACGCCTCTAATGTTTCTCCATATTTATGACGTGTGGAGATGGACCTACGTTGTAGGTATATTCGACATTACCGTCGTGCCACTTTATCCAACGCCATAGATACCAGAAACTCTACTGGTGTAGGAACTAATGCCACCGCTATATTTTAACACTGGCGCCATATTGGTGGCATCGGGCTCTGATGTCTACTAAGAAACTTTATTCTTGTAGACTCGTGTTGGGCCTCCAAGCGCAGAGTTTTGTAGGACAGTAGCAATTTTCCCTCAAGTGGATGACCTAAGGTTTATCAATCCGTGGGAGGCATAGGATGAAGATGGTCTCTCTCAAACAACCCTACAACCAAATACCAAAAAGTCTCTTGTGTCCCCAACACACCCAATACAATGGCAAATTGTATAGGTGCACTAGTTCGGCGAAGAGATGGTGATAAAAGTGTAATATGGATGGTAGAAATATATTTTTATAATCAGAATAAATAAAAACAGCAAGATAGCAAGTGATAAAACGGAGCACAAACGGTATTGCAATGCTTGAAAACAAGGCCTAGGGTCCGTACTTTCACTAGTGCAATCTCTCAACAATGCTAATCTAATTGGATAATATAACCTTCCCGCAACGTGCGATGAAGAATCACTCCAAAGTTCTTATCTAGCGGAGAACATAAGAAGAAATTGTTTGTTGGGTACAAAACCACCTCAAAGCTATTCTTTCCGATCAATCTATCCTAGAGTTCGTACTAAAATAACACCAAGCTATTCTTTCCGATCGATCTAACCAAGAGTTCATACTAAAATAACACCATATGATACACATCAACCAACTCTAATGTCACCTAGATACTCCAATATCACCACGAGTATCCGTGAGTTGATTATGCGATATGCATCAAACAATTTCAGATTCATAACACTCGATCCAACACAAAGAACCTCAAAGAGTGCCCAAAGATTTCTACCGGAGAAACAAAGACAAGAACGTGCATCAACCCCTATGCATAGATTACCACAATGTCACCTCGGGAATCCGCGAGTTGAGTGTCAAACATAGATCAAGTGCTCTCAAATCCATAAAAGTATTTAATCCGATAAAAAGAAATCTCGAAGGGAAAACTCAATTCACAACAAGATAGAGAGGGGATAACACCATATGATCCGACTATATTAACAAAGCCCGCGATACATCAAGATCGTGACATCTCAAGAACACGAGAGAGAGAGATTAAACACATAGCTACTGGTACAAACCCTCAGCCCCGAGGGTGAACTACTCCCACCTCATCATGGTGGCCGCCGGGATGATGAAGATGGCCACCGGTGATGATTTCCCCCTCTGGTAGAGTGCCGAAACGGGGTCTAGATTGGTTTTTCATGGCTACAGAGGCTTGCGGCGGCGGAACTTCTGATCTAGGGTTACCCCGAGGCTTTTTGAAATATTTGAGAATTTATAGGGCGAAGAGGCGGTGCGGGAGGCCACCGAGGTGGGCACAACCCACCGGGGCGCGCTTGGGCCCCCAGGCGTGCCCTGGTGGGTTGTGCTCTTCTCGGAGCTCCGCTTTGGTACTTCTTTGGCCCACCGGGTGTCTTCTGGTCCAGAAAAAATCTCCAAAAAAGTTTCGCCGCGTTTGGACTCCGTTTGTTATTGATTTTCTACGATGTAAAAAACAAGCAAAAAACAGCAACTAGCACTGGGCACTATGTCAATAGGTTAGTCCCAAAAAATGATATAAAGTTGTTATAAAATGATTGTAAAACATCCAAGAATGATAATATAATGGCATGGATACTTCATAAATTATAGATACGTTGGAGACGTATCAGCATCCCCAAGCTTAATTCCTACTCGTCCTCGAGTAGGTAAATGATAAAAGAAATAATTTATGAAGTGTGAATGCTAGCAAAGTGCATAAGTTTGATCAATGATAATTTCAATCACTTTTCCTAGCATCATAACAGCAATTCTTTCTCATAAAACTCATCATGATAAAGTAGCAATTGAAAACGGAATTTTTGTTGTGGAACGCTACCTATCATATTCATCATATAATCTTTCTTTTGTAGCATGGACATTTGGACTTGAATGATTCAAAGGAATAGTCTATAATTTGACATGAAGACATCAATACTCAAGCATATCAACAAGCAACCATGTCTTTCAAAATATCAACACTAAAGAAAGTTATCCCTAGCCCATCATGCTCAATCATTGATCCATTCGCAAAACACACTCGCATATTAGCTACATCCAATGCTCAAGTATGATCATAGTGCCCCTTAGTTGGTACTTTATAAGAGAAGATGGAGACTCAAATAAAAATAAAAATTGCATAAAGTAAATAGATAGGCCCTTCGTAGAGGGAAGTAGGGATTTGTAGAGGTGCCAGATCTCAAAGCTTAAATTGAGAGATAAAAATTTTGAGAGGCATACTTTTCCCATCAACGAAAACGACCGAGTAATTCCCAACACTTTCCATGCTAGATATATCATAGGCGGTTCCCAAACAGAAAATAAAGTTTATTCCTTTTTCCACCATTCTTTCATGATCCATGGCTAGCCATATCCATGGGTGCCCTCCATACCAACACTTTCCAAGGAATTTATTATTTGACAACATAAAGTAAATTCATTTTTTATTTCGGGACTGGGCATCCCTAATACCTTTGTCGTAGTCTCGTGCAATGACAAGTGAATAAACACACATCTTGAGAATAACACATCTAGCATGGAAAATATTGGACACCCCCTGCTGCTTCATGCGCAGTACGAACACACAAAAAGGAAATTATTTTGAAAATTTAGAGATGGCACATACAAATTTGCTTAAAACGGCATGGAAATACCGCATATAGGTAGGTATGGTGGACTCATTTGGCACAACTTTGGGTTTAAGAATTTGGATGCACAAGTAGTATTCCCACTTAGTACAAATGGAGGCTAGCAAATAGATTGAGAAGCAACCAACCAAGAAATGAAAATTCACATAAATGAGCATTGAGCATAACTAACACCGAATAATGCACCACAAGTAGGATGTAATTTCATTGCATAATTATTGACTTTCGTGCTTGCATAGGGAATCACAAACCTTAACACCAATATTCTTACTAAAGCATAATTACTCACAAAGATGACTCACATATTATTATCTCCATATCGCAAAACTATTGCAAGAAATCAAACTTATCATATCCAGTGATCTACATGAAAGTTTTTATTATATCCTTCTTGAATATACATTACTTTGGGACTAAATTTATGTATTACCATTGCTACTAACAAGCTCTCAAATAAATTTAAGTGAAGAACGAGAGCATAAGTATTTCTTCAAAATTTTCAACTCTCAAAATAATCTAAGTGAAGCATGAGAGTAAATGACAAACTTCTCCAAAAAGATACAAGGAAGATCAAATGAGTAGTTAAGTAAATGGGTAGCTAATTGAGGACTCTCTCTTATTTAAAACTTTCAGATCTAAGTATTTTATTAAAACAGCAAGGAAAACAAAATAAAATGACTTTCTAAGAATAGCACACATCATGTGAAGAAGCAAAAACTTAGGCTCAACCGAGGCTAACCGATAATTGTTGATGAAGAAAGGTGGGATGCCTACCAGGGCATCCCCAAGCTTAGATGCTTGAGACTTCTTGGAATATTAACTTGGGATGCCTTGGGCATCCCCAAGCTTGAGCTCTTGTGTCTTCTTCATTCCTCTCAAATCACGCTTTCCCTAATTATTAAAAACATCATCCACACAAAACTCAACAAGAACTCGTGAGATAAGTTAGTATAAATCAATGCAAAACCTTATCATTCTCTACTGTAGCAAATCACTAAAATTGTTATTCAACATTGCATACTAAATGCCTCTGCATATTTAATACTCCTATCCTCAAATAGAATCATTAAACAAACAAACATATGCAAACAATGCGAACATAACAGCAATCTGTCTAAACAGGACAGTCTGTAAAGACTGCAATTGTACTTATACTTTCCAAACTCCAAAAATTCAGAAAATTTTACCACACTGTAGAAACTTTTTTATAGATTACTGTGCAAAATATTTCAACATTTTATCACATTCTGACTTTTCTCGGGAATTTTTGCAACAGCGACAAACTTTCTGTTTTGAAACAGCAACTCATATACTTGCAAAATAAGCATGGTGATGGCTATCCTTGCCACTTTTTTTGAAATAAAAGATGCAAAACATTATTATAAATAACAGCAAGCAAATCCTAATAAAATAAAATGACTCTCCAAGAAAAACTCATATCATGTGACGAATGAAAATATAGCTCCAAGTGAGGTTACCGATAATGTTGAAGACGAAAGAGGGGATACCTTCCGGGGCATCCCCAAGCTTAGTTGCTTGGATCCTCCTTTAATATTTCCTTGGGGGTGCCTTGGGCATCCACAAGCTTAGGATCTTGTCACTCCTTATTCTCCTCATATCGATATCTCACTCAAAACTTGAAAACTTCAATCACACAAAACTTAACGGAACTACGTGAGATGGGTTAGTATGATAGAGACAAATCAATCACTTTGGTACTGTCAAAGAAAAGATTCATAATTATTCTCACACAATTCCTACTTTACTCTAAAATTTCCACAATTTATATTAAGCAATATAAGCCATAGAAACTAGAAAACAAGCAAATTATGCATTGAAAACAGAATCTGTCAAAAAGAGAACAGTACATAAAGATCTGAATTAAGGTCATACTTATGTAGCTCCAGAAATTCTGAAATATTAGGAAAACGTAGAAAATTTGTATACCCATCAACTGTAAAAAATTCAAAAAATTTCCACGTTCCAGTAAAAGACAGGAATTTCTGCACTGGACGCAAAAGTTTCTGTTTTTGCACAGAATCAAGTCAACTATCATCCACACTATCCCAAAGGCTTTACTTGGCATTTTATTGAAACAAAGGCTATAAAACAAGATAAATACAGTAGCCTAATCATGTGAACACACAAAAACAGTATGTAAAAGTGTTGGCTTGTCTTCCAACAAGCGCTTTTCTTTAATGCCTTTTTAGCTAGGCATGATGATTTCAATGATGCTCACATAAAAGATAAGAATTGAAATATAAAGAGAGCATCATGAATCACATGGCAAGCACATTTAAGTCTAAACCACTTCCTATGCATAGGGATTTTGTGAGCAAACAAGTTATGGGAACAAGAATCAACTAGCATAGGAACGCAAAACAAGTGCAACTTCAAAACATTCAACATAAAGAGAGGAAACTTGATATTATTGAAATATGTAGAAGCATATATTCCTCTCATAATAATTTTCAGTAGCATCATGAATGAATTCAACAATATAACTATCACATAAAGAATTATTTTCATGATGCATAAGCATAGAAATTTTGTTACTCTCCTCATAAGCAAATGTATTCTCATCAATAGTAGTGGGAGCAAACTCAACAAAATAACTATCATGAGATTGGAAATTAAAATCATGATGACAAGTTTCATGGTTATCATAATTCTTTATGGCATACATGTCATCACCATAATCATCATAGATAGTAACTTTGTTCTCATAATCAATTGAAGCCTCTTCCAAAATAGTGGATTCATCATTAAATAAAGTCATGACCTCTCCAAATCCACTTTCATCAATATAATCATCATAAATAGGAGGCATGCTTTCATCATAATAAATTTTCTCAACAAAACTTGGGGGGATAAAAATATCATCTTCATCAAACATAGCATCCCCAAGCTTATGGCTTTGCATATCATTAGCATCATGGATATTCAAAGAGTTCATACTAACAACATTGCAATCATGCTCATCATTCAAAGATTTTATGTCAAACATTTTATTGAATTCTTCTTCTATCAATTGAGCACAATTTTCCTTTCCATCATTTTCACGAAAGACATTATAAAGATGAATAATATGATGCAACCTCAATTCCATTTTTTTAGTTTTCTTTTATAAACCAAACTAGTGATAAAACAAGAAACTAAAAAAATTCAATTGCACTCACCTGCCCGGCAACGGCGCCAGAAAAGAGCTTGATGTCTACTATGCAACTTTATTCTTGTAGACTCGTGTTGGGCCTCCAAGCGCAGAGTTTTGTAGGACAGTAGCAATTTTCCCTCAAGTGGATGACCTAAGGTTTATCAATCCGTGGGAGGCATAGGATGAAGATGGTCTCTCTCAAACAACCTTGCAACCAAATAACAAATAGTCTATTGTGTCACCAACACACCCAATACAATGGCAAATTGTATAGGTGCACTAGTTCGGTGAAGAGATGGTGATAAAAGTGTAATATGGATGGTAGAAATATATTTTTATAATATGAATAAATAAAAACAGAAAGATAGCAAGTGATAAAATGGAGCACAAACGGTATTGCAATGCTTGAAAACAAGGCCTAGGGTCCATACTTTCGCTAGTGCAATCTCTCAACAATGCTAATCTAATTGGATCATATAACCTTCCCTCAACGTGCGATGAAGAATCACTCCAAAGTTCTTATCTAGTGGAGAACATAAGAAGAAATTGTTTGTAGGGTACGAAACCACCTCAAAGCTATTCTTTCTGATCAATCTATCCTAGAGTTCGTACTAAAATAACACCAATCTATTCTTTCCGATCGATCTAACTAAGAGTTCGTACTAAAATAACACCATATGATACACATCAACCAACTCTAATGTCACCTAGATACTCCAATGTTACCATGAGTATCCATGAGTTGATTATGCGATATGCATCAAACAATTTCAGATTCATAATACTCAATCCAACACAAAGAACCTCAAAGAGTGCCCAAAGATTTCTACCGAAGAAACAAAGACAAGAACGTGCATAAACCCCTATGCATAGATTACCACAATGTCACCTCGGGAATCCGCGAGTTGAGTGTCAAGACATAGATCAAGTGCTCTCAAATCCATAAAAGTATTCAATCCGATAAAATGAAATCTCAAAGGGAAAACTCAATTCACAACAAGATAGAGAGGGGAAAACACCATATGATCCGACTATATTAACAAAGCCCGCGATACATCAAGATCATGACATCTCAAGAACACGAGAGAGAGATTAAACACATAGCTACTGGTACAAACCCTTAGCCCCGAGGTTGGACTACTCCCTCCTCATCATGGTGGCCGCCGGGATGATCAAGATAGCCACCGATGATGATTTCCCCCTCCGGCAGAGTGCCGGAATGGGGTCTAGATTGGTTTTTTGTGGCTACAGAGGCTTGCGGTAGCGGAACTTCTGATCTAGGGTTACCCCGAGGGTTTTTGGAATATTTGAGAATTTATAGGGCGAAGAGGCGGTGCGGGAGGCCACCGAGGTGGGCACAACCCACCTGGGCGCGCCTGGGCCCCCAGGCACACCCTGGTGGGTTGTGCTCTCCTCGGAGCTCCCCTCTGGTACTTCTTTGGCCCACCGGGTGTCTTCTAGTCCAGAAAAAATCTCCAAAAAGTTTCATCGCGTTTGGACTCCGTTTGGTATTGATTTTCTGCGATGTAAAAAACAAGCAAAAAACAGCAACTGGCACTAGGCACTATGTCAATTGGTTAGGCCCAAAAAATGATATAAAGTTGCTATAAAATGATTGTAAAACATCCAAGAATGATAATATAATGGCATGAATACTTCATAAATTATAGATACGTTGGAGACGTATCAGGCTCCTACGCCAGCAAGGCACTTTTTGGCACGCCATAGCTAGGCTTTTCTGCACTAGTGTTGGGAGCATTTCACCATACGAAAGGCTACCAAAGACAAAAACTAAGTGTCGAACCCCACACATAGCAATACACATTACATGTACGCATAACATGCAATTATGTGATGTACAACATGGCATCACAACATAACTCAACAACTCATATATATATAAAGGCTCTGAAGAGCCAACATAACATTTATTACAAGCAGCGGGTCTCATGTCCCTTCATACAAAGCATACAAGCAGCAAGCGGAAGCATAACCATGTCTGAGTTCAGACATCTACAAAAGAAAAAGGCTAAGAAGCCTGACTATCTACAAACCCTCCCAAGGGTACAAGATTGTAGCTGAGGTTAGACGCTACTTGTCGCAGTCCACGTGGAACTACTAGTGAGACCAAGTCTCCTCTGCAAAAACATAAATTAAGCAAACATGAGTACAAAGGTACTCAGCAAGACTTACATCAGATCCTATCATACATGCATTAGTACCAAGAAGGGTACTGTGGGGTTTAGCTGCAACAAGCCAGCTTTGACTCAGTGGCTATCCTGTTATACGACTACGAGTAATTTCCTTGAGGTGAGAAAGCACACACGAGTCCACTAATCACCACAACAATACACTACTATGGATTCTCTCCGGTCTCCCTACGGGAAGGCCATCCATAGCACTCACACTTATCTTGAGCATTTTAGAGTATCCACTTCAAGTTGTCTATGTACCATATAAGCTTCCAAATAGTCCATATCCGCGAACGCGGCTATTCTAATAGATCATTACCCTGCAGGGGTGTACTTCATCACACATGCTCTTGCCACTTATAACCATATACACGTATGGTATCTCGGCAACCTTCGAGCGGAAGCCTGGCGAGGGTGTCGGCCACGACCTGACTAACCACGCAAGACTCTAGTCCAGTTTTATCGCCTATTTAAAGTTGTATCCGCAAGGGAAGTCTGACCGATGTTTCTATCACGGCCTCAAACGATGTGTGCAGGGTTCCCGAGCCCACCATCCGGGTGCCACTTGATAGATCGGGCCACGATGCCTAGTCTGTCCCAAGCCCACCCTGCTGGGTGCCACTTGGTAGACAAATAGCACTACCTACAAACACCAGAAACTAGTTGCAACTCCTGGACAGAGATTGAAGCGATTAATAAGCCTAGACGGGCCGAGTTACTGGAACCCAATGTGTGGTAGTAGCTAGTCTTGGATAACATACACAGAACTCAGTTCTTAAAGACAGTCCCAATGAGACAACCCACCATGTACTCCTACATGGCCTCTCACCGCTACCTTTACCAAATCGTGTTCACACACTTAACTCTCAGCATCAGAACATATCATAACACTCCAATCCATTCCCGATGAATCGGACCTGACAAAACTATAAGCAATTGCAAGCATGGCATGCATAAATCACAACATGGCTCAAGCAAATCCTAATAATGCTAGCAGGTTTTAACTATTTACTGTGACAATGACAGGTCATGCAGAGGAATGGGTTCATCTACCACAACATAAAGTAGCAGTTGAATCGTTGTTGTCCTAATGCAATAAAAGAGAGCACGAGCAAGAGAATGGGGTTGTATCAGAATGCTCAAGGGGGTTTGCTTGTTTGAAAGATCAGCAGGGGGTACAGCTCCTCAGACAGGTACTCTGGAACACTCTCCGGAGCAGGACCTATCGAGAAGGGCGGTACCGGCAATCAATACACAAACAAATGCAAGAATATGATGCATGATCATGACATGTCAAGAATGCAATGATTTGCACTAATGCATCTAGCAACAATTTAAATGAAGTCCATATGAACCAAGGGTTCATATGAAAACTCCATATTAAGCATTTTAAATGACATTATCATGTTTTCACTTATACAGTAGGTATAAGTTGGTTAAACATGCATGAAAGTAATACACATGGATAGATTGAATTTTTCTGATAATTTTTCATATAAATTATTTCAATCGGAGCTATGGTTGAATTTCTGTGAATTTTGGAAGTTTTGCTATTTTTTTGGAATTTCCAAATATTTCTAAAATAGAAATAATCCAGAAAAAGGTTTACGGCGTCAGCAAGTCAACAACGCGGACTAGGGTCAAACCTGACCGGTGGGACCCGCGTGTCAGTGGAACAGGGTTGATTTGTGATTAGATTAAATCCTAACTAGAAATTAGCAGGGGCCTAGGCGCACATGTCAGTGTCCCAGGAGGGTCATTTAGTTAGTGCTAATCCGGTGGCTAACCAGAGCTAAGCCGCCGGTGACGAGCCGAAACGGCGGAGGCGCTCGGAAATCGCCCTCCGGCTACCAAACCGATGGCGGTTTGGCTCTGTGTGAAGCTAGTGCTCGTGCACATCTAACAGAGCCATCAGCTCGTGCTGGGGTGGACCAAAATGATGGCGGCAATGACTTGTGTGGCGGCCAGACTTCGGTCATCGGTGGTTATGATGCTATGGTGCACGGGAGATCAAATTGGTGGTGGTTCTGGGCTCCTGGGATCTTGCTGAGCACTAAGGCGTGCTCGGATGCGAGCTTTTCTAGCTCTGGCCACGGCAGGCGAACGGCGGCGGGTCTCACAGCTGGCCAGTAGAGCAGCTTAGCGGGCTCAGTGGTGGCCGAACGACGTCGGAGGAGTGATGGTGATCCCGGGCGGCCGAGGAAGAAGACGATGATGGTGTCGACATTCGGGGACGTCCGGCGATGCGTGGCTCAATGTACAGGTAGCAGGCGATGGGGTAGAGCGTTCAGATGGCACAAGACGTTGCAGGGGAGGCTCTGGATACGGGGGGTCACGGCGGCGCAGCTTCGGTGGCTTAGGCTATGGCGGAGGAACGGTGAGAGAGAGCGAGGGGGGAGGAACGAAGAGGCCAGCTCGATCCAGACGACTCACGCGAGTCTCTCCGCGGTACCGGGAAGGCAGGCGGGCAGCTGGTGGCATGGCAAGCACGGGCGCCGTGCCCTGTCTTCCCTCTGCCAGTAGCAAAGGTTGAAAACGACTGGCAGGGCCAGCATAGTGCTGGGCCGGCATAGTAGCAGGCCAATAGAGCCACGTAAGTCAGCCCAAGTAGTTCCCTTTCCCTTTCCCTTTTCTATTTTTTTTCTTTTTCTACAGTATGTTTTGATTTAGTAAAAAATACTAACCATTTTTCTTTCTTCTGATAATTTTTAGTAAGGACTAGCTGGATTATCCAAAGCCCCTCACTAAAATTCAGAATTGTTGGAGCTAGTAAATATTTTATATGAATTAATAGCCCCAATTCAAATACAATACGAATTGATTCAAAAATCCAAAATGTCATGGAAAAATGTGCAACATCTCTGGTTACTGTTTCCAGCATTTTCACAAAAATCATGAACATTTTTGGAGACCATTTTGGGTTCTTGAAATTTATTTTAGTTGAACCTACTTGAACTCCATTTGACGCTAGGGTTTGATCATCCCCCATTTCAAATTCAAATGCAATTTAGACATGATGCAAATATAAAAGGTTAGGCTAGGTCATTACCAGACTAGGGATGTGACAACTCGCCCCCACTCAAAAGAATCTCGTCCCGAGATTCAGGAGGCGTGGGGAAGAGGGTGGGGTACTCCAGTCGAAGATGATCTTCTCGCTCCCAAGTAGCTTCTCTATCAGAGTGATGAGACCACTGAACCTTGAGAAACTTGATGTTCTGACGTCGGGTGACACGCTCTGCTTGATCAAGGATACGAACAGGGTACTCTCGATATGTGAGGTTATCTTGGAGATCAAACATTTCATGGTCCACTCCGCGGATGGGATCCGAGAAGCAACGCTTGAGTTAAGAGACGCGAAAGACATCATGGAATCGAGAAAGATGTGGCGGTAGTTCCAACTGGTAGGCAACCTCTCCTCGTTTAGCAAGAATGCAAAATGGACCAATGTAACAAGGAGCCAACTTGCCCTTCATACCGGGACGATGGGTACCCTTTAAAGGGGTAACCCGAAGGTAAGCCTTGTCGCCAACTTCATAACCCACTTCCTTATGACGACTATCATACTGGCTCTTCTGACGAGACTGGGTTGTCTTCAAATTCTCACGGATAATACAAACTTGCTCTTCTTCTGGATCATATCCGGTCCAAAGAATTGTCTTTCATCGGTTTCTGACCAGTTCAAAGGTGTTTGACATCTTCGTCCATAAAGAATCTCGAAGGGTGCTTTCTTGAGACTGGATTGGTAGCTATTGCTATAAGAAAACTCGACAAAAAGGAAGGCACTTCTCCCAATCCATACCGAATGAGATAACGCAAGCTCTAAGCATGTCTTTGAGAATCTGGTTGACCCTTTCCACCTTACCACTTGACTAAGGTTGGAAAGCGGTAATAAAGGAGAGATGGGTGCCCATGGTAGTCTAGAAACTCTCCCAGAACTGAGAAGTGAAAAGACTACCACGGTCAGAATAGATCTCTAGTGCGACACCATGTAGTGACACTATTTGAGATATATATAAGTCAGCTAGCTAACTAGCAGTGATACTCTCTTGAACATGTAGGAAGTGAGACACTTTGGAAAGACGATCAATGACTATGAAGATAGCATTATTCTCTCTCTTGGTCCTGGGAAAGTCGGTGATGAAATCCATACCAAATTTACCCCATTTCCACTCAGGAATAGCTAAAGGCTGAAGGGTGCCAGCAGGCCTCTGATGCTCTGCTTTAACATGATGACAAACGTCACAATTATCAACAAACTCGGCGATTTCCCTCTTCATCCTAGTCCACCAGAACCTTTGGCGTAGGTCCTGATACATCTTGGTACTACCGAGATGAATGGTGAGAGAGATTCATGAGCCTCCTTAAGGATCAATTGCTACATCTGCTGACTCTTGGGAACCCATACCAATAAGGAATCCCTTCTTTTCTGGGAGCCCACTCGAAAAGAACTCCAAAGTTAAGTGTGCTTGGCTTGGAGTAATTCTAGGATGGGTGACGGACTAGGAAGTTGGTCCCGGGTGCACATGAGTGAGGACAAAGTGTGCAGGAAAGACTAGTGTTGGTCTATGGGACCAATCTAGATCCCACCAGGCGTATTAGGGCGTTACAATTGGTATCAGAGCCGACCCTCGCGGTTACACAGGCATGCGTGGATCAGGTGTGCGAGCATGTGGCGCATGGCGCGTGTGGCCCGTTGTGGCACACGCCATGGCACATGTGTCAGACTAGACGCGCATACGTGTGACAAGAGGGAACGTTCCTAATGGGCCGACGAGGACGTCGGTTCTTTTGAGTGGGGGTGTATGTGAGAGCCTGACTTAATAGGAATGATAGACTACTCATATCAACAAGGAATTCCTTATTTTTTGGGAGCCCATTCGAAATTTTGAATTTTGGAATTTTAATTAATTAAATAGGATTAATTAAAATTTGCTTGTGTTGCTTGTTGTTAGTTAAATTTGACTAGGATTTGAATTTTTTTGGATTTATTGAATATTTAAATTGAGACGGAATAAAAGGACTTTCCCAATTGTTCATTTGTATCTTATTTTGGGTTTGAGAATATTCAGAATATTTCTAATTCGATAATGAGAGAGGATGACATGACTTCCTCAATAATTAAATTGGAAAGTGATCAAACATTCTTCATGATTGGATTTTTAGAATTCAAAACAATTCCAACTCAAAAATAAATATTATGAGAGAAGGTAATATGACTCCTTCAATACAAAAGAGTAGGAAAGGTTTTAAATTTTATTTGTATACTTCTCTGGAGTTTAAAAGTATTTTAGTGAACATTTATAAATCCCAAAATAATGTTTATAAAAATATTATATGTATTTCATATAACTATTTGTTTCTGCAAAAATGCTCACAAGTCTCTATATGACAACATTGTTTTTGTTTTGCATGTTCTGGTATTTTTATGAAGATAATTGGCATTTATTTCGTCATGTTTATTTCCTGGTATTTTATTTAAACAGGAAAACCTATTCCTGAAACCTTTCAGACCCAACCTATCTATTTGTTGCTCAGTGCGCAACAGAACAACCTTTTGGCCCAGCCCAAGAAGCCGACCCCGCCAGCCCGCATCAGCAGATGCAGGCTCACTTACCAGCCTCTCTTTCCTTTCCTCTCTCTATTAGACATGGGTCCCGCACGCATCTTCAACCTCCCACTCGGTCTCCTGCTTCTGCACGACAGCGCCGCCATGGTAGGATTGGACCATGCTCGATCCGCCTGATCCCAAGCCCCTTCTCCCAACCGAGTACACAAAGGATACCTCTCGATCCCCTCGTCTATTCCCTGAAACGGTGCTCGAGTTTGCCCTCGGAATCGAGCGCGATGACCCCGCTGATCTCAGCCGCCCGAAGCTACTTCGGCGACGAACTCCGGCTGCCCCGTAAGCTCTTCTCCTCACTAAGCAGGCCACCTTCTCCACCTTGCTGTCACGCACTCCTCTGACCCCATATTTCCTTCCAGATGCAGACCGAGTCTAGCTTCCCCCTGAAGACACGATCTTGCGGGAGCATAGCCGCCGTGCGAGGACGCCTGGATCACCTCTGACCTCACTGTGTTGCACCCACCTCTCCAGTTACTTACCCGGCGCCTCGTGGACTACTGGAGCCGACGCCGTCATCAACCACAGCCGCACCACCACTGTGTTCTTCGCCGGCGAAAATTCCGGTGAGGAATTCCCCTCTCTCCCAAACCATCAATTCAATAGAACCAGAGTCATTGATGACCACTTGATCCAACGTCCTATGTTTATTTCAGCTGAACAGGTACCGGTTGATCTCGTACTGCCACGTGTCCCGGAATTTTGTTATATTTCCTTCAGCCGAACATGTAACTGCAGTCCATCATATCTCTTCAACCGTAGCTCCAATTGAGGTGAAACTTTTTGCAAAGTGATCCTTGTAAAGCCTTCTTTCTAGTGAATCCATAACTTTCAGCTTTTTGAATATTTCAAATTTAACCAATTCAAATTTGAATTTGAATCATCTTTTCCTCATATCTTGCAAACTGTATATCCTATTCAGATGATTCCTTTTTGCGTCTGAATACTTGTATCAGGTACTTCGTGTTTGTATTCTGTAAATGCGAAATTAAAATATTCGATTACCTATTTGAATTTATATTATTTCAAACTTTAATTTGCTATAACTTGCGTTATAGTACTCCTATTCATTTAATTCTTTTTGCAAATGAATTCCTATGTCGTATGCAATATGTCACACAACATTTATGTTGTTTTCCAAATACTTTTGATCATATTCCATTGCTATCTCAATATAAGCTTGCATAGCAATATTTCTATATCTATTAACTCTCTAGAGTTGATTCCTATTCATAGTATATTAAGCCTATATATATTGATGTTGTTCAACCTTGCCATATTCGTTTTGTTGTTCTTTTGGTTCTTCTTCATGGCATGGTTATTTATTTGGATTGTTTCATTTGCAATAGATTGCTCGGAGCATGATGAGTAGAATTATCAGGAATTGTGAGTGCGACGACCTTCATCAAACTTACAGGCAAGTTACACCTTGATCATCCTTTATCCTATTACTTTTCTATGCATGTAGTCCTATATCACAATACCATATTATGCATGTGTAGGAATATTATGGTAGTATGCTATTGCTATTGAGATGTAATTAGTCTAGCCTTATTGTATATCGTGGTAATGTGTTCTTGCTATGCTATGTAGACGGGGATTGGTTCGTGTACACATCGAGATTATGTGAGGACTATAAAATAACTTGAGTAAAAACATAATATATAATTCACCTTTGGACGGATAGGGTTGCATCATGGAGTTTCTTGTTCCTTTTCTAAGGGCATGGACCATGGCTATGTGCGCCCGAATGGTATTGCTGGGTGGTTTCAAGAACATCATGGTTTATACCCTCTGAATGTAAGTGGGTGCCGTCCAGGCTCGAAAAGATCAGACAAACTTAGTGATTAGTAGCTTCCATGTATAGCCACTGGCTATATGGGCTCTGGCTTAGTTGATCAGTTGCGGAAACCTTACCCAGATGTGCCAGCAGATGTAGTTATAATAGTTGGGATGGGCCTCCTTTGGGACTAGGAGACTGCTTCTGAAAGACTTTGTCTCAATCTTCGGGTTGAGTCCAGTGTGTAAAGTGTACAGACCTCTGCAGAGTATGAAAAATTAATCATGATTAGCCATGTCCCCGGTTATGGATGAATTTGAGCAGCTAGACCATTACAGTTGTTGGATGATCTTGACAGATGATACAATTAATAAAAATTTGATGGGAAACGTAATGATGGGTATAGGTTGGAATTGGAGCGCCCAATTCAACCATCTGTATTAACTGTAGCAAGACAAATAAAAATTTGACTATTATATTATGTAGTTATCAGGGAAAAATTAGCTTTCTGCAAAACAACCACTACACTATCCTCTTGATATACCTTGCATATACATGTAGATCTGTTATATAATTCCTGTGTGACTTGCCAATACATTCAAAGTATTGACCCTTCATGGCTGCAACGTTTCATGTTGCAGATTTTATACGACGAGTGAGTGATACGATGTAGGGTTACGATGTCTATACTCGACATTTGCCTGTGGTGTTGATGGACTGCATGAAGTTTTTATTTTCTTTTCCGCTATATTTCTGTTATGAGCTAGCCTTGAGCTACGCAGGTATGTAATATTTAAATTTTGGATCTACGATTTAATATTATGACATGTGGTTTATTCTTGATATTACATCTTGTAATGTGTGTGCTAGCTATTGATCCAGGGACTAGCACAATGAGCACAAAGACACGAATCTTATCAGGTTCGGTCGTTACAAAGGATGACATCTGATAGTGATAGTTATAAAAGATAAGTAAAAGTGCAAAATAAAATAAAAGAAAATAAATTATAGCAAGGTATTTTTTTGTTTTTGATCTTGTAGATCTGAAAATAATATGATAAAAGATAGACCCGGGGGCCATAGTCTTCACTAGAGGCTTCTCTCTTGAAAGAAAGCATACGGTGGGTAAACAAATTACTGTTGAGTAATTGATAGAAAAGCACATAGTTATGATGATATCGAAGGCAATGATCATGTATATAGGCATCACATCCAAGACAAGTAGACCGACTCCTGCCTGCATTTACTACTATTACTCCACACATCGACCGCTATCCAGCATGCATCTAGTGTATTAAGTTACCAAGAACGGAGTAACGCCTTAAGCAAGATGACCTGATGGAGAGGGATAGATCCAATCAATATGAACAAACCCCATCTTTTTATCCTTAACAACAACAATACAAATATGTGTCATGCCCCTTTCTGTCACTGGGATCAAGCACTCCAAGATTGAACCCATTACAAAGTACCTCTCCCATTACAAGAAAAATCAATCTAGTTGGCCAAACCAAATCAATAGATTGAAGAGAAATACTAAGCTATATAAATCATGCATAAAAGAGTTCAGAGAAGACTCAAATAACATTCATAGATAATCTGATCACAACCCCACAATTCATCGGATCTCAACAAACACATCACAAAAGAAGATTACATCGAATAGATCTCCAAGGACATCGAGGAGAACATTGTATTGAAGATCAAAGAGAGAGAAAAAGCCATCTTGCTACTAGCTATGGACCCGTAGGTCTGTGGTAAACTACACACACGTCATCAGAATGGCAACAATGTTGATGTAGAAGCCCTCCATGATCGAATCCCCCTCCGACAGAGTACCGGAAATGGTCCCCAGATGGGATCTCACGAAACAGAAACCTGCGGTGGCGGAAAAGTATTTTTGGGGTCCCCTCTGGTCTTCTGGGAATATTTGGGAATTTATAGATGAAGAATTACGGTTAGGAGAGCCACGTGGGGCCTGTCGTGGTTCTAAGTATGACAGTAGAATAGGGGGTAGGAATGAGGAGGCAAGATCCTAGCTACGATGAGGTTGTGCACGCAAGATTTACGAGTTCAGGCCCTTCTCAAAGGAAGTAACAGCCCTACGTCTCGGTGCCTGGAGGCTTGGTCGATTGGATTATGCGTGAAGTTACAGGGGGTGCGAACCCTTGTGCTAGTGGAGGGGGGTGGCTTATATAGAGTGCGCCAGGACCCCAGCCGTCCCACGTTACAAGGGGTTCAATGTCCATAAAGACAGGACGTTACTGATAACGCCAGCAATAAAGGCAAATAAATGATCATTAAGACTACGGAGTGAATGCCTGACCATTGCCATCCTGAGTGACCTTAGATCTTCTGTCTTCCGAGTGGTTTCTGATGTGGTCGAGTGAGTACACCCCGGTCGAATGGAATTGGGTTATCCGAGTGAACTGTTGGTCGAGTGGGTTGCACCCTGTGGTGATTTTAGTCGGTAGATGATGCTATCCTTTGAATGTCCTTGGCTTTAGAGCAGTGTCCTCGGGGAAGGGTGTCTAGGTCAGGCCTATTACCCTACCCTAGGTACATGTCTTCGTCATTAGCCCCCGAATGGATCTGGGTCCGAGTGGAGAAGGGGTTGAAGATGGTTCCGACCCGATTTATATGCTTCAGAGGCATTTTAACAGGGCCGGTGATCTTTGTAAAAACTTCAAATTCATTTTCAGTCGCCTGGGTCCATTCAGAGGTTGTCGAGTGAATTTTGCTGATAAGCTCTGAGTGTTGGTATGGTATAAAATCCTCAGCGCGATTGGTCACACTGCCGCTCCCGGATCTCATGGGATTCGAAATTTGGAGAAGCGCGCGGGATGGAGAGTACCGCAGTAAACGGAGCAGATTAGGCAGGGATGCCTTGATTCGTGCACCACCTTTTTTGCCACGTATCTAGTGCACGACTGTTGCGGGATTTGACTGGATTGCCTGGGCCCACGAGTCAGCCACTCGGGAGCAGGCCCATATAAGGCGTCGGGGCCGATGAGTCTGGCACTGTGCTCCCCATCCCCTTCTTCTTCTCCTGTTTCTCCACCACATTTGCCGCCACCTTCGACGTCGCCGCCCCGTCCAAGCGCAGCCTGCCGCGATGGGGAAGGAGAAGACGGCAGCCCTGGAGCGTGCGAAGAAAGCGACGGCAGCAGCGAAGGGCAAGAAGAGGAGTCGGGGGGGATCGTCGTTGAGATCCGGCCTGCCGCCCGGCTGGATCCAGGGCGACTGGATTCGATCCACGATTCAGCAAGAGGATCTGGAGGATCTGGTCGAGGGGGGCTTGATCGCTCATGGATCCTGGAGGCTGCCAGGTGCTGAGACCGAGCCTTAGCCGCAGGAGGGTGAGTGCGTCCTCCTCGCGACACACGTCGACCGTGGTTTTTCTCTGCCCCCTCATCCCTTTTTTCTGAGGTTTTCTGAACTTTTTTGGAGCCCAACTTCATCACTTTTCTCCGAACACCATCACATACCTCGCTGCGTTTGTCTCCATGTGTGAGAATTTCCTGGGTTGTCGACCGCATTGGGGTCTCTTCAAACACATCTTTACTTGCCGCTCATAGTCTATGAAAAAGGCTAATCCGAGTGATGAGAGGACGCACGTGATCCAGATGTGCGGAGGTCTAGGGATCCAGATGAGAGGTAAAAGCACTTTTCCACCTATGACTCTTCCCGATTCGGTCAGAGGGTGGCAGTCGACCTGGTTTTATTGTAAGGACAAACCAACTCCTGGTCAGTTGAGTGGCCTTCCCCCTTCACCATGGGGCGAATTGAGAAGCCCTCTCCCTTGAAAGTGACTCCAGCAGAAAAGGTGGAGGTGACTATGTTGGTTGAACGAGTAATCCAACTTGTCCGCGATGGTGTGACTGACATGGATTTGCTAGCGGTGTTTGTCACTCGCCGCATCCAGCCGCTCTAGGCCCGCGATCATCCTATGTGGATGTACTCGGGTGCCGATGATTCTGCTCGGATCCACCCGGAGGAAGTTGCCGAGGAGACGGTGGCGCAGTGGCTGCAGGGCATTACTGGAAACAAAGACAACCCTAGGGGGTCCAGGAGAATTCCGCCACTCGGTGCTGATAACGAACTAGACAAGGTCTGACCTTCAATGCTGAGTGACTTTTACTCTAATTTGTAAACTGTCTTTGGAACCGACTGATGCTTGTTCAATTCTTTGCTTCGCAGATATATACTGAGATGTACTCGATGCCCAACGGGGAGCAGATCTAGGAAGGAGAAGAGAGCGGAGGCGGCAGCGGCGACTGGAACTCTGATGGCGAGAGTGATGAAGAGCACGAAAACTCGAGCAGTGGTGAGGAGGTCGATTCTCCACCTCGCGTGGAAAAGCGTTCCAAGCATAAGCACGACCCAGCAAGTATCCGGGGTAAGGTGGCAGCACCAACTGGACAGACTTCGAAGCGCACTCGGACATCTTCTCCGGTGCCGACTGAGAAGGCTCCGAAGCAGCTCAAGACCGCGCCGTCAAAGCCACGGAAGGCTTTGCCCAAGATCAAGGTTGATGTTCCTGTCGCCTCTGCGTAAGTGTGTCGTTTTCACCCTTTGTTCCAAGAATCTTATATCAGTTGTCGGCCCATTCACTTGCTTGACCGAGTGAACCTTGAGATTTGCAGCGCTGCTACCTCCGGGACTTCTGCTTACAAAGATGATGGTGACGAGGAGATGGAGGACGCGGTCACATCCAAAGCGGGTATGACCCCTGTTATCTCGTCTTTTCTTTGCTAGCCGATTCTACAGTCGACTGAACTCTTGTGGTCGATTCTTTTGCAGCCCCGCAAAATGTTATTGAACTTCAAGACGACGATGAAGATGAGCCACAGAAGCTCGTGGGTAGGAGGAGCAGGACCTCGGTCAAGAAGGTACCAGCTAGCAAGATGCCTCAGTCGACGCCAGCGACGGAACCAGCTATCCAGCAATCCGGGGACTTCAACCGTGCCTCCGTTACTTTTGCGAATCCCTTGTCGAGTGGTCGTCCTTCATCGTCGACTATGCCGGCCCTTGCTTCATCTGTGCAACTTCTTGCCTCAAGCTCTCAAGCTACTGCAACTGATACACCGACTCCACTTTTCACCGCCCATCAAATCCCAGAAGACCAAGTGAGTGCTGCCAAGGAAGCTATACGCCAGGCAGGCATTATGATGGAGCAGATGAAAGTGGTGCGCGAGGCCAGTCAAGCTGCCTATGATGCCAGCTCAGCACTTCAGGCCAATGTCCAGGTTAGCTTACTTCCGACTGAACTCCATCTTGACGCTTGTTCTGTTAGGATATGATATTTAGAAACTACTGCTTTATCCGCAAGACGTCCGTGGATGAGCGTTTTGGAACCTTAATTGCACACCCATTGTTAGTCTGTACACCCACTGGGTGTTTTAATTTCTGTTGAGTAGTTTTTCCACTTGAGTCGACTAGGTTGTGTTGATTGAATCTCTGAACCAGTGGGGGCACGCTGAGTGCACCCACTGGGTGTAGTCCCCGAGACCGCCGTCGAATGTTTGATTCGGCGGGGGTCTTTGAACAGAGCTTTTCCACTCGGTCTGGGCATATCATGCTGAGTGGAACCTTTACCAGTGGGGGCACGCTGAGTGCACCCACTGGGTGTAGTCCCCGAGACCGTAGTCGACTGCGGGCAGTCGGCTATGGTCTGAATTTTTTTTTTGACTGGACGGACCAAGTCGATTGAAAAAGTCGGACTAGTGGGGGCACGCTGAGTGCACCCACTGGGTGTAGTCCCCGAGACTATTGTCAAATGTTTGATTCGGCAGTAGTCTTAGAACTATTTGAACTTGCTATTTTATTGCTCGGAAGCAACCAACCTTTGTGTCTGCCGATTGACTATCTTCTGAACACAGAAATCTTGTGATCTTGGAGCCCGGTTCGCTGACTTGGAGCAGAAGCAAATCCAGCTCAATCTTGACCTGGAGTTGGCTCAAAATAACTTGCAGAAGGCCAAGGATGATGCTGCTGGTAAGGAAAGCTTGTCGACTGGGTCTCTTGCCATCTTTTCTCCTCCTTTTTCTGATTCAAATGTTATTCTTTCTAGAAACAATGAGACAGGCTTTGGAGAAGAAGGACCTTGACCTTGCGGCTGCGAAGAAAACCGCCGAAGACAAAACGGCACTTGCCGACCAAAAGATGGCCTCAGTCGGAAAGTTGGAGGAAGAGAATACCAAGCTGAAGGCTGCTCTTGATGAAGCTAACAAAGAGGTGACTCGTCTGAAGAAGGACAAACGGACCCTGACCGACAAAGTGGAAGACATCACCCGCAGGAGGGACAAGCTGGAGAACTATCTGGGAGGACTCGCCAAAAAAATTATTCCTCATGCTTGAAGGTACTTTTGTCTGTCCGATTGGTTTGCTTTCGTTGACTCATCATACTGCTATCGACTCATTATTTCTCTGCGAGTGCAGAATTCTGTCAAGACTTCGAGGAAGAGACTGGGTGAGTCGAGACGAACTTGGACCCCATCAACTCCGCTGTCAAAGATGAAGCTGCCATGAACATGCTCCAACTGGAGTCTCGCCTTGCCAGTGCCATGGATTACCTTGCTCGACTCAAGGTTGCGGTGTCGTGGATCGACACAGCGCTCTGGCCAAGGGAAACGCTCCAAAATGATCTCGAGTCTCTGATGACTCGACTCAATGAGATTCCTGGTCGAGTGCAGGAGTGGAAGAAGTCCTCTGCTCGATGCGGTGCTGACGTAGCTCTCTCCCTGGTTCGTGTCCACTGCAAGGAAGCCAGAGAAGAGAAGCTAGCAGCAATCAAGGTCGCCAACACCAAGAAACTTGACTTCCAGTCTTTCATGGAGACCTTCATTGCTGCAGCTACTTGAATTGCAGATGGAATCAACCTGGATGAGTTTGTCGAGCCTGCCAGCCCCCCTACGGAGTGAACGAAACTTTTATGATCCGATTCAATTTGCCTCGGTATGCCGAGTGATTTTGTAACCGTAAAACTCCTTCGGGCCTGATGCCCGAGTACTTTAAACTCCTTCGTCCGAATTTAGTTTGCCCTTAAATATGCTTGTTTTTATTTCCGAGTGGAACTTGTATCTTCACTCGGAACAGACTTTTCTTCTTGTGATGCAGTTCTGAGGAGAGGATCGCGGACGACCTGCACCTCGTCGTCCTTGCAGATCAGGATGGAGCGTGTTTTACACTTAGGCGAGTACAGGACCGCAGCTAAGCCCCCGAGTGAGAGGGTTGCTCATCACTTGGTAGGATTTTTTAAACTTAGGCGGGTACAGGACTGCAGCTAAGCTCTTCACTCGGTAGGACTTTACAAACTTAGGCGAGTACAGGACTGCAGCTAAGCCCCCGAGTGAGAGGGTTGCTCATCACTCGGTAGGATTTTACAAACTTAGGCGAGTACAAGAATGCAGCTAAGCCTCCGAGTGAGAGGGTTGCTCATCCCTTCTCGTCGGCTAGGATTTACAAATTAGGCGGTACAGGACTGCAGCTAAGCCTCCGAGTGAGATGGTTGCTCATCACTCGGTAGGATTTTAACAATTACTGGCGAGTACAAGCTGCAGCTAAGCCCCCGATGAGAGGGTTGCTCACACTCGGTAGGATTTTACAAACTTAGGCGAGTACAGGACGGCAGCTAAGCCCCCGAGTGAGAGGGTTCTCATCACTCGGTAGGATTTTACAAACTTAGGCCATACAGGACGTGCTAAGCCCCCGAGTGAGAGGGTTGCTCATCACTCGGTAGGATTTTACAAACTTAGGCGAGTACAGGACTGCAGCTAACCCTCCGAGTGAGGGGTTCTCTTCACTCGGTGGATTTTTCAAACTTAGGCGAGTACAGGACTGCAACTAAGCCCCCGAGTGAGAGGGTCGCTCATCACTCTATAGGTTTTTACAACTTAGGCGAGTACAGAACTGCAGCTAAGCCCCCAAGTGAGAGGGTCGCTCATCACTCTGTAGGATTTTACAAACTTAGGCGAGTACTGGACTGCAGCTAAGCCCCCGATGTGAGAGGGTCGCTCATCACTCGGTAGATTTTACAAACTTAGGCGAGTACAGGACTGCACTAAGCCCCCAGTGAGAGGGTCGCTCATCACTCTGTAGGATTTTACAAACTTAGGCGAGTACAGACTGCAGCTAAGCCCTCGATGAGAGGGTTGCTCATCACTCGGTAGGATTTTACAAACTTAGGTGATTAATAAGACTGCAGCTAAGCCCCCGAGTGAGAGGGTTGCTCATCACTCGGTAGGATTTTACAAACTTAGGCGAGTACAGGACTGCAGCTAAGCCCCCGAGTGAGAGGGTTGCTCATCACTCGGTAGGATTTTACAAACTTAGGCGAGTACAGGACTGCAGCTAAGCCCCCGAGTGAGAGGGTTGCTCATCACTCGGTAGGATTTTTTGAACTTAGGCGAATCGGATTCGCGGCTAAGCCACCCACTGGGGGATTTTGGACACATGTATTAGTAAGAACAATCATTTAGGAGACTGTAAAACCATGTGTTTGATAAACGAACTGAAAGGTAATCTTTATTACATCTCATCAGTCTGAACACTTAAGTATAAAAACGGCGGAGTAGCTCCGCATTCCAAGCGCGTGGCTCGTCTTTATTATGCTCCACATTGTAGAGGTGATACGCTCCATTGTGGAGCACCTTGGTGACGATGAAGGGACCTTCCCAAGCGGGGGCAAGTTTGTGAGGCCGTTGCTGGTCCACTCGGAGCACAAGGTCCCCTTCCTAAAATGCTCGACCCTTCACATTTCTAGCATATAATCGATGAAAGTCTTGCTGATAAATGGTCGATCGGATCAAGGTCATCTCTCTTTCTTCTTCCAGAAGATCAACAGCATCTTCTCGAGCTCATTCTGCTTCGGCTTCTGAGAAAAGTTCTACTCGGGGTGCATTGTGAAGCAAGTCACTCGGCAGCACAGCCTCAGCCCCATAGACCATGAAGAAGGGGGTTCGACCAGTCGACCTATTTGGTGTTGTTCTTAATCCCCAAAGGACTGACGGTAGCTCATCTACCCAAGCGCCGGCCGCATGCTTGAGGCCGCGCATCAATCAAGGTTTTAGCCCTTTGAGAATCAAACCGTCCGCTCATTCTGCTTGTCCATTCGACTGAGGGTGGGCGACTGAAGCATAGTCGACCCGAGTACCTTGGGACGCACAGAAAGCTCGAAACTCATCAGAATCAAAGTTCGACCCATTATCCATGATGATGCTGTGTGGGACTCCGTACCTAAATGTTAACCCTCTGATGAAGCTGACGGCAGTACTTGTATCCAGGTTTTTGATAGGTTTAGCTTCGATCCATTTGGTGAACTTGTCGACTGCTACAAGCACATGGGTGAAACCACTCTTGCCAGTCTTCAGAGGTCCTACCATATCGAAACCCCAAACAACAAATGGCCAGACGAGTGGAATGGTCTTCAAGGCTGAAGCAGGTTTGTGGGACATGTTGGAGTAGAACTGACAGCCCTCACATTTGTCAATTATTCCCTTTGCCATCTCATTTGCCCGCGGCCAATAAAACTCTGCTCGATACGCTTTGGCCACGATGGCCCGAGAAGATGCATGGTGACCACAGGTCCCCGAGTGAATATCAACGAGGATCATTCGGCCTTCTTCCGGAGTGATGCATTTCTGAACGACCCCAGTGACACTTTCTCTATAGAGTTGCCCCCCATTACTGTGAAGGCTTTGGATCGACGGACAATCTGGCGAGCCTCTTCTTCATCCTCTAGAAGCTCTTTCCTGAGAATATATGCGATATACGGCACTGTCCAATCAGGAATAACGATCAAAACTTCCATGATCAAGTCGACCACAGCTGGGATTTCAACTTCAGTCGGATCAGTGGAACTTTTAGGCTGTGGGGGCTCTTCAGTGAAGGGATCTTCTTGAACTGATGGTGCGTGAATATGCTCCAAAAACACATTGCTGGGAATAGGCTCCCGCTTGGAACCTATTTTTGCCAAGTCATCAGCTACTTGATTCTTCAGTCGGGGTATATGGTGGAGCTCTAGCCCTTCAAACTTCTTTTCTAACTTTCTCACCGCATTGCAATAACCAGTCATAGCTTGGCTCCTGACATCCCATTCCTTCATCACTTGATTAACCACTAAATCTGAGTCACCGTAAACCATTAGGCGGCGGACGCCGAGTGAAATGGCCATACACAACCCGTACAGGAGTGCCTCATATTTAGCTTCATTGTTGGAGGAATCAAAGTGAATCTGGAGAACATATCTGAGGTTGTCGCCTCGTGGAGATACCAGGACTACTCCAGCGCCTGAACCATTCAACATCTTGGACCCGTCGAAGAACATAGTCCAATGTTCTGACTGTATCTGGGTCGGTAACTGCTGTTCAATCCACTCGACGAGGAAATCTGCTATCGCTTGAGATTTGATCGCTTTCTTTGCCTCAAACTAGATATCCAGCGGAAGGAGTTCAATCGCCCACTTTGCCACTCGACCAGTTGCATCTCTGTTGTTCAAAATTTCTGACAACGGAGCGTCGCTGACGACTGTAATCGAATGATCTGAGAACTAATGTGCAACCTTCTTTGCAGTCAAGTAAATTCCATAGACAAGCTTCTGATAATGTGGATATCTCTGCTTGGATGGGGTTAACACTTCAGAAATATAGTACACTGGGCGTTGAACCTTGTAGGTTTTACCTTCTTCTTCCCGCTCGACTGTGAGTACTGTACTGACAACCTGTCCAGTGGCTGCTATATAAAGCAGTAAAGGCTCTTTGCTGATTGGAGCAGCAAGCACCGGCTGGGTGGAGAGCAGGGCTTTGAGCTTTGTAAACGCTACGTCAGCTTCCGGAGTCCACTCGAACATATCAGATTTCTTCATCAGTCGGTAAAGAGGTAATGCCTTTTCGCCGAGACGAGAAATGAATCGACTCAAAGCGGCTAAACAACCAGTAAGTTTCTGAACGTCGTGTACACACACAGGGCGTTTCATTTGGAGGATTGCACCAACTTTCTCTGGGTTTGCATCGATCCCACGTTCGGAAACGAGGAAACCGAGTAACTTTCCACCTGGAACTCCAAATGTACATTTTGACGGATTAAGCTTGATATCATATCTTCTCAAATTGGCAAAGGTTTCGGCAAGGTCAGTAAGCAGGTCGGAACCTTTGCGCGACTTAACCACGATGTCATCCATGTATGCTTCCACATTCCGATTGATTTGAGCTAGCAGACACTTCTGTATCATGTGCATGAATGTGGCACCAGCATTCTTGAGACCATAGGTCATGGTGATGTAGCAAAAGCACCCGAATGGGGTGATAAAAGCTGTTTTTATTTCATTAGGTCCATACAGTCGGATCTGATGGTACCCGGAATATGCATCCAGGAAGGACAATCGCTCACATCCCGCAGTTGAGTCGACTATCTGATCGATGCAGGGGAGAGGAAAATGATCTTTCGGGCAGGCCCGATTGATATGCTTGAAATCAATGCACATACGAAGTGAATCGTCCTTCTTCGGAACCATGACAACATTGGCGAGCCACTCGGAGTGGTAAATTTCGTGGATGAACTCAGCTGCCAAAAGCCGAGCCACCACTTCGCCGATTGCCTTTCTCTTCTCCGCATCGGACCGACGGAGATGCTCTTTCACGGGCTTTGCCTTTGGATCAACTCGCAAACGGTGCTCAGCCAGTCCCCTAGGTACACCTGGCATGTCAGACGGCTTCCATGCGAAGATGTCCCAGTTCTCACAGAGGAACTGGATGAGCGCTTCTTCCTATTTGCTGTCGAATGTTGTTGAGATATGAGTCGGAGCAGCACTGGGATCGGTCGGGTGGATGTGAAAAGGCTTTGTTTCACCGGACGACTGAAATGCAGACTCTGAAGCAGGCTTCTTAGCGCGCAACAAATCACTCGGATCTGCAGTCTTCTTATATTCTTCCATTTCTATTGCTGCCATCTGTTCATTGGCTATCTTAGAGCCCTTCTGGAGGCACTCTTCTGCCCGTTGCCAATTACCAGTGACTGTGATCACGCCCCTGGGGCCAGGCATCTTCAGCTTGAGGTACACGTAACACGGTCGAGCCATGAAACGGGCATATGCAGTTCTGCCCAGAATAGCATGATAGGCACTGTGAAAATCCACAACTTCAAATGTCAACTTCTCCTTACGGTAATTCTTTGAGTCACCGAAAACCACGTCAAGAGTGATCTGGCCGAGTGGATCAGCTTTCTTCCCTGGAATGACACCGTGGAACCGCATGTTGCTCTCACTGAGCTTGGACATCGGAATGCCCATCCCACGAAGAGTCTCAGCATACAAAATGTTCAAGCCGCTGCCACCATCCATCAAGACTTTGGTTAGTCGGGTGCCCCCAACGACCGGGTCGACCACCAACGCTTGCCTCCCGGGGGTGCCGACGTGCGGTGGGTGGTCAGATTGGTTGAATGTGATGGGAGTCTTTGACCATTTCAAATATGTTGTCGTTGCCGGAGCAACCATGTTTACCTCTCTGTTGATGACTTTCAATCGACTTTTACTTTCAATGTTAGCAAAAATCATCAAAGTGGAATTGACGTTAGGGAAACCGTCATCATCTTCTTCCTTGTCACCATCCTTGTCAGACTCTTTTTCTTTTTCATTGGGTTGTTTCTCTCGGAACTGCTGGATCAGGAGCCGACATTGTCGAGTGGTATGTTTGGGATAAATCAGATTACCCTCTTCATCCTTCTTGGTGTGAATGTGACATGGCAAGTCCAACACATCGTTCCCTGCCTGATCTTTCACCTTCTTGGGGATCCAGGGTCCTTTGGGCTTTCCCTTGAATTTTCCTTGAGTTACAACTGCAGCTTCACCTGGACCTGCTGGCTCGGCTTTGCGTTTCTGCTTTCGACCCACTCCGGTGTCTTGGGCGACTGGTTTGCCCTTTCCACTGTGGAGTCGGTCCTCTTCTTCACCATTAGCGTACCGGGTTGCTATTTCCATCATTCGGGTCAGAGACATATCTCCTGTCCGACCGAATTTTAGGTTAAGCTCTCGATACCGAACGCCCTCCTTGAAGGCACAAACTGCCTTGGTGTTGGGATACATTTTCTACTGTGTGGTGTAAAGTGGTCCATCTTTGGATGTAATCCCTCAGAGTTTCATTCAGCTTCTGTACACAATGTTGCAATTCCGTCAACCTCGCAGGTCGTTTGCATGTGCCCTCGAATGTCCTGACAAACACTCAGGTTAACTCCTCCCAGCTGAATATACTGCCTGGAGCCAACTGATTCAGCCATGCTCTAGCCGATCCTTCCAGCATGAGAGGAAGATGTTTCATAGCTACCTCATCATTTCCACCACCGATCTGAACAGCCACTCGGTACTCTTCCAGCCAAGTGTCAAGCTTCGACTCACCGGTGAACTTACTAACCCCAGTCGCCAACCTGAAGTTGGGGGGATCTTAGCGGCTTTGATGGCTCTGCTAAAACACTCGGGACCCGAAACATGTATTCTGCTTCCACTCGGGCGATCCCTGCCTTGCCCCTCTCTGTGTGCTCGGTTCCTGTCGACCAAACCTTGCACCAAAATTGACCTCGCATCAAACCCTGGCTCTCTTGGGTCGACCGGCATCCTTCGCTGTCCGCTGTGCAGGCGCCTGTCATCATAGTGCTGGGGCACATATGATCCGCTTCTCGGACGGGGCGTAGGCGCTCGACGGAGGTCATCACGGCCGAGCCGATGATCGTACTGCTCGTGGTTCCGACCCAAGTGCTGATCTTGGTGATGCACCCGCCCCTCACGCCGCGAAGGCGATCTTGGGCTGTGAGCCGATTGAACTGTGTTAGCCACCATAGATCTGCTATGGATTCTGTTACGCGACTGAGATACTGCAGTGTTTTGGTCTCCTGCCGCCCGGAGCAGAGCCCGGATCTGCATCAAACCTCGTCCAGTTTCCGACTGCGATGGCTGGATGGACTCTGCTATATGAGCTGCAGCCGCAAGATTCTGAATAGGAGTGCGGTATACCTGAGGTTCAGGAGGGAACAATTGCTGCCGTCGACAGGACTCAGGAATCTGCTGCCGAGCACGTTCATCGAGTGCATGCTGAAAATTTTCCAGTCGAGTGCGTTCAGCCAAAGTGGCCAAGCGCGCTGCCTCCAAGGCTCGAGCCTCAGAGGTCTCTTCGACGATGGGCGTGTGGAGTGCTTCCTCGTTACGGCGGTCCTCCCTCCGCTGTGAAGAGAGGGTTTCGGGGTGGTATTCCTCGTGAACACGCGATGGATCGCCACTGCCGTGGCCGCCTCCGTTGCGACGCATGCCTGGTGGGCTACGCGGCGTGTCGACCATCAGGACCTCCGCCGCAGGATCGCTGCTGTCGCACTCGGACAGAGTCTCGACGAAGCCAGTCGACAGATCGAACAGGCCGTAGAGAGATTTATCGAGCTCGATCGCCACGACTTGAGGGGTGGCCGACTGACGTGCCACCACATGCTTCACCCACCGCTGAAGCCGCGATCGACCGGATCGCTTGCGACAGCGAACAGCGGGGAACGAAGACGCCATAGGAACCGACCGGTATTGGGTCGACGGCTATCGCAGAAGGACGCCGCGGACACACGCGCGAAAGTGCGTCGCCCCGCGGACGGCGAACGTCTCGACGTCGAGGGGGGCCTCCTGGAGCCAGGCGGAATCGTCAGCGATGAAGACAAGCGTGCCGAGACGGATCTCGTGGCCCTCAGCCAAACCTCCACCCGAAACCATGATGATGGGAATCGGAAAAAATCGCAACCTCGCCGGAAAGTCGCTAAGACACCTGCCCCACGGAGAGCGCCAACTGTCGTGGTTCTAAGTATGACAGTAGAATAGGGGGGGTAGGAATGAGGAGGCAAGATCCTAGCTACGATGAGGTTGTGCACGCAAGATTTACGAGTTCAGGCCCTTCTCGGAGGAAGTAACAGCCCTACGTCTCGGTGCCCGGAGGCTTGGTCGATTGGATTATGCGTGAAGTTACAGGGGGTGCGAACCCTTGTGCCAGTGGAGGGGGTGGCTTATATAGAGTGCGCCAGGACCCCAGCCGTCCCACGTTACAAGGGGTTCAATGTCCATAAAGACAGGACGTTATTGATAACGCCAGCAATAAAGGCAAATAAATGATCATTAAGACTACGGAGTGAACGCCTGACCATTGCCATCCTAAGTGACCTTAGATCTTCTGTCTTCCGAGTGGTTTCTGATGTGGTCGAGTGAGTACACCCCGGTCGAATGGAATTGGGTTATCTGAGTGAACTGTTGGTCGAGTGGGTTGCACCCTGTGGTGATTTCAGTCGGTAGATGATGCTATCCTTTGAATGTCCTTGGCTTTAGAGAAGTGTCCTCGGGGAAGGGTGTCTAGGTCAGGCCTATTACCCTACCCTAGGTACATGTCTTCGACAGGGCCCACAAGCTTGGAGGCACCCCCTGGGGCGCACCCTCTGAGCTTGTCTCCGCCTTGTGGCCCTTCTGGACTCCTCCCGAAGCTTCCAGGGTGTCATGTGGTCCAAGAAAAACCGTCAAAAAGTTTTGTTCCATTTGGTATTGATTTTCTATAAAGACAAAAACAAAGAAAAAAACAGTAACTAGCACTGGGCACTAGGTTAATAGGCTAGTCCCAAAAATGATATAAAATAGCGTAATAATGCATATAAAATATCCTAGATTGATAATATAATAGCATGGAACAATCAAAAATTATAGATATGTTGGAGACGTATCAATGTGTCAAAGGAATAGATGGTAGATGAGCGAACGACATAGAAGGAGAGACCAGCCTTGCTGGAGAGCTCCATCCACAAGACACCTCGGGGTGCATTAAAGGCATTTGTCCTAACCCATCAGAGTTAGGTATTTGGCACTATAGCCACTATTACAGTATAGATTTACCATTTTGCCATTGTGGTGACCCCTTAGTCTATAAAAGGAGGCCCATGGCTACCTTAACAAAGGTCGAAACCCTGTCCATTTTGCATGCGTAGCTGCATTTCCCGAGCACCTTGCCGGATGTGCGCTCCATGTTACTGGACACATACACATCCAATATACAAAGCATGAGTAGGTTTTTACGGTTCACAGCGGCCCGAACCTGGGTAAACACTGTGCATTTCCTACTAGTTCTGCTCTTTGTGCCTGTCGATCCCTCTTCTTGCCAGGGTCGGAGCTTGCTGGGCTTGAATCTTGATTAGCTCGCTCCAGCAAGGGTCTTGCCGGGCCTTCGAGATGTGTCTTCAGTATTTCTGATCTCTGTCTTCCGAGATCTTCTTGGCTTCTTATAATCTAGTCTTGAATCTGTCTTTGGTTATCCTCCGGCAGGCCCTGTCATTGGGAAGGTTGCTACTGCCTGTGCATAAGTGTGTATATTAAGGACCCCATTCTTAATACACCAACAGGAGCCCCGGGGCCTGGGCCACAAACGCATTTGAGTCGTTGTTGTGCTAGGCCCAAACAATGCACAGGCACGCGTGGCAAGGAATAACTGCCAAGTCTATCATAATCTTCTCTTTTACTACGCCTTCCCACCACGCATACTGCATGCAAAGCGTGGTATTGGCGAAATTGGGCAGTGGCTGGAGTAGTGCGCCTGACTAGGAGTGGTCACTTCAAATGCATAGTAAAGAGCCAACCCCCCCCCCCCCGCGCTTCCCCATAAAAAGAGGACCACGGAGGGCGCTGCTCATTTACCTCTTCCCATTCCAGACAAATCTCCTCCATCTTCTTTCTTCATCTTCCCTCCCCCTCACCGTTCTTTCGAGAAGCACCACTTCAATGGCGAGGGGAAAGGATCGAGCTCGCGCATCCGCTGTCGCTGCAAGGGCTTCTCCCCGGCATCATGCTCGCGTCCTGGCCGTGGTTGTGGAGGTCTGTTCCGGTGTTCGTGGAAGGGCAGCGGCCCACAAAAGGTGCGTCGTTCGAGGCTAGGGCAATCATTGTGGAGCGCTCGCCGTTTCGTCCGAGGTCATTCTGCCCCAAGCAGAGGGCCACATGGAGAACACGGCGCATGAGTTCGTCATGCAGATGCACCATCGGCCATGCATCTGGTTGTATCTCCTCGTCCCTTGGCTAGAGAAATGGAGGACAGCCATATATCAGGTCTGTGGCTGCTAGTGGATGGCAGCTGCAACGGCCCCGTCCGGGTGGCCATTGAGACTTCGCCCAATGCCATCATGTACCTTATGCGCGGATGGAAATCCTTCATCCGTGCCGGCAGCTTGGGGCAGGGGCACCTCCTCCACTTTAGGTTGCTTGTATCTGACATGCTCTTTGTGAAGTTCTTCGGGGCTTCGGGTGATCGCCTGGAGTGCTGTGCAGAGAGCTCGAGTAACAGCGACTCTGATTCCTCCAGTGAGAGTGACGATGACTAGAGCTCCCCGAACGTCAAGATCAAGGACAACGATTCTGACTGAGTACGGATGGTACTTTGGTCGAATCTTGAAACCGATCAAGTTATTTTCTTTTGCTCTTGTAATGCGCCCAATGTAACCATGCGGGGAAATGTTTAAAAAATGTTATCGGGCACTTCTGAATGAATATCTACTGTTTGTTATGCTTGATGAAAGTGTGCTGGTTTTCCTTATTCGTTTCTGTTTTTGCGTGGTTGATTCCCTATGTTGTTTGGATACTTGCTGGTGCACACACTTGCCGCGAGCGCTTGAGGAACGGATCCTTAGCAGCCTGCTGAAAGTGCCACCGCCGGCAAGGTCCCTTGGCAGTCTCAACGCAGCTGCTTAGATTGTTGAGTGGACTCGAAACAAAATTAGAGCACAGCTAATCGCGACAAGGATTCCCTCGCGTGCAGGTTTTCCATACAAAAGCCAAAAAACGTTCAAGGAAGATAGCTCTACAACAAAGAATTCGGTTTGAATGTTTTTCAACTTAGCTTCTCTTTGTTGTACTTCTTTTCATGGAATATTAACTTGAACATCACTTGCTGGTGTCCATACCATCATTACCCCCGACAAACTTGCATTCAAGGCAACCTTCTGTCTTTTGAGAAAAAAAGAAGAGAAAATGATGATATGGAACCTTAACGGTTCATTAATTATCCATAAAAGGCAAGGATATCACAACATCACAGAAAACACATTTAATTAAACATGTGAATTGACAAGAGTTGTGAAACACTTAGCTTTATTTAATTTATGCATAGGGTCTGCGCCTGGCTTTGTACAAAGGATTACATGCTTCGCCGGCAAACTTGTACAAAAGGTGGTTGCCGAGCAGTCGGACAACCTGCGCCTCACGGGTAAAACTTGTGAAGATGCTCAATATTCCACGAGTTACACACTGGAGTGCCATCTTCGGTCTCTAGGCGGACTGCACCAGAACTAGTGACTCGTTCCACCCGGTAAGGGCCTTCCCACTTCGGCGTCAACTTGTTTGAATTCTTGGCGGACTGAACTCACCAAAGAACAAGGTCACCTTCCACAAGGCTCTTGGCGTTAACCTTGCGGCTGTGATAGCGGCCCAAGGCTTGCTGGTATCGTGCATCACGTACAACAGCCTAGAGACAATCTTCCTCAACGAGTGTGGCATCATCTTGATGCAACTGCTCTTGCTCAAGCTCATCATAAGCGAGCACTCGAGGTGACCCGTACATGAGTTTCGTGGGGAGCACTGCTTCAGCCTCATAAACTAGGGAGAATGGTGTCTGGCTAGTGGCTCAGTTTGGTGTCATTCTGATTGACCAAAGAACCACTGGCAGCTCATCAATCCAGTGTCTTCTACAGTTGTGCAGCTTGTCGAATGTTCTCGTCTTGAGCCCACGCAACACTTAAGCATTTGCTCTTTCCTCCTGGTCATTGCTCCTTGGTTGAGCAGCTGATGCAAAACAGATCTTGCTGCCAAGGTCGTCAAGGTACTATATGAAGGTGCGGCTCATGAACTATGTGCCATTGTCGGTGATGACCCTGTTGGGCACTCCAAAATGACAAATTAGAACTTTGAAGAACTTGACGGCTGATTGTGTTGTCACCTTCCGCACCGGCTCCACTTCTGGCCAGTTTGTGAACTTGTCGATTGCAACGTACAAGTACTCAAAGCCCTCGACAGCTCGCGGGAAGGGGCCCAGTATGTCGAGCCCCCAGAACGAGAAGGGCCAGGAGAGAGGAATAGTCGAAAAAGCTTGAGCTGGCTGACGTGACTGTTTTGAATGGAACTGTCATGCTTCACACTTGGTTACTAGCTCAGTTGCATCGTGGAGGGCAGTGATCCAATAGAAACCTTGCCGAAAAGCTTTACCGGCAAGGGCCCTTGATCTAATGTGAGAGCCACATATCCCCCCATGTATCTCCACCAACAGCTTTTGTCCATCTTCCCGATAAATACACTTCAATTTCACCCCATTTGGTATTTTTGTGTATAGGTCATTGCCGACAAACTGATACATACTAGATTGACGGGCTAATCTTTCAGCTTTTTCTTGATCTTCGGGAAGTTCGCCTGTCTAAAGGAATTCAACAATCTGTTGCGCCCATGCCGGAGCTTGTGGCTCGACAACAAGGACTAAAGGCATTTCCTTAGCTGCGGGGGCACTTTTCTCAACGGCAAGAACTTGGTTCTTTGCTGGAGCCTGCTGCTCATCAGCAAGCTTTGTCACTGTCCCTGGGAACATCCTTGTCGGTAGCTTCTAGGAGCTCGGCAAGAAAATACTTGCTCGAGTTCAACTTTCTTCTGTTGCTTTGTCCAACTGATGGTGTTACGGATGGCTGAGTCAAGTGTATCACAAAAGTTCCTGGTTCCATAGGTAACTTGAGCGCGGCACACTTTGACAGATCATCTACAATGCTGTTCTCTGCATGAGGAATGTGCTCTGTTTGCAATCCATCAAAGTGCTCTTCCAATTTTCTCACCTCATTAACATATGCCTCCATCAATGGACTCTGATAATCTTTGTTGACTTGTTTCACAACCAACTGCGAGTCACCTCAAATAATAAGCTGTCTGATTCCAAGGTTAGCTGCAATCTTGAGACCAGCAGGGAGTCCTTCGTACTCAGCAGTGTTGTTTGTCGCCTTCTCCCTAGGAAAGTGCATTTGAATTACATACTTGAGGTGCTCTTCGGTGGGTGTGACAAGCAGCACTCTAGCACCGGCGCCTTGCAGCGAAAAAGCCCCATCAAAATACTATCGAAATCAGGGCTCCATGGACCCAAACAAGGTTCGAACTCTAGGGCGTGTGCGAAGGATTCTGCCTAGCTACGACCTGGTGCTCACCGCCTCATGGCTTGGCTCCGTCGTGCTCAAGCGAAAGGAAAGAAGAGATGGACATAGTGATTTACCCAGGTTCAGGCCACCTTGCGGTGTAAAACCCTACTCCTGCTTTGTGGTGGATTGCCTCGCGATGAGGATGAGTATGAACTAGTACAAGTGTGAGCTGCCTCGGGAGAGCTCAAGGATCGATCCCCCTCTACGGTGGGGGCTAGTCTATATTTATATTGGCCCGGTCCTCTTCCCCCAAGGCTCTAGGCGGGAAGGGATACCACAACGGCCAGATTTGAAGGGGGACAGGAGTACACCCTATCCTGACTAAAGGTTGTCTTCTCCTGCAAAGCTTCTGGTCGTGACGTGCAGGTGGGCTCGGTGATGACCTCCATCCTGCCGAGCCCATGGTCTTGGTCTTGTTGCACCGGTATAGCAACCTTTGGGGGATTCCTTGGGAACCCGCGTGCTGGCTTTGCCCCTCTAGCACCAAAGAGGAAACTGTCTTGGACTGCGCCCGCTGGCGCCCTCCTGGCTCCGGTCGTCATGGCTCATGTTACCACGTGCCTTGTGAGGCAGGGTGGAAGCCTAGAGATTCGCGCTCCGCGGGAGGCAGCCTCGGGAGACCGCCCCTCGGGAGGCCTTGGAGTAGCTCGCCTCGTGAGACAGGGGTGCCTCGCGAGGGTCTTGTTCGCGAAGTCTTGTAGCTGGGCCTCACCGGGCCGTTGGTGATGCCACATGCTAGGCCGCAGGCAGACGGGCCTGGGTACCCCCGGTCCCAGAACCCCAACAAATACATAATCCAATCCTTAGTTGCTTCCTTGCTGGGGAGAGAGGTTTTCGGAATTTCTTCGCCTGGCTGCCAAAGCTCTGCTCTGAATTGTTGATGTGCTTTCAAATTTGAGATCAAAGCTTGACAATTCCAATGCCCACTCAACAATCCTACCTATTGCATCTGGATTCCACAATATCCTTTGCATTGGAAAGCGAGTGACGACAGTTATCTGGTGTGCTTGGAAGTAGTGGCACAGCTTCCTTGCGGCCATAAGGAGACCAAAAAGCAATTTTTGCATTCTAGAATACCTTAATCTAGCTCCCTGAAGAAGAGAACTGACAAAGTATACTGGGCACTATACCAACTTCTTCTTCTGGAGAGCTTGCTATTCTGATTCATTTGCTTGCTCTGCACTTCATTTGTCAGCACCAAGACTTGCCGGAGAAGATTCTGGCTTGTCACTTGACAGTATTGCATTTGCTACTTCGCTTTCAGCTTCTCTCTCTACCACTAGTGCAACAGTGACCACTTGATTTGTTGTCTCCAAGTATAACAACAACGACTCTTGTGGTCTTGGCGCGACCAGTGTTGGCGCAGAGGTGAGGTACTTCTTCAAGTCTTGCAGCACTGCCTCTGCTTCCGGAGTCCATTTCATTGGACCTGCCTTTTTCAAAATTTTCAAAAATGGCAGGGTGTGCTCAGCAGACTTGGAGATGAACCTGCTTA
This sequence comes from Thinopyrum elongatum, assembly GCA_011799875.1. Taxonomy (NCBI): domain Eukaryota; kingdom Viridiplantae; phylum Streptophyta; class Magnoliopsida; order Poales; family Poaceae; genus Thinopyrum; species Thinopyrum elongatum. The sequence continues at coordinate 246,877,097 of CM022302.1, read as the reverse complement.
GTGCAGCAATGCAGCCGGCAAGGCGGCGCACATCCTTGACGCTTTTGGTGCTCCAATTTGCTCAATTGCTTTCATCTTGTCGGGATTGGCTTCAATTCCCCGCTGAGAAACAAAGAACCCTAGAAGTTTGCGGATGGAACGCCAAACATACATTTCTCAGGATTGAGCTTGAGATTGATCTTGCGCAGATTAGCAAACGTCTCTTCTATGTCCTATATCAATTTTGTCTTATCCTTGGTTTTGACCACTATATCATCCATATATGCTTCCACATTTCTGTGCAGTTGGGGCTCAAACCCAATCTGGACTGCTCTTGCAAATGTTGAACCAGCACTCTTCAAACTGAAGGCCATACGTACGAAACAGTACATGCCACATGGAGTGATGAATACGGTTTTCTCCCCATCTTCTTTTGACATGAATATCTGATGATACCCAGAGTAAGCATCAAGGAATGACAACAGATCACATCCGGTAGTGGAGTCGACAATCTGGTCAATGCGTGGCAAGGGAAATGGGTCCTTCGAGCAAGCTTTATTGATGCATGTATAATCAATGCAAAGCAGCCATTTGCCATTCGCCATGATCACAACAACTGGATTAGCCAACCACATGGGGTGGAGCACACCTCTAACTAAACCTGCTACCTCCAACTTCTTGATTTCTTCGGCAACGAATTGATGCCGCTCCATAGCTTGCTTCCTCACCTTCTGCTTGACAGGCCGCGCATGAGGACAGACGGCAAGGTGGTGCTCAATTACCTCCCTGGGAACACCGGGGATGTCAGATGGTTGCCACGCAAACACATCGACATTCGCCCACAGGGAGGCAACGAGCGTGCTTTCCTATTTGTCATCAAGGCTGGAACTTACGGTGAAAGTTCCCCCCGAGCCGTCCTCCTTGGTGGACACCTTCTTGGTTTCTGGTGGAGCAGCTTTGTTCTTCTTGCTCTTGCCGAAAGAGCTCTCTGGCACATCCTCAACGGGAGCACAACACTCCGAAGAGGCGCGCTTGCCGGAATCGATGGTCCTGCCAGACTTCTTCCTCTTCTTCCCCCCGGGAGCTTGGTCGACAGGAGCAAGTGCCTTGGCGGCAGATGCTGCAACTGCTTCCCGGTAGAGTTGATCAGCGCAAATCAATGCATCCTTCTTATCAGAGTGGATAGTGATGACACTTGTCGGCCCAGGCATCTTCAGTGTGTTGTAGGCATAGTGGGATGCTGCCATGAACTTTGCAAGTGATGGGCGTCTAAGGATTCCATTGTAAGGCAATGGAATCTTGACGACATCAAAGACGATCTTCTCTGTCCTATAGTTGAGTTCACTGCCAAACGTCACCGGCAAGGTGATCTTGCACTTCGGCTAGCTCCTTCCCTGATTGATTCCCTGGAATGTGCCAGTCTTCTTCAGTTCCTCATCAGAAATCTGTAGCCTCTTGATCACATCAGGTGAGATCAAGTTGAGACCAGCCCCACCGCTGACCAACATCTTTGTCATCTTGAGGTTGCGTATTGTTGGTGAAACCAACAATGGTAAGCACCTGACCGCAGTTGTGCGGTCAGGGTGGTCCTTGGCGTAAAAAATGATGGGCGTGTTGGACCATCTCAGGGGATTCTGGGCACCCACCACCGGCTCTGTTGCATTGATCTCACGCACCCACTTCTTGAGTTGGTGATGAGAGGAGTGCAAAGATGCGCTTTCGTCAATGCACATTGCTTCCGTGGCTTTCTGGAACTCAGCTTCACTAGACTTGTCATCATCTTCTTCGTCTTCATCATCTTTATCTTCCTTCGTGTTTCGACCTCTCGCAGGCTTCTCTTTCTGCTGCTTCGTCTTGCCGCGGCGACCTCCTCGGCCACAATGTTTCTTGCCAGATCCATTTGAACCATCGGCCTTCTCCTTATCTCTCTTCTTGTATTCAACCTTCTGCTTCTCGGCAAGCTGCTCAACTTGTCGACAATCTTGAAGGTCATGGTTCTTAGTGCGATGGATCTTGCAGAACTGCTTGCCAGAGCCCCCGGTCTGATCAGCGGCCGCAAAGGCTTGGCAAGAGGCGCACCCGACAACTTCCTTGTTTGGGCTCTCGGCCTTAGCCTTCTTGGCGGGGCCATTATTGACAGATACCTCCACAAAAAGCACATCTTTGTGCTTGCGCTTCCTGTTGCGCTTGCGGTTTTTCTTCTTTGAGGTGTTGGCGGCAATGTCTACTTCTGAATTAGATTCTGCGGCAACCTCCTCCCCAGGAAGTTTCCTTCCTTCCTCAGCCCATGCACACTTGTGGGGCAAAGCATAAAGCTCGCCAACATCCCTCACCCTTGTCATAGCCATCTCTTCCCGCATCTTGCGATTCCTCACATTCTGACGGAACGCGGGAATAATTGCTATGGGGAGGATATCAAGAATGTTGCATTGTACATGACTGAACCTCTGAATGTACTTGCGGAGCAACTCATCCTCCTTCTGTGGAATCAACTGCAGATCAGTTTCTTGGCTCGGGACTTTGTGGCCGCCTGTGAAGGTGCCAACAAATTTGTGCCACAAATCTGCCCAGCAGGAAATAGAGTCCTCCGGCAAGTTCATCAACCATGACCTAACAATGGGTTTGAGTACCAACGGGAAGTAGTTGGCAAAAACCTTGTCATCCCGAGCTCCAGCAGCTTGCAATGTGATGGTGTAAATGCTCAGGAACTTTGAAGGGTGTACCTTGCCGTCGTACTTCTCCACTTCCAGCTTAAAGTTTCGGGAATTGGGTCACTGGCCTTGTCGCAGCTCTCGAGTAAACGCAGGACAACCAACCTCGTAAGGCAGGCCTCCATTGTTCCCAATTGCAGGATCATCAACAGCAGACCTTGCACGCCTGTCAAATTGACGGTGTGCTTCAAGTCGCAGTTCGATTGTTGTACGGGCATCTTCTCCGCGTCGTTCTTGTAGAAGTCGATGCTGATCGCGGTGAGTTTGCGGATCAGACGATGCCATGGACACATCGTCATTGGCATCGACCCGCTGGCTTTGCCACTGAGGTTGTTGCTATTGTGGAGGAGATTGCACCGTGGGCACTCCGCCTCTAGTCCTTTCTCCGACAGCGTGGACTTAGCAGGTGGACTGCTGCTGTGAGGGTCTCACCTGCTACGGCTTTTCATTGTTGGCAAAACCAACAAGACTCTGGATAGTGACCATCCACTCGTCCATCTTGTCCACAGTAGGAGGAAACTGCAGAAGTAGTTGTGCATGTGCCAGGTATTCTTTTGGCGTGGACGGCATGGAATGGTGCGAGGAACGAGTGGTGTTCTTGCTTCCAACTTATCTGGAAGCAATCCCATCATGAACCTGCGACCTTGGCCTATCGTTGCCAGTGTGCTGGGGTGCACGTTGGCTCTGTGCATCTTGAGGATGATCCACAAGACCCTTGTCGTGGGGACGCTCGAAGCTGCCAATGCCGTGGTGCGGCTCATCACGCGCGGCCTGAGATGGCCATGACGTGGCCACCGGCGTGGGCGTCTTGGAGTGCGCCCTATTGTCCTTGGAGTTTGTCGCGCCACCCGTAGGCAGCATGGCCCCATCCTTGAACCTTGTGGCATGTGGGTTGTTGTTCTTGCGGACAATGCCGCTCGCCTGACTATGAACACCAGAATGTCACAGAGGTTGTTCTTGACCTCCGCCTCCGCCTCCACCATCGCCACTCGCGCCGCCGCCACTCGTGCTGCCGCCTGCACCATCACCTATCTACATGGGCACTGGTGGCTTGGACGAAGATGGACTGACCGCCGTGGTGCCCTTCTTCTTGGGCGCCATGGCGATGAAGCTGGTGATGAAGGTGACGCGCTAACTGCTGATTCTGGTTCGCACAAGCAATCCCCCTGCATGGCGTGCCAAAGATGTCGTGCGTACGACCATCTATGGGATCATGGTGATTCCTTTGCGGTTCGACTGGAGGGATTGATAGGCACAAAGAGAAGAACTAGCAGAGAACACACGGTGTTTACCTAGGTTCGGGCCGCTATGGAGCGTAAAACCCTACTCCTACTTTGTGTATTGGATGTGTATGGGTCCAGTTTACAAGGAGCGCATGTCCGGCAAGGTGCTCAGAAAGTGTTGTTATGCTTGCAAATGGACAGGGTTTCGACCTTTGTTATGGTAGCCATGGGCCTCCTTTTATAGACTAAGGGGTCACCACAATGGCAAAATGGTAAATCTACACTGTAACTAGTGGCTACAGTGCCAAATACATAACTCTGACGGGTAAGGACAAATGCATTTAATGCACCATGAGGTGTCTTATAGATGGAGCTCTCCGGCAAGGCTGCTCTCTCCTTCTGTGTCGTTCGCCCATCTACCTTCTATTCCTTTGACACATCATTTGGACGGGTCTCATTAAAGTGGTGTCTTTGGCGGTGAGCTACCACGCACCCAGACAAGTATCACCTAACTACCTGCCTGCTCGACACCTCACCGACAAGTGACAACCTGATCGATGAGGTGGAGTGATGGCAAGGTAGTGGGATTCTTGTCGGGTCGGGGCTTGCTGGGCTAGAATCTTGATTAGCTCGCTCCGGCATGGGTCTTGCCGGGCCTTCAAGCTGTATCTTCAATATTTCTGATCTCTCTCTTCTGAGATCTTCTTTGCTTCTTATAATATAGTCTCGAATCTGTCTTTGGTTATCCTCCGGCAAGCCCTACCGCCGGGAAGGCTGCTACTGCCTGTGCATAAGTCTGGGTATTAAGGACGCCATTCTTAATACACCGACACAAGGTAATGGTCATCTTTCCCGAAATCCCGCTAGGAAGAAGAACGAATCCGTGAAGTAGACGAAGAAGCATAGTCGAATGAATCCTCACACTCGCAACGTTACCGGAACTATTGAGAAGAAGCATAGCCAGAAAGAAGCAAACAACACGGTAAACAAACAATGTTAATCACGACATGATGAACAACCAAGTATGATGCATGTCCAGTTTAATGAAGCATGGCATGGCATGGCAAGAGTGCAACGATCAAATTACTACATTTTAAGTGAGTATCAATTTGCAAAGAGTTGTATATTGCCGAAACTTCACAACAATTATTTAGTTCTCTCCCGTTTATGTACCCATCAATATTAAATGTTGGTTAACATGGCAAGAGGTGAAGCATATGAAAGCTACCTATTTAGGCAAGTTTAAATGAGGCCGGAAACAACAAACTACAATTTCGGAAAATCCCCATGTGCATATTTCGAATTTGGTACTTTTCTGCCTAAAACACAATTTTAATGTTGTTAAACAAAAAAAATTAAGTGCACCATGTTAATCTACACATTTTTCAATCAAATTACATATATAATTCATTTAATTCGGAGCTATGGTTATTTAGTTACAAAATAAACCATTGTAGCATGTCATTTATGCAAATTAATGCAAACAACAATTTTCAAAAAAATTATCATGGATGAAAGTTGGAAATTGTGAAACTACATGAAATTCTACACAAGTTTCATATATGGCATGTTTAATTATGATGAACAGTTAATTATTTATGAGAAATGCAAAAATAATGGCATTTTCTGTAAATATGCAAAATCCTGGGAAAATAGCTAAATTTGTTCCGCAAAAAAAACTTGAATCGGGCTGAATCTGCTGGAACTGGGCTGGACTGGGTGGGCGCTGGATAGCAACATATGTTCACGGGCGAGGAATAGGCGAGCTGGGCATTACTCACCTAGTGGGCCTTGGCCTAGGGCAGTGGAGAGGGTGAGGCCGGCTGTGGGTGGTTGGGCTGGCATTGCCCGGGCCTTGGAGGGCTGGATCAGGCTATGGATGAATGCAACCCAGGGCGCAGGCACTCGCTGCTGAAGGCGCCGTGCTCGGCCTCGAGCTGCTGCTCGATTGCAGAGAAGACGATGGCATTGGGAAAACTCGCCGGCATCGGGGAGATGGCCGGGCGCGGGGAGGTGGAACTGGGTCGGTGGCGTTGTCCGGTGAAGGTGGCTGCTGGCGCCGTGGTTCGGCGAAGGTGGCTACCGGTGGCGAACTCCAAGGGCGCCATGTGATTCCTGTGGGAAGAAAGAGATAGGGAGTTGAGATAGAGATAGAGGGGCTCGAGAGCAGAAAGCAGATGAGGCACAGAAGGAGGGCGGCGCCGGGACCTGCTGGTCGGGCGGCTGGATGCGGGGGAGGCCGGGAACGGGCGGTGGAATATGGTCCCGTCCAGATCCAGCCGGATCTGAGGCGAGGCTGGAAGCAACAACGACGGTGGAACTCGAGCTCGGGCGGCAGCGCTGGTTCCCTATGAGAGAAAACGAGACGAGGGGGATGGTTAGGGAGGAGCAACGTGAGGGGGAAAGGAAGGAGAAGGCATGGAGGGACAGCGACATGACCTTGGCTTCTCGACGGCCTGGCACGAACGGGAAGATGGAGACCGACTTGTCGAGGAGGCGGGGGATGTAGGTGGGCGTGGGAAGAGGAGCTCGTCTGCTCATGAATCGGGCTCACGAGGAGGCCACTTCCTTGCGCGTGGCTTGCTAGAACACGCTGCTGGTGGTGTTCCAGCAAGTTGGTGAAGAGCGGCGATGAGGTGTTGGCTCAGGGCTGCGCCGCCGGAGTGGAGGCAAGGTGGCGGCTACCTCGATCCCATCCGGATCAAGTACCTGGGGCGTCAGCTGAGCCCATGTTGGCTCGGACAGAGCTGTGGGAGATCCGGCGCGTGGGCACATCCGGTTAGGGAAGTGGGTGGATTGGGATGATCCCGAGGAAGACGGTGGCGGCGGCGGATGAGGGGATAGATGGGACAAGGGGAGGATTTTTAGGGTTGTCCAAAAAATAGACTAGCCGTGGACTATATATAGCAAGTGGGCTAGGCTTAGGGCTATTTGGTACCTCCGATCGTAATCGGATGGTCCGAGATAAATAGGTTAGGGGAGTCCAATGAAGAAACTGATGATGTTTGGAGATGTTTGAGGTTGATCCGGAACCATAGGTCACGACTGCCCGGTTCGGGTCCGGGGGAGTTTCGGACGCGCACGCCAGGGGGTTTTGTGCACTGTGCAGAGGGACAAGGCGGTCATGTGCAAGTGTGGTTGGTCTTGGAATGGTCAACAAAGACAAAGGAGAGAAGCGGCAACTATGAACGGATGCAAGTTTTGTAAATGATGGTAGCGTAGTGCCGATGCAATGCGAATGATGCCATGGTAAATGCAACAAACAAATAATTAAAGCGGCTACCATGAAAACATGGAAGGCATCTGGAGCGTCGGTTTCGGACTATTACAGTGATAGAGCGTATCATATCACGGGGTTTGGATGCACCAGTGAAGTTTGCACCGACTCTCGAGGTGAGAAAGGGTAATGCACGGTACTGAAGAGGCTAGAAAATTGCGGAAAGGTGAGAGTGTGTATAATCCATGGACTCACATTATTCATAAAGAACTCACATACTTATTGTGAAAGTCTATTTGCCCTCGAAGCAAAGTACTACTACGCATGCCCCTAGGGGGGAGGTTGGTAGGAGTTAACCATCGCGCGCCTCCGACCTTCACACAAAGGAAGACACTTAATAATAAATCATGCTTCAACTTCTTAGCATAACGAGAGACTATACATGCATGCTTCAGGAATCACAAACCTTGACATCAATATTCTTACTAAACCAAAATTATTCACTAGTACAACCCCCATATCACCATCTCTATATCGCAAAACTATTGCAAGGAATCAAACTTATCATATTCAGTGATCTACATGAAAGTATTTATTATATCCCTCTTGAATACCTATCATATTAGGACCAATTTCATATCCCATGCATATTGCCATTACTATTTATTAGCTCTCAAAAACATATAAGTGAAGCATGAGAGTGCAACTATTTCTTTAAAATATAACCAACGCCGTGCTCTAAAAGATATAAGTGAAGTACTAGAGCAACTGCCTAGCTCAAAAGATATAAGTGAAGCACATAGAGTATTCTAACAAATCAAGAATAAATGTGTGTCCCTCTCAAAAGGTGTGTGCAGCAAACAATGATTGTGGCAAACTAAAAAGCAAACAAGTAAAAGACTCTTATAATACACGACGCTCCAAGTAAAACTCATATCATGTGATGAATAAAAATATAGCTCCAAGTAATATACCGATGGATTGTCGACGAAAGAGGGGAAGCCATCCAGGGCATCCCCAAGCTTAGATGCTTGGTTGTCCTTGAATATTACCTTGGGGTGACTTGGGCATCCCCAAGCTTAGGGCCTTGCCACTCCTTATTCCTTCATTCATCATGATCTCACCCAAAACTTCAAAACTTCAGCACACAAAACTCAACAGAAACCTCGTGAGATCTGTTAGTATAACGAGCAAACCATAAACTTTAGGTACTGTAGTAAACCCATTCATATTTTATTATTGCATAATACCTACTGTATTCTAACTTCTCCATGACTTATACTCCCCGATATAATCCATAGCATGATTAAAACAAGCAAACTATGCAACGAAAATAGAATCTGTCAAAAACAGAATAGTCTGTAATGGTCTGAACAAACGCAATACTTATGTAACTCCAAAAATTCTAAAAAATTAGGACAGCGTGGGAAATTCTTATATCAATAATATGTGAAAAACTCAAAATTTTATCACTTTCCAGTGAATTTTAAAAATTCCACTACCGGGCATAAAATTCTCTGTTTTTTCACAGAATCAAGTTAGCTATCAACGAAATCATCCCACAGGGTTTACTTGGCAGAAACCCTAACTAAAATAGAAAAACACAATCATAACAGTAATTGTGTGGACACAAGAAAACGGAAAATAAATCAATAAAAATAAGATAATTATTGGGTTACCTCCCAACAAGCGCTATTGTTTTACGCCCCTAGCTAGGCGTAATGCATAGTTTCAAGTATTGTCATCCTTAGTTTTCAACCCATAGGTGGCCCTCATAATTGATTGATATGGTGGCTTAATTCTCTTTCTAGGGAAGTGTTCGATTCCTTTCTTTAATGTAAATTGGAACCTTGTGTTTCCTTCTTTTATTTCAATAATAGCACCTATGGTTCGTAGGAAATGCCTACAAAGTATTATAGGACAAGGCAGATTGCATTCAATATCAAGCACAATGAAATCCACGAGCACATAATTTCTATGAGCAAGAATAAGCACATCATTTATTCTACCCAATGGTTTATTAATAGTTGAATCCACTAAGTGCAAATTAAGGGAACATTCATCCATATCAACAAGGCCTAGCACACCACATAAAGATTTGGGTATAGTGGAAACGCTAGCACCTAAATCACATAAATAATTACATTCCTAATATTTAATCTTTAATTTAATAGTAGGTTCCCACTTGTCATATAATTTCCTAGGTATTGAAACCTCCAACTCAAGTTTTTATTCAAAAGCTTTCATCATAGCTTCTACAATATGTTTAGTAAAAGCTTTATTTTGTTCATAAGCATTGGGTGAATTTATCATGGATTGCAACAAGGAAATACACTCCACTAAAGAACAAATATCATAATTAAAGTCCTTGAAATCCAAAGTGGTGGGCACATCACTAGTTAAAGTCTTGACCTCTCCAAACCCGCTTTTCTCATTTTTATCATTAAGATCATCACCCTCCGAACAATTGGGATGCACTACTGCAGGATGCTGATAACGCGACACTACGATCAGAGACCCTTTGACGAAACTGTGTGCGATGCATTTAATCGCAAACGGTGATGTAAAAAACCATCAAAAAGATGCAAAATGTTTGCGATGAAGGATACATCAAGCACGGTTCAGATTTTAGTTGCGTGTGCGATGCAGGGCATACGGTTGATCCATACGAACTATTTGCGATGAGAGAGAATAACAGAAACGGGCATCCATATCAAGGTGTGTGCGATATACGGCATACAGTTCACTCCGATGAGCCATTTGCAATGATCGAGTTGAACACAAACGATTCGGCGTAAACAAGATGTGTGTGATACGGGACATGTCGGTAATCAGAATTGTGTGCGATCATTATAGACAGCCCATACGGTCTTTTTTTGTGAATTGTGTGCTCGTCAGGGCACACAATTCAACAAACCAACATGTGGGCGATAATGTAAAAGATCTCTGTCGAATAGGTATTACTAACCGTCTGTGATGAGATTGACAGGGGAAAGAGAGATAACGAATTAATATGAGCAAATGGAAACAGAGATATATACAGTCTGCTGAATTTAGTCCTTCTTCTTCTTGTTGTTGTTGGATGGCCCCGCGACATCATCTTGGCGAGGACGCTTCTTGCCGCTGACCGTTGGCTTTTTATCACCGCCGCCGCCGTCATCGTCGTTCCTGTCATCATCGTCCTCCTCCTCGTTCGACCATTCCTCCTCATCATCATCGTCGTCCTGTTCTCCGTCCTCCAACGGCTCCTCGTCCATCTGGTTGTCATCTGACGACTCCGGAGGCGGCGTCCCTTCCATGATCCGGATATAATCGAGGTCTGGGCTCGACGCCGAACTCATGGAAGACGAGCGGGATGATTCCGATGTTGACCTATCATTGGGCGCCAGACTGCTAGCAGAACTGTCGTCCTCGCTGTCGCTCGACATGGCTATGGTCGTATAAAAACCGCGAGAAAGCGATATTGCAGAGTGTGTGCAAGTGTGTAGCGTGGCCGACCATGGATGAAGAAGATGGTGGACACTTAAGCGGGGTATGCAGAGAAGAGGAATGCCAATTGAAGCGGGGGGTTGACGTCACCGCTGATATAATCAACTGCAATTATTTGTACCCAGTTGCTCCAAATTCCCGGGGTTGCGCATTTCTCAATGTGATAATTAATTACGCACATGCGTTGGAACGTCCAAAGATGAATCAGGCATTTTTGTAGTACTTCTACTCCCTCTATACCGGCGACCTAGGTGGGGGAAAATGAGAGAACTTGATGATTATTTGGTAAACAATACCATTGCGTGCAGAGAATTGACCATTGCATGCATGTTATGCTAAGTAGTCTGAAGTCATTGAATGCATACTAGCCGTAGGACTCCTATTGGTTGATTTCTTTTTTCAGGACAAAAAAAGGATAGAGTTTTGGGATTATTTGTTTTTCGTAATGTGACTTATGCACCTGTACGAATGGAGTAGGACAGTTGGCGAGAAATACATTGCGCTCTTCTTATTGATGAAGCCAGTAATAATCAAACTACAAAGGAAAAGAAAAAAGACAAAGGAAAATATCTGCATGAATCTTCGCATAACATCAATGGCATAGGACCTAGATGTGCATTACTTAGAGCACATCTAGATGTGCTTTAGCAATACTATCAAACAAAACCCCTAATCATTATTGCAAACAGCGCATAGAACATGGCTAATGCGACAACCACAACTACACATGCTAGTTCCTTCTTGTCTCTTGCTTTCATCTGTTGCCTGTGATTGATTCTTTCTTGCTTCATCGTACTGATTGTACATTCAAGATCAGCCAGTTTCTTCTTCAGCTTTACATTATCTTCTATGAGCTTGGTGATAAAACTCTGAGCCCTGCCATGCCATTCTTCATCCAGCCAGTTAACAAAGGCACAAGCCTCATATCACTGCCAATGTTAAATAGTATTCAGGATGAGCGGTGGCATTAACTCAAGTAAATTCATGAACTTAGCACTAACCTCAAAGGGGCAACCGAGAAACCGCCTACCAATGTCGAATCCCTTCGTGCATACACGTCGAGTGGGAGTGTGCCCATGCACACAACTAAGCTTTTGGTACTTCCCGGTGGCGCGAAACTCCGAGTGAAACTCATGTTGCGGGAGTCTGGAGTCATGCTCCGGATCCGGCGGCAGATCGCTTTCCTGGGGGGGGGCTCATTTAGGGCTGATTCAGCAGGGAGCTACTTTGGACATGCTAAAAAAGATTGGGATAGATTGGAACCTGACAGGACGATTCGGATCTGTAGTACACCTGCCTTCTGATGACCTTAGGCAAGTGCTCGGCGGTGACCGCCATCGTGGCGGCGCTGCCGAGAGCGGCGATATGAGTAGGAGCAGCCACACCGAAACCATCAGCACCACTTGTTCGCATTCCCCCAATGTCAGCGCCACACGAGGTAATTTGGAGGCTACCTAGGGATTTGGGGGAAATGGGGAAACTGTGGGGATAAGCTAATGGTCGGGAACTACTTATCGCACTATATGTTGTACTATACGACACACTATTTATACATGTCGTTTGTGTTAGGTATTACAACTTCACACATGATTTCCGCACCAAACCATGTGAGAAGACAACATAGGTGAGACACTGTTGCTGTGACATAACCGTATGTGATGTACTATCCTGTACATATAATTGAGTTACAGTAATACCGTGTAAACAGCCGCTCTGCGGATATCCATAAAAAAATAAAATAGCCGCTCTGCAGATAGAGATGGCGGCGGCGGCAGCGGCCGAGGCAGCGGCTACCAGATAAGAGGTCAATCCTCAGTTGGTGGGCGGTGGCGGCGTCATAGGAGGTCAATCCTCGGTTTGCGGCGGGAGATAGGAGGATCTCAACCATCGAGGTCCACGGCGCCGTGATTGGAGCACATCCATCGCGGTTGATGGCGGGATAGTGGAGGTCGAACTTTAGGTGGTAGCCGCACTAAGCTTTGCTCCACGACCCTGCTATCTCGGCGTGCCGCTGCATCGCGCTTCTCTATCTGCTGGGTGGAGGTCGCCGTGCGACTAATTAATTAAGGTATTCTTTTTGTGAGTGGCTTAATTAAGGTATTCAATTCCTAAGGGTAGTGTTGTAGTACTCTACGTGTAAATTGACTGGCCATTAATTTTTTCATTGCACGTCTAGATAACAATATGGAGCGCCCTCAGTAATTATGAAAATAAAACATTGTGATTTATGCAAGCATCTTTGGGCATCAGTTAATCCATGTATTAATGTTGTTGTTTTGTTTTTAATTACCCTCTGTGTGGTGCAGATGGAACGATCTGAATGGATGAAGAATCGGAGAAGCTCAGATTTTATGAGTGGCATGGCGGAGTTCATGAATTTGGCTGAAAGTACAAATAAGAGAATTGGTAATGAGGATTACATCCTATGTCCATGTAGTCAATGTGCCAATACAGAGTCACATGAAGTTGCAGAAGTCGAGTGGCACTTACTCTCTCGGGGATTCATGGATGGATATACACGTTGGACCAGACATGGTGAGGAGCAGGTCATGGATGAATATACACAGGGATGTGAGATGCCAAATCCCGGTCAGTGTCACATGGATGTTGAATCTAACATCGGGGCAGAGGCGTCAAGCTACCAATGGAACACCGAAAAGCCGAAACACCCACTGGAAAACCAAGACGGCGACAGAGACGACGACGACGATCTTGATATGCCAGATTTTGCTGCTATGATTGCAGATTTCAAGGGCTCCAAAAAGGATATGATTGGGTACAAGGATCTACCAACCATTGCTGCGGACTCCAAGAAAGAATTGTATCCAGGTTGCAAAAAGAAATATTCCAAGTTGAGTGCCACCCTGGCGCTTCTCAGATTAAAAGCAGCAAATGGTCTATCAAGCACGGGCTTCACAGAGTTGTTAGGTATTTTGAAAGAAAATCTTCCGGAAGATAATGTGCTCCCCAGAAGCACGAACGAAGCGAAGAAAAATGTTTGCCCATTGGAACTTGAAGTACAGAAGATACACGCTTGTGTGAATGATTTAATATTATACCATGGTGAGTACAAAAATACAAGCGCAGGAGAGCAACCGACAAGTACAAATTGGACGACGAGATCAAGACAGGAAGCCCGTTCAAGGTTGTTTGGTACTTGCCTTTAATTCCAAGGTTGAGGCATTTGTTTGCAAACCCTAGAGAGGCAAAGAGCTTGCAGTGGCATCATGATGAGCGAACTGCGGATAAATATCTGAGGCACCCGAAAGATGGGGCTCATTGAGAATTAATCGACAACAAGTTTAAAGACTTTGCCAAGGATCCTAGAAGTATAAGGCTTGGGGAGTGTACTGACGGGATGAATCCTTTTGGCGATATGAGCACCAAACACAGCACATGGACGGTGCTTCTGTGCATATATAACCTAGCTCCTTGGTTGTGTATGAAGAACAAATACATTATGATGTCAATGATTATCCAAGGCCCGAAGCAACCTGGAAATGACATTGACATTTACTTTCAGCTACTAGTAGAAGAACTGCTGACAGTGTGGGTAGAAGAGCCAGCTGTAAAATGTTATGATGCTTACAAAAAGCAGATTTTCGATCTACAAACGATGCTGTTGCACACCATTCAAGATATGCCCACATTAGGCAACACATCGGGGCAGAAAACAAAGGGAGATGTAGGGTGTGTCACATGCATGGATAGGACAGCTAGCAGATTTCTTCCCAATTCACGCAAAACCATGTATTTGCGTCATCGTAGGTTCTTACGGAGAAATCACCCATACCGAAAGATGAAAGCTGAATTTGATGGTATGGCAGAGGTAGATTTGGGCCCAAGACCTTATGATGGGGAGGTGGTCCACAGCATGGCTAAACAAATTAATTTTGTGCTTGGCAAGAACCACACTTTGATGGTGAAACAAAAACCCAGGAATCAAGTGTTTAAGAAGAAATCGGTGTTCTAGAAATTACCTTACTGGGAGATTCTATGTGTATGTCACTGCATCGATGTCATGCATGTAGAGAAGAACGTATGTGAAAGCATCCTTGGTACTCTGCTCAAGATTAAAGGTAAGACAAAGGATGGTGATAGTGCACGGCTCGATATGCTTGGTGATCAATCAAAATGCAAGAGTGAAGCAGAAGATGATAACAAATTCCTCCACGCTCGCCAGAGTTAGAATTTTAGTACAAAAGAAGCAACAGAGTTCTTCAACTATTTGTTGTCAGTTAAGACACCCTCTTCCTACTCCGCAAACATCAGAAGTCTCATGGATGTGAGCTCAAGTAAAATGAAGTTGGGACACATGAAGTCACATGATTGCCATGTAATGTTGACACAAATCCTCCCGGTGGCCATCAGGAATCTGATGGACAAAGATATAAGAAACACACTCATTGAGCTTTGTGATTTCTTCAAAAAACTATGGCAGAAAGTTGTTGATCCTGAAGAGTTAGATTATATGGAAGAGGATATTGCAAGAATATTGTCCATCCTAGAGATGTTTTTCCCATCGTCATTCTTTGATGTCATGGTCCATCTCGCTGTGCACCTTGTCGACGAGATAAAGTATTATGGTCCTGTGTTTCTTCGCAACATGTAAACCTTCGAGCGGTTCATGGGAATACTGAAGCGCTATTTTCGAAACCAAAACCATCCAGAGGCAGGTATCCTACAAGGTTATACCGTGGAGGAGGTGGTTGAGTTTTGCACCGAATACATGAAACAAAGACCTATAGGTTTGCCCCTCTCTCGCCATGAGGAAAGGCTAAAAGGTATGCCAGTCCTTGCTGGCACGCAAAAGGCTGCACCTGGAGAATTGGCAGAGAAAGCCCATTTGACGGTACTGCTTAACAGCCCAGTTCTCAGCGATTATGCCGACGAACACTTGGCGGAGATACGCCAAAGCTGAATGGTTGAAGAATCGTTTGGCACAAGGATCCATGGATGACATTGCTACGTGGTTGGCACAAAATCCATCACCTACGGTGTTGACATACCAAGCATATGACATAAATGGCTACACGTTCTACACTAAGGAACATGATGAGAAGACCTCATATCAGAACAGCTCTGTTCGAATAGAATGCATGACTGTAGATGAAGCTGATAAAAGGGTATACTATGGAACCATCAAAGAGATTTGGGAGCTTAACTATGTGAAAGTTAAGGTGGCATTCTTCAGGTGCACATGGATCCCTCTTAGTCAGGTAAAGGTTGATGATTACAGGAAGACCTGTGTTCACAGGACAACGATGGCATATCACGCGGACCGTTCATTCTTGCCAGCGATGCTACCTAGATTTTCTATGCGGAAGACCCCTTGCATAAGAACTGCCATGTAGTGATGCATGGGAAGAGAAGGGTACTGGGTGTTGCGGATGTTGCCGATGAGGACGAGTACGACTACGATGAATTTGCTAAGTTGCCAGCCAAGGGATCACGCGCCCCTCAAACAGAGAAGCGTAAAATCATCAGAAAACCCAAGTTCATTCGGAGTCAATGTAATGATCCCAGTTCCCCCATGTACATGGGAATTAAGCCGTAAGACTTGTTTTTATGCCTACCCTGCAACTTAATTCGTTCAATTTAGATGTCGCGTGTACTGAATTTTTGAGTTATGCCCGGTTTTCTGTTGATGAAAGAACCGTTAATATGTTGACCTTGATATGCTGTCATCTCAGGCAATGAATTTGAACTGTTTATTATATTATTATTATACCATAGACGTAGCACACTCAATTGATCTCACTCCAGTGTGTATGAACAAAAGATATGCAACCTGGTTTGCGAATAGCACACGGTTCATTCATGAAAGTCGTTTGCCGACCAAACCGCGCGCGCGTTCTGAGTCGTGCGTTCTAATTGGCCAGAACCAAAACCCCACGGATCGTACATCTGCACCGTTGGATGCTCCCTGATCGAACGGCAATCCTCATACCTTTTGACAGTACATGCAGTTCCAGTTGTGATTCTATTTATATGCACAAAATGCAGTTCAATTCAAAAAATGTCTTAAATATAGTAAATGATACCTGAAATGCACCAGAAAATCAAACCCGTGGTATAATGGTGATTGCGTACCGTGGAATTTTTTTATGAGGCCAAACGATGAAGTCACTGGCCACTGGAGTTTGAATTAACACGTCTCCTTTTGGAAACCATGATCCTTCTTGTGAGATGCTCCGGTTTCAAAGGAGCGATCATCAAAACTTCTGCCAAACTTTACCAAATTTTTTTCCTCGGGGTCGTGAGAGCACGCCACGGGCACACACCGATTTTGATGATGTCCGGACTCCATCTGGATTTCCGGTAATTAAAATACCAACTAGGCCTACGCCCGTGGCCGCACCTCGCACCTGAAATGTTTGAAACTTCTCCCCGCTTCTCGGACAACGGATGAAAACTCACAAAGCGGTGCACAAACGATTTGTACACCTTCTTTGCTAACTAACACCCACATGTAGTTGTAGTAGGGTTTTGACTTTATATGCACTAAATGCAAGGTAAGTGCAAAAAATTGACTTAAATATAGCAGACGAGACCTGAAATGGGCCAGAAAATCAAACCAAGGGTATATTCATGATTGTTTACCGTGAATTTTTTTTGAGGCGGAACGATTTAATCACCGACGATTTGGAGTCCGAAGTGCCGCGTCTCCTTTTGGATACTATGATCCTTCTTGTGAGATGCTCTGGTTTGGAAGGTGCGAGCACCAAAACTTTACCAAATTTTTTCCATGGGATCATCAGAGCATGCCACGGTGACACATTGATTTTTGTTATTTGCGGACTCTATGCATTTCCCGTAATTAAAATACCAACAAGGCCTACGCCTCTGGCCGCACCCTGCGGCCGAACTATTTGAAGTTTTCTTCCCCTTTCTCGGACAATGAACGAAAAATCGCAAAGCGACACACAAATGATCTTGCTTGCGACTATATATATATATATATATATATATATATATATATGGTAAATGCAAAAAATGACTCAAATATAGCAAACGAGATCTCAAATGCACCAGAAAATCGAACCTTAAGGTACAATGGTGATTTCTTACTGTGGAAAAATTCGAGGTGAAACAATGAACTCATGTTTTCATTCAAACAAAAATATGCTGTTACTTCATGTAAATATTTTCAAATAGCACACGGTTCACTCATGAAAGCCGTGTGCCTACTAAACTGTGGCCGATGCCCCTCCTGGCACGCGCGTGTTCTGAGTCGTGCGTTCTAATTGGCCAGAACCCAAACCGCACGGATCATACGTCTGCACCGTTGGATGCTCCCTGATCGAATGACAATCCTCAACCCTTTCGACAGTACATGTAGTTCCGGTTGTGATTCTATTTATATGCACAAAATGCACGTTAAATGCAAAAAATGTCTTAAATATAGCAAACGATACCTGAAATGCACCAGAAAATCAAACCCGTGGTATAATGGTTATTGCGTACCGTGGAAATTTTTTATGAGGCCGAACTATCAAGTCACCGGCCACTGGAGTTTGAATTGACATGTCTCCTTTTGGAAACCATGATCCTTCTTGTGAGATGCTCCGGTTTCCAAGTAGCGGTCATCAAAACTTGTGCCAAACTTTACCAAATTTTTTCCACGGGGTCGTGAGAGCACGCCACGGGCACACACCGATTTTGATGATGTCCGGACTCCATCTAAATTCCCTGTGATTAAAATACCAACTAGGCCTACGCTGGTGGCCGCACCTTGCAGCCGAAATGTTTGAAACTTCTCCCCGCTTCTCGGACAATGGATGAAAACTCGCAAAGCGATGCACAAATGATTTGTTCACCTTGGTTGCTAACTAACACCCACATGTAGTTGTATTAGGGTTTTGACTTTATATGCACTAAATGCAAGGTAAGTGCAAAAAAATGACTTAAGTATAGCAGACGAGACCTGAAATGGGCCAAAAAATCAAACCAAGGGTATATTCGTGATTGTTTACCATGAATATTTTTTTGAGGCGGAACGATGTAGTCACCGACGATTTGGAGTCCGAAATGCCGCATCTCCTTTTGGATACGATGATCCTTATTGTGAGATGCTCCGGTTTGGAAGGTGCGAGCACCAAAAATTTACCAAATTTTTTCCATGGGATCATCAGAGCACGCCACGGTGACACAATGATTTTTGTTATTTCTAAACTCTATATGCACTTCCCATAACTAAAATACCAACAAGGCCTACACCTCTGGCCGCACCCTGCCACCGAACTGTTTGAAGTTTTTTTCCCGTTTCTCGGACAATGAACGAAAACCCGCAAAGTGACACATAAATGATCTTGCTAACACCCACGTGTAGTTGCGACTATGTATATATATATGCATGGTAAATGCAAAAAATGACTCAAATATAGCAAACGAGATCTCAAATGCATCAGAAAGTCGAACCTTAAGGTACAATGGTGATTTCTTACCGTGGAAATTTTTTTGAGGTGAAACGATGAACTCATGTTTTCATTCAAACGAAAATATGTTGTTACTTCATGTAAATGTTTTGAAATAGCACACGTTTCACTCACGAAAGCCGTGTGCCTACTAAACCATGGCCGATGCCCCACTGGTGCGCGCGCATTCTGAATCATGCGTTCTAATTGGCTAGAACCCAAACCCCACGGATCGTACGTCTGCACCGTTGGATGCTACCTGATCGAACGACAATCCTCATCCCTTTCGACAGTACATGCAGTTCTGGTTGTGATTCTATTTATATGCACAAAATGCATGTTAAATTCAAAAAATGTCTTAAATATAGAAATGATACCTGAAATGCACCAGATAATCAAACCCGTGGTATAATGGTGATTGCGTACCATGCAAATTTTTATGAGGCCAAACGATGAAGTCACCGGCCATTGGAGTTTGAATTGACACGTCTCATTTTGGAAACCAGGATCCTTCTTGTGAGATGCTCCGGTTTCCAAGGAATGACCATCAAAACTTGTGCCAGACTTTACTAAATTTTTTCCATGGGGTCGTGAGAGCACGCCAAGGGCACCCACCGATTTTAGTGATGTGCGGACTCCATCTGAATTTCCTATAATTAAAATACCAACTAGGCCGACGCCGGTGGCCGCACCTCGCGGCCGAAATGTTTGAAACTGCTCCCCGCTTCTCGGACAACGGATGAAAACTCGCAAAGCGATGCACAAACGATTTGTACACCTTCTTTGCTAACTAACACCCACATGTAGTTGTAGTAGGGTTTTGAGTTTATATGCACTAAATGCAAGGTAAGTGCAGAAAAATGACTTACATATAGCAGACGATACCTGAAATGGGCCAGAAAATCGAACCAAGGGTATATTCATGATTGTTTATCGTGAATTTTTTTTCGAGACGGAACGATTTAGTCACCGATGATTTGGAGTCCGAAGTGTCGCGTCTCCTTTTGGATACTATGATCCTTCTTGTGAGATGCTCCGATTTGGAAGGTGCGAGCACCAAAACTTTACCATATTTTTTCCGTGGGATCATCCGAGCACACCACAGTGACACAATGATTTTTGTTATTTCCGGACTCTATATGCATTTCCCGTAATTAAAATACCAACAAGGCCTACGCCTCTGGCCGCACCCTGCGGCCGAACTGTGTGAAGTTTTTCCCGTTTCCGGGACAATGAACGAAAACTCGTAAAGCGACACACAAATGATCTTGCTAACACCCATGTGTAGTTGCGACTATAGCAAAGGAGTTCTCAAATATAGCAAAACGAGATCTCAAATGCACCAGAAAATCGAACCTTAAGGTACAATGGTGATTTCTTACCGTGGAAAAAAATTCGAGGTGAAATGATGAACTCATGTTTTCATTAAAACGAAAATATGTTGTTACTTCATGTAAATGTTTTGAAATAGCACACGTTTCACTCACGAAAGCCGTGTGCCTACTAAACCATGGCCGATGCCCCACTGGTGCGCGCGCATTCTGAATCATGCGTTCTAATTGGCTAGAACCCAAACCCCACGGATCGTACGTCTGCACCGTTGGATGCTACCTGATCGAACGACAATCCTCATCCCTTTCGACAGTACATGCAGTTCCGGTTGTGATTCTATTTATATGCACAAAATGCATGTTAAATTCAAAAAATGTCTTAAATATAGAAATGATACCTGAAATGCACCAGATAATCAAACCCGTGGTATAATGGTGATTGCGTACCATGCAAATTTTTATGAGGCCAAACGATGAAGTCACCGGCCATTGGAGTTTGAATTGACACGTCTCATTTTGGAAACCAGGATCCTTCTTGTGAGATGCTCTGGTTTCCAAGGAATGACCATCAAAACTTGTGCTAGACTTTACTAAATTTTTTCCATGGGGTCGTGAGAGCACGCCAAGGGCACCCACCGATTTTAGTGATGTGCGGACTCCATCTGAATTTCCTATAATTAAAATACCAACTAGGCCGACGCCGGTGGCCGCACCTCGCGGCCGAAATGTTTGAAACTTCTCCCCGCTTCTCGGAAAACGGATGAAAAATCGCAAAGCGACGCACAAATGATTTGTGTACCTTCTTTGCTAACTAACACCCACATGTAGTTGTAGTAGGGTTTTGACTTTATATGCACTAAATGCAAGGTAAGTGCAGAAAAATGACTTAAATATAGCAGACGAGACCTGAAATGGGCAAGAAAATCAAACCAAGGGTATATTCGTGATTGTTTACCGTGAATTTTTTTTCGAGGCGGAACGATTTAGTCACCGATGATTTGGAGTCCGAAGTGTCGTGTCTCCTTTTGGATACTATGATCCTTCTTGTGAGATGCTCCAGTTTTGAAGGTGCGAGCACCAAAACTTAACCATATTTTTTCCATGGGATCATCAGAGCACGCCACAGTGACACAATGATTTTTGTTATTTCCGGACTCTATATGCATTTCCCATAATTAAAATACCAACAAGGCCTACGCCTCTGGCCGCACCCTGCGGCCGAATTGTTTGATGTTTTTTCCCGTTTCTCGGAGAATGAACGAAAACTCGCAAAGCGACACACAAATGATCTAGCTAACACACATGTGTAGTTGCGACTATGTATATGCATGGTAAATGCAAAAATGACTCAAATATAGCAAACGAGATCTCAAATGCACCAGAAAATCGAACCTTAAGGTACAATGGTGATTTCTTACCATGGAAAAAAATTCGAGGTGAAACGATGAACTCATGTTTTCATACAAACGAAAATATGTTGTTACTTCATGTAAATGTTTTGAAATAGCACACGGTTCAGTCACGAAAGCCGTGTGCCAACTAAACCGTGGCCGATGCCCCCCTGGCGCGCGCGCGCGCGTTCTGAGTCGTGCGTTCTAATTGGCCAGAACCCAAACCCCACGGATCATACGGCTGCACCGTTGGATGGTCCCTGATCGAACGGCAATCCTCATCCCTTTCGACAGTACATGCAGTTCCGGTTGTGATTCTATTTATATGCACAAAATGCATGTTAAATTCAAAAAATGTCTTAAATATAGCAAACGATACCTGAAATGCACCAGGAAGTCAAACCCATGATATAATGGTGTTTGCGTACCGTGGAAATTTTTATGAGGCCAAATGATGAATTCATCGGCCACTCGAGTTTGAATTGACACATCTCCTTTTGGAAACCATAATCCTTCTTGTGAGATGCACCAATTTCCATGGAGCGATAATCAAAACTTGTGCCAAACTTTGCCAAAAAAATTCCACGGGGTTGTGAGAGTACGCCATGGGCACACACCGATTTTGATGATGTCTGGACTCCATCTGAATTTCCTGTAATTAAAATACCAACTAGGCCTATGCCGATGGCCGCACCTCGTGGCAGAAATGTCTGAAACTTCTCCCTGCTTCTCGGACAATGGATGAAAACTCGCAAAGTGACACACAAATAATTTGTACACCTTCTCTACTACGTAACACCCACATGTAGTTGTAGTAGGGTTTTGATTTTATATGCTCTAAATGCAAGGTAAATGCAAAAAAATGTCTTAAATATAGCAGACGAGACCTGAAATGGGCCAGAAAATCAAACCTAGGGTATATCCGTAATTGTTTACCATGAAAAAAATTCATAGCGGAATGATGTAGTCACCGACGATTGGTGTCCAAAGTGCCGCGTCTCCTTTTGGAAACTATGATCCTTCTTGTGAGATGCTCTGATTTGGAAGGTGTGAGCATCAAAACTTGTGCCAAACTTTACCAAAAAATTTCCATGGGATCCTGAGAGTACTCCACGGTGATACACCGATTTTCGTTATTTTCGGACTCTATATGGATTTCCTATAATTAAAAAACAAACAAGGCCTACGCCTTTGACCGCACCCTGCGGCTGAACTAATTGAAATTTTTTCCCGTTTCTCGGACAATGAATGAAAACTCGCAAAGCGACACACAAATGATCTTGCTAACACCCACGTGTAGCTGTAGTAGGGTTTTAATTTTATATGCACTAAATGCAAGGTAAATGCAAAAAATGACTTAAATATAGCGGATGAGAGCAGACATGTGCGAGAAAATCAAACCTAGGGTATATATGTGATTGTTTACCGTGAAAAAATAATTCAAGGCGGAACGATGTAGTCACCGACGATTGGAGTCCGAAGTGCCGCATCTTCTTTTGAAAACTATGATCCTTCTTGTGAGATGCTTTGATTTGGAAGGTGTGAGCTTCAAAACTTGTGCCAAACTTTACCAAAAAAATTTCATGGGATCCTGAGAGCACGCCATGGTGACACACCGATTTTTGTTATTTCCAGACTGTATATGCATTTCCTATAATTAAAATACCAACAAGGCCTATGCCTCTGGCTGCACCCTGCGGCTGAACTGTTTCAAAAAATTTCCCGTTGCTCGGACAATGAATGAAAACTCAGAAAGCGACACACAAATGATCTTGCTAACACCCACGTGTAGTTGCAATATATATATATGTATATATATATATATGTTTGTGTGTGTATATATATATACTAGCACAAATGCCCATGCATTGCAACGGGAGAAGACATGGTTCATATGAATCTGTCAGATCAAGGACCATGTCGTTGGATGACGGTCACTGGTGTTAAAAAACATGGATCATTTGATGATGATATGGGTTATGATTTCAAGTAAATTGATCTATCTGAACAACTAACTTTTGATTGTTAATTCATTCTTTAGATTAATTGTTCATTCTTGAAATTTAAAAATAAAACAGGAAAAAGCAGCAATATTAATAAATATGAAGTAATAACAGCAAGCAAACTAACCTAGAATAATAATTGAAGCAAGCAAACTAACCTAGAATAATAGGAGTAATAGTTGCAGCAAGAATGATCTATTCATTTTTTTCAATTTTTTTGTAGCTCACCTCAAAACATATTTCATCAATGAAATGTATAGAAATGTAGTATATATCCATATGCACATGCGTATTTTTGCATATATTTTGTAAACTTACTTAAAGGTTTGTTTTCAACTTGTGCATAATTTTTACCTCTAGTGTTATTTGTACTGCCTTGATAGTTGATAAATAGATCAGAAATTTTCTCGCAAAAAAAACTTTTGCATAATTTTGGCTCCATGTTGAGAGTCAAAAATCCTTACTCAACATGAAAGATGAACCATGTATAAATTGCCTCCACACTATTTGTAGAAACATGTGCCAACAAACTTACAACGGGTGATTCTAGCTCTTTGTAGTGAAACACAACCATAAAATTCATAAATATAGTATTTTTTAGACTTTTATCGAAGTGAATATTCCAACATAGCAGTTCAATGGTATATTCACACATGTGCACCCCCAGGCTGTTAAGACTAAATTGTAATCCAATCTGTCAGTTCCGCTGATCTCCCATAGGCCCGCGACTCTGCGTCTTTATTTGCAAACTGCGGCGATCTTCAGCACGTAACATGCATCTTCCCTGTATCAAAGTGCCTCTAGAGGCTCTTCCCTCAATTCCCTTTTTCTTTGCTCCCGATGGAAAGTTGCGCACAGGTTTTTCTCGTGGACTGGTCGATCTGCAATCTGGAGCTGCTGCAGCACCTCACATGGTTCCAATTACCCTTTAGCTTTAGCGCTCATGGGCCGCGTCTAAATCGACTGGGTCTTGGACTTGATTTCCTAGGACATTGTGTCCCTTGTGGACTCCACCATGACAATCTGCCTACATCCGTTATCTCACCTCCTAGGCGGTAGTCATCCAGCAGCTAGCTTCTTTGTATGTGCAAATTTTACACGTATATTAACTGGTATTGTTGGATGTAAGGGGTCGAGGTGGGACTATTTCATAAAAGGGCGAAACATTTTCTAAACGCAAACTTGTTGTATCTCAACTGGTCGCAGCCTTACAGCCTGAACGGGATGATGGGAGTTCGATCCCTCGTACTTGTACTTATTTTTGCGTTGGGCCAGCTAAGATAAGATGGGCCACAACACAGGCAATCGCTGAAAATTCCGATGGAAAATAACCTCGGTGGATGGACAAAAATTATAAAGACACGGACAGATATTAGTACCACCTCGGTTATAGAAAATAATTTGGGCATAGTGGACGGACGACGACGGACGAAATTACGGTGGTAAGAAGCAATAGCCCCTTTATTAGTAAGGTATAGATGCATGGTAAATGCAAAAAATGACTCAAATTTAGCAAACGAGATCTCAAATGCACCAGAAAATCGAATAATAGGGTACAATGGTCAATTCTTACCGTGGAAAAAAATTCGAGGCGAAACGATGAACTCATGTTTTCATTTAAATGAAAATATGTTGTTAGTTCATGTCAACATTTTCAAATAGCACACGGTTCACTGACGAAAGCCGTGTGCCTACCAAACTGTGGCCGATGCCCCCCTGCTGCGCGTGCGATCTGAGTCGTGCGTTCTGATTGGCCAGAACCCAAACCCCACGGATCGTACGTCTGCACCGTTGGATGCTTCCAGATCGAACGGAAATCCTCATCCCTTTCATCAGCACTTACAGTTCCAACTAGGATTTGATTTATATGCCATAATGCACGGTAAATGCCAAATATGGCTTAAATATAGCACACAAGACCTGAAATGTGCCAGCAAATCAAACCTGTGGTATAATGGTGATTGCTTACCGTGGAAAAAAAATTAGAGGTGAAACGATGAACTCATGTCTTCATTTCAAAATTAGCACGTCTTCATTTCAAACGAAATTATGTCGTTTGTGCACACGAGCGCTTAGAGGCAACCGTTTACATAGGCCTTTCCGTGCTGTGACCGGGGATATTTTTTCACCCTTTTCACCTTGGCCGCCAACACCCCCCCACCGCCTACCCGCGTTTCACTCAATTAGTCCACCCAATCTCCATCGCCAGCTCCCCCCTCCCCCAGATCCACAGCAGAACCCTCTCCGGCGCCGGCGTGCTCAGCCCGGCCGTGTGCCCACTCTTCGGCGTCAACTCTACCTCCACTGTCGTTCCCAACACGCGGCTGCCCGCGCCGAGCATATCGATGTTGTAACAACTACTGTAGGATGCTGCTAACGCGAGACTACAATCAGAGACCCTTCGACAAAACTGTGTGCGATGCATTAATCGCCAACGGTGATGTAAAAAAAGTCAAAAAAGATGCAAAACATTTGCGATGGCGGATACATCAAACATGGTTCATAATTTAGTTGCGTGTATGATGCGGGGCATACGGTTCAGTTCAATGAACTGTTTGCGATGCGGAAGAAGAACAGAAACTGGCAGCCAAATGAAGGCGTGTGCGATATACGACATACAGTTCAGTCGAATTAACTGTTTGTGATGAGGCGGAACAACATAAACGGGCAGCCAGATGAAGGTGTGTGCGATTGAGGGCATACACTTCAGACGGATGAACTGTTTGTGATTAGGCAACACAACAGAAACGGTCAGCCGGATCAACGTGTCTGCGATTGACGGCTTACACTTCACACGGATGAACTTTTTGCGATTAGCCACAACAAACAGAAATAGTTAGGAAGATCAACGTGTGTGCACTAGACGGGCACACATTCTAATTAAAAGAAGTGTGCGCGATGGTAATAGCGAGCGCGCATGGTTGTTGGAACAAGACGTGTGCTGACATCGCCTATTGCGGTGCACCCTATGGTGCAAATGCCACGTACGCGGCCGAGAAAGCGTGCCCATGTTACGCCGTTCGGGAATAGTGCCGCACTTAGAAATTATAGAACCATCAATAAATTTTAAGCCTGCGTCCCGTCACATTCCAAATTACTACCACGCTATATTTAATTGCAAACCTGTTCACACCGATCAAAACCAAAACGGTTTCCCACTTAGGAGCATATTAGTACTCGGTTATAAATACTACTACTCCAAGATGACTACACATTCGTCCTCAACTCTTCATCCACAAAAACAAACAAGTCATTCATCGTCGTTCCCTTGCATCTGCCATGGCCAGCGTGAGTTCTGGGTCGAGAGATTTCCACCAGGGAGAGGCGAGCATGGAAGCGGAAGCACGAGACATGTCCCGCCTCGTCGCCAAAGCAGCCGACAAGTCCCGCCACGCGGCCGTAGCAGCATAGAGGTCCTGCCGTGCCGCCAAAGCAGCATAGAGGTCCCACCGCGCCGTCGATGCAGCAGACTGGTCCGGCCGCGTCGCGGAAGCCGCAGAGATGTCCCGCCGCATCGCGAATGCAGCAGAGATGTCCTCCCGCGCCGCGGTGGCCTGGGAAAATGTCTCGCGG
Organism: Thinopyrum elongatum; assembly: GCA_011799875.1. NCBI lineage: Eukaryota > Viridiplantae > Streptophyta > Magnoliopsida > Poales > Poaceae > Thinopyrum > Thinopyrum elongatum. The sequence goes on along the minus strand of CM022302.1, from coordinate 246,849,763 downwards.
GCAGGCGAGGACTCTCACAGGCGCATGCGCCCTATGCTCGATGACCTGATGGGTCAGATCACCGACTGGATGTAGCAGCAGGACGAGATGAATGCCTCCTTTGAAAATGCTACTAGTGTCATCCGGGGACTAGGGGAGGACAAGGCGAAGCTCCACACCGAGCGCGACCTGCTGAGGGCGAAGATCGCCGGAACGACAAAGCAGCACGAGGAGACCACTGCCTTGTTGTAGAGGACTGGCGTCATCGTCAAGAAACTTATGGACGAGAATGCCATGCTCCGCATCGAGCGCTAAAGGCTGGTGGAGGAATCCGTGGATGCTCTCAAGCAGCTTCTTGAGGACACGAAAGAGCTCATTGTCGCTCGCCGCAGCAACTAGTCTATGCGGCCTGCAGCAACACATCAAGAAAGTAGAGACCAGCGAGCCAAATCGTTGTCTTCCTTCCTCTTTTCCCCTTGTGTATTTCGGGCGTTGCCGCATGTGGATTTTTTAATTATCTTCCTAGATATGTAAGACAATTATTATCCACTGTCATTGTCCTTATATTCATCAGTCTTGCTATAAGTTGCAGTCGATGCTATATAGGTCCATCGGATCTTACATCAAGATCCATGCAAAACTTTCTTTTCAGATTTTCTTTTTTCTCTCTTAAATCTTAGTCGAGTGAGACATAGCCACGCCATGAAACAGGGGCTCGGGCGCCATTCATGGAGACGTTGGGAGAGAGGTGGGCGGCGGATAGAGGTCAAAGGGCTCTCCTCCCGATGAGCACGTGCAGGGGTCTGATCGCACGCCTCCCGTACTCAAATAGCTACCCCGCACGGCACCTCCTAGCCAACAAAAAAAGGGGACGCGTGGCGGCACATAAATGGTAAGTAGAACGCCCACGGTTTCAATAATACTTGTGTTTCTTATTTGTAACCTGACATCACTTGTTCCAAAATGACTTGTTGATTGTTAATGTGTGCGCCTTCGCAAATCGGACAAAAAATTTACCACAGCATGTTGGTGCCATGTCATGACACCATGCCAAGTTTCATGATTTTCAGGCGAGTTTTGGATTTACGGGAATTTTAAAACCAAGTTTCTCAATGTTTCCGGCCGAGCCAAGACGCCCAGATGTTTGAATTCCATTCCCACTTCTTGCATGGGACCTAGAAATTCGCCCAAGTACACATAAATGATTTTTCAACTAACTTTGGCGCACTGGAGCATGCGCTTGTACTTCAAATTTGAATTATGTGCATTAAATGCCAGGAAATTCAATTAATGTATAAAAAAGGCCAAATGAACCCAGAATAATTCCAAAATTTAGCACGAAACTCCTATTTGGTCTAAGCTGCCTGTGTAAAAAAATCAAGGCGGGAGAAGGCAGTGTATGTCATTTCGCACACGGAGGTGACACGTTCCCTCTCGGAACCACGAGCCTTCTTGACAGAAGCTCCAGTTTGCAATAAACTTATAACAAAGCTTGTCCCAATTCGGCCAAAAAAATTACCATGGCATGTTGGTGCCATGTCATGACACCATGCCAAGTTTCATGATTTTCAGGCGTGTTTTGGATTTACAGGAATTAAAAAACCAAGTTTATCAATATTTTTGGCCAAGCCACGACGCCCAGATGTTTGAATTTCATTCCCATTTCTTGCATGGGACCTAGAAATTCACCCAAGGACACACATGTGATTTTTCAACTAACTTTGGTGCACTGGAGCATGTGCTTGTAGCTCAAATTTGAATTATGCACATTAAATGCCCAGAAACTCAATTAATGTATAAAAAAGGCCAAACAAACCCGGAATAATTCCAAATTTTAACACGGCACTCATATAGTTCTATGTTGCCTCTGTAAAAAATCAAGGGGGGGGGAGGCATCGTATATTGTTTCGCACACAAAGGTGACACGTCCCCCCTCAGGAACCACGAGCCTTCTTGAGAGAAGATCCGGTTTGCAAGAAGCTTATACCAAAACTTGTCCAAATGCGGCCAATTTTTTTACCACAACATGTTGGTGCCATGAAATGACACCATGCCAAGTTTCATGATTTTTAGGCGAGTTTTGAATTTACAGGAATTTAAAAAACCAAGTTTCTCAATGTTATCGGCCGAGCCACGACGCCTAGATATTTGAATTTCATTCCCATTTCTTGCATGGGACCTAGAAATTCACCAAAGGACACACATGTGATTTTTCAACCAACCTTGGTGCACTGGAGCATGTGCTTGTAGTTCAAATTTGAATTATTCACATTAAATGCCCAGAAACTCAATTATTCATAAAAAGGGCCAAACGAACCTGGAATAATTCCAAATTTAAACATGACACTCATATAGTTCTATGTTTGCTTTCTAAAAAAATCAAGAGGGGGGGTAGCGTATGTCGTTTCGCACACAAAGGTGGCACATTCTCTCTCGAAACCACACGCCTTCTTCAGAGAAGCTACAATTTGCAAGAAGCTTATGCCAAAACTTGTCCCAATTCAACCAATTTTTTTAGCACAGCATGCTGGTGCCATGAATTGTCTCCATGCCAAGTTTAATGATTTTCAGGCGAGTTTGGGATTTACAGGAATTTAAAAACCAAGTTTTTCAATGTTCCCAGCCGAGCCACGACGCCCAGATGTTTGAATTTCATTCCCATTCTTGCATGGGACCTATAAATTCACCCAAAGACACACATGTGATTTGTCAACAAACTTTGGTGCACTGGAGCATGTGCTTGTAGTTCAAATTTGAATTATGCACATTAAATGCCTAGAAACTCAATTAATGCATAAAAATGTCAAACAAACCCGGAATAATTCCAAATTTTAATACGACACTCATGTAGTTGCATGTTCGCTGTAGATAAATGTTCTAGCAATTCAAACACCATCCGTTCCCTCTGTAACACCATTTTGTCTTTCAAAACATAATGAAAAAATCAGGTATACCACAATAGTTTACTAGCAAGAATCGTGTGGGATGCGATATAAAATATCTTGGCGCACCGTCTTGTCTGGCTTACGCAGGAAGCTTCGTCATCTACAGTCCACTGCCTGCGCTTGAACCACACTTGCACGCCAGTTTCTCGCGGAACCGAGCGAAATTTTTCTGCCACCGCGGAAATATCTATCACCCCGCCCCCTCCCTCCCACCAAAAGCCACATTTCCACTGTTCCTCCTTGCTTTGCAAGTTCAAACCTTCACTGCTGCTTACAGGCAGCTCAGCCTCCTCGCGGCGACCCTTCTTCTTGCAGCGCCGCCTCCTCGACGACGACCCTTCTTCTTGCAGTGCCGCCTCCTCGCCGGCGACCCTTCTTCTTGCAGCGCCGCCTCCTCGCCGCCGACCCTTTTTCTTGCTATGCGGCCTCCTCACCGGCGACCCTTCTTCTTGCTGCATGGCCTCGTCGATATGGTCAGGTAATCCACACCCCACCCACACCATCCTCTTCCTTCCCCGTCCGACATGCCCTGATCGACGGCACGAGACCTTCTGCCGAAATCACTGGCCCCGTCCTCCAATTAAGCGCCGCCCACAGCCATTTTGCACGCAGTATAACATGGAGCTCAGTAGCATCTGGCAGCGGAGAAGCAAATCGCGGCCGCACACGCAGACGAGGTCACTATGGATGCCATGCGTGCCGACCGCCAGATCTTGGAGGAGCACCTCGTCTTCGAGGCCACCGTCAACACCGCCACGCGGTTGTCTACATTAAAATACACTTCGTGCTGTTTTCTCGAGGCCACCGCCAGTGCCTTCTAGTGATTTGTCCTCTGTAATGTTAATATGCAATGTGATATTCTAAAATGTAATGTTCAGTTAATAGTTTGGTCAAACAATTGGTACATTTTGTAGTACTGTTCTCAAGCAATCTTTGTTTTGTTAACTGTCTTATCTTCTAGTACATGTTTCTATTCTGCAATGTCGTGCTCAGTTAACTGTTTTGGTTCATTTGGTCTGCTGTCCATTTAACTGTTTGGTTCAATTCTGCAATTTGATTTTCATTTGTTGTGGGTACAATTTTGTATTGTTATGCATGTGAGAAATAAATCGAATTTGGCTGTACTCAATACATATTCTACTAATAGTATGGCAACTCTCAGTTAACCTGATCAAGATCTTCCTTATATGTGTTGAAGGGAAATAATGGGATACACTGCGGTTTACCATCAAGGTTTGCTCATGCATGGTCCTTTCGCTAATAGCACATTATTGTGTAGTTGCAGGAATTATTCTAATATTTAGGTTTCTTACAATTTGGTCTTGTACATGTAGGTCTGCTATCAGAGGCTTAGACCCACTGTTCGACCCATTTTGCATATGGGGAAATGAGATGTCCATGAATATCATTCAAGTCAAGAAACTCAGGAAGATTGTTAGGATGAAGAAACTTGCGATGAATAACAACAAGATCTTTGTTTGCACAATGAAGAAGACATCAGTCAACTGTAGGATGGTACTAACTCTTTTACCTTGTTTTTACCCCTTGCGCCATTTCAAAATTTATAACAGCGATTTATGCATACCTTTGTTTTCAGTACTTTTCAAAGCAGCTCACCGATGATTACCTCTCAAACCACCTACATGGTCAAGAGGCGAGGAATGTATTCATTCAACACCCACGGTACAATATTGAAGTCTTCCTGAAGAGGACGAAGGTTGGGCGGGTAATTATCCATAGCCACTGGCCTAATGTTGCAAGGACATTCAACATCACTGAAGGCTCAATATTTGCCTTCCGCTTCTGCAGTTTCCCAGATGAGATTCATCTGTCTATTTACCGTTTATGATGCTACTTTTCCAAAGGTTTTCGATGTTGCATGTGAAACTTTGTGCTGTTGTGTAATGGTGTAGCTAGCTATATCCCTCTTTGGTGTAACTGAGTGCTGAAGCTATCTGATGTAATTCGATTATGAAATCCTGGTTACCGTTATACGGATATGAAATATCTGGTGTGTTTTATAAGAAATGTTAATTTGATTACTACATGGATTATCAATAATAGGCTAATTACCCTGCTTATTGGGGTTTTCCATTGCAGACGGTTACTCAGACAACACCATGGGCGATGAACTCAAACAACCCACACGGTTTCTAGAAAGTTGGCGTGATGGATCAACTAACAATCACACACGACTTCCGGCTGAGAACTGTTTGCGTTAGGCCACCTTGCACAAATGTTTCCACACAAAAAACTGTGTGTGATATACATACGAACGGAAACGTTTATCTAGGATTCACCGTGTGGGATGTACATACGAACGGAAATGATTGGGTTTCGATGCCTTGCCCGATCGCACACGAGCTCATTTTGGCCCCGCCTGTGTGGCCGGAGGGCCTATCCCCGACAGTTTCTGGGTCGTGTGGGAAGGACCGCCCCTATCGCACACACTCACTAGGTGATGGTTTAAAACTCCGTCGCGGAAAGGGGGTAAAACCGTTTGTATAGCACGTCTCTGCTCTAGTGAACCCTCGCCTCTCCTATGGTCCTGCCGGGTTTGCATTAAGAAACCAGTTAGTTACTGCTCTCCATCGCGGTGAGGCATATTTCCTCGCAATCCCTCTTCCTATTTCGTTCCGTATGTTCCCAAATTGGCTATAAAATAACGGAGAGCGTATATATGTTCATTATCTACCTTCCTAACTAGCACATATAAGCTATATTTGTTCCAATAAGTTACTGTTGATTAACAGATCATGGGCGCCCGAATCACACAAACTTAACCAATTAGCCGTACATTTTCTAAATTATTGCATGCCATGTTTAGACAGCTTGATACCAAGTTTTTAGCTTTATGCTTATTCGCCTTTCTTGAGTTTCGCATGTGTTCTCTGTAGATGCTGAGTAGCAGCGATGGCACTCATGCTCCAGGTGAAGTATCTTCATCTGATTCCAACAACCCTAGGTCTTCAGCAGATGGTGAGGGTCAAGTAATCTGGAACGGGATAGAGCTGCAGCAATTACCCTTCTAGTCAGGAAACAGAGGAACACTCCAAGGAAGCCCACACACTAGCCTGATGGTGTATATGAAGTATCCGACATCCATTTAAAGTCTTTGGGCTCCAACTAAACTAGATAAAGCACGCACGAGGTTCAGGAGTGTGTGTGCATTTGTTGGCAGGGCAAGGCTCAACATTAATCTGCCGGGGTTTCGAAGGCTGACACAGAAAGACGGCAAAGGATAGTCCGGGAGATCATGGATCACTTCAACATTCCAGAGCAGTGGAGAATGCAGGTGGAACATGCTACACTGAAGAAGGCTAGGGATGCTTGGAGAAACTGGAAGCACGTGCTATACAAGAAGTACTTCAATGAAAGCAAGGACCCAATCCCCGCATACCCCAAATTACAAAGGCAAACTGGGCAGAATTCAAAAGGGTCAGCGCAACTACAGAGTTTGCTAAGAAGAGTGCCAAGCAATCAGAACTTCAGAAGAGGAACACACACCCCCATCGTATGGGTGTGGCAGGATACTACGACATGAAACCAATATGGGACTAGGAGGACAAGAAGAGTAGATGCGGGTGGGAAACCAGCCTTTAGTGAAATCAGGGGCGAACACGCTAGAGACTACTTGCAGGCACGTGCAAGGAGGCGTGATGATGGAACTTATTACTTTGAAAACTCACATGACAAAAAATTGTATCGTGTGATGTTAAAGGCTTCCGAGATCCCTGGAAGGTTCTATAGGAACTCAGGGCCATGTGACATTTTGTCTGATGCTCTGGAAACGAGAAATCCCCCTAGCCGTGCAAGGGTTATAGGTGTTAATGTCTCGCACAATAGGGCTTTCACACTCAATAAAGAAGAGAGGCTCAACATGAAAAAAGTGAGGAGTGAAGTGAAGCAGAATGAATTGTATGAAAGATTGAGGAAGGACATGTATTCGACTTTTCAAAAGGAAATTGAGGAGTCAATGATGATGCAGAAGACTCTAACACTGACAGATAGCCAGCAGATGGGAGGGGAGGCGGGCATGGAGGATGATGGTTATTGCGCGACAACACCGCAGAAGAGTAGTTGTGCATCAGCTGACCCCAGCGACACTGAGGCTACATCTACTCATGATGATGCTATATCTGATCTATCTGGAATGAAAGACAGACTGAAGGGCATGCTCACACATTATGAAGGTACATTAAAATGTGCAACAACCTGGGTTTGCCCACACTTCTTGGAAGAGGGCCTCTTGTTGGACAATGTGCCATTGAAGCCGGGCTGTGTGAAGTGCTACGTGACTAAAGTAAAGCCTGGATTCAATGAACTTGCCCTGAAGAATGTCCTAGGGGACTTTGATGAGCATAGGACCTTGGGAGAAACACTATTATGTCACATCCAGAGCCCACAAAGGAAATACACTTCATGGATGAGATCCCTGAAGCCCCGCCAAGAGCAACCAATGTCGCCCCTCAACCGGTGATGCTCTCCTTGCCATAGAAGCTCTCATGTGCTTCCCCCAAGGAACCTAATACTTGTAATTTGACAACTGATGCATCAACCTATGATCAGCCCGCCCGACTTTGTGCCATACATGCCATGTCATCGTCCGCCCCAGAGTAGCTAGTGACAAGGCCTACAATTGCTGAAGACGCACCACCGGTTCAGATGCCAGTCGCTGTAGTGGGAAACCATGACCACCTATGGGGCCACGAGCCCCTTTTGGTTCGGCAGGGGGACTGAGCACGTTGTACAAAGAGCGGAGGAGCACAGCGCATCGCGGCTGAGATCACACCGGCAGTTTTACCCAGGTTCGGGCCGCCACGAGGCGTAAAACCCTACTCCTGCTTTGGCGGATTGATGGTGGATGGTGGTGGAAATGCAGCGCTCTTACCCGGCAGGGTTTCCTCGGGGCGAGAGCAGCTACGCGCGTACGAGTGTACAAGGGTCCGAATCCTTTCTATGGTTGCCATGGGCCTCCTTTTATAAATCAAGGGGTCACCAAAGTGGCAAATCAGTCATTTGTGTACTGATTAGATAGCAAACAGTGCTATCATATCTACTTTGCAGACAGAGCAGTACGCATTAAATGTGCCGCTTAGCATCACATCATGGCCTGCCCGGCACGCCTTGCCGGGCTGTTTGGCCATCTTCTCTCCTACCTGCATGACACGTCGCTAGACGTGTGTCATTTGGAGGCGATTCTTGTAGGAAATGGCTGCCATGTGGCAAAAGTCAGCCACTTAGTCATTTTGGGGCTTGACACTGCACTGATCGATGACTTGCATCGCTGTGAGGTAAGGCGGTGAAGCCTTGGCGGGGTGTTTTGCCTTCGTAGGACCCGGCAGGCCTGCCGGGGCGGTCTTGAGGCTTGCTTTCGGGGCAACCTTGACCTTGCCAGGCTCTCCTGCCCGGCAAGGGAGGTTTTCCCTTAGCGGTGTCTTGCTCCTTGGCTTGACTTGGTCTTCTCAACCTGCCCTTTGATTCCTCAAAGAGCCTATCTCTTCATCTTGGCCTTGCGTTGGATGTTGCAATCTTGGTCTCGGGCCTGTGCACAGTCTGGGCAACAGACCCAGGGTTTGTTACATCAACAGGAGCCCCCGGGCCTGGCCCGAATGAGCTGCCGGGCGTCGTGAGAGTGGGCCCTAACTTGTGCACAGGCGAGGGGGAAATAGCTGCTTGTCCCTTGAGATCTTTGCTTCTTCATTAATCTAAGCTCAGGTCAGTTTCCGGTTCTTCTGTGTGTCGTGTAATGCTGACCGCAGTGATGGAGATAATGGGCCATGATCCGTGGAGTTACCCACGTCCCTTGTTCATGGGGCGGTAACTACCACCCCACTATCCCTCCCCGCTCCAAGTGCTTCTGCCACGTGTATTGCATGCACTGTTCAAGAAATCTTCCGATTCAGCGATTTATCATCTGATTTGTCGCTACTCATGGGGTGACCGATAAGATTATGCCTTATCTTCACCGTTTAACGTTTGGGCCGATTTATCACTCTGACAAGCGATTTATCAGGAATCTATCGATAAATCAGGCCTATTCCTAACATTATGTTTGCAAAAACTATGTTTATTTGTGTTTTGTGGACATTGTTTTGCAATATGTACTATTGTCCTCTTTTGTTTGTCATTATATGAGGATTTAAACGCTAGGAATCAAGGTAACACTTTTGTCCAATATTGTTTTGGTGTTGAATATAACATATTTTAGTGTTGGGAACCTGGGATTTGCAAAAAATGGCCGATTAATAGTCGACCGATAAAATCAATTAATCATCCAATTTTCGATTAACCTTTAATCCCCAGTTAGCCGAGATGCTAACGTTAAGCGATATCCTCAACATTGATTGTATGCATTGCGCAAGGTTGGTGGTGGATGAGGAGGGTGCGGGAACGAGTGCCATGGCAGAAAGCCAGGGGTCGTGGATTGGCGCAGGAGGGCGGCCTTGATTCTTCGAGCCGTTAATGGCGAGGAGGAGCCGGACTGGCCGAGCGGGGTGGCCACCTCCACGAAGAAATCCCAGCCCCCTGCCACGCCCGCCTATAAAAAGGGGGCGTGGTGCGAGATGTTCCTCCATACCTCCTTCCTTCTCCATTTCTGCAGTCGCCCACGTCTGTCATGGTGAGAGGTCGGGGGTCCGGTCCTCCCCAAGTGGCGACGAGAACTTCTGCTCGACAGCGTCTCCCTCCTCCCCCCGAAGATGTGGGGACGGAGCCTGCGACGAGGGGAGGTGGGAGAGGACGAGGTCGAGGCCGTCGTGGCGCACAGGGCCGAGGGGGACGGGGTGGCGCTCTAATTGCGCCCCTGCCGGCCGCCCCTCCCCCGATGGAAGGCCACGTTGGAGACCAGCCTCTGGAGTTCGTAATTAGGCTGTGTAAGCCTCCGCGTGGCCACCTTCATCTCCCCACCCCATTCGCAAGGGCGATGGAGCGCGAACAACCGCGTGCGTTGAGACTACACATGAGGGGCTGCGGGAATGGCAGCATACGGGTGGATGTGGATTTCCCCGCCCCTCATGTCATGTACTTCCGCCGTGGCTGGAAGACCTTTGACCGCGCCCATAGATTGTCGAAAGGGCATGTTCTCCATTTTAAGTTAATGGAGGCCAATTTCCTCTCCATCAAGGTTTTTGAGAGCTTGAGTGCTCGTTTAGGGTGCTGTGCAGAGAGCTCGACTGACGACGAAAGCTCCTCCTCGAGCGATAGCGATGAGGAGGATAGTGACGGCGATGACGACGACGTCGGCCGGGAGCGCGACGACTCTGACTCCGGCTGAGCACCAGCCGCACCGTCACCGTCAGGCGGTGGCACCATCATCTGCACCTGCATCTCCTCCCCGGCAAGGTGATTTGCAGGGGAGTTGGATACAGGGGTGGGGGTGGTGCTCCTAGCTCCTCCAGCTGGACCCCGGCAGGCTTCCTCATGGGCTGCAGCTTCATTCGCCTTGCCATGTCCTGCTGGCCCTGGTTGTGGCACTTGGCGGGTCATCTCCACCGTTCTCTTCACCATCACCTTCGCCCGTGCCCTCCCGCTCTCGCCAGGCTCCTCGTCAGGGGACCCGACGGGGTCAGGCTGGGCTTCTGCCCAGGTGCTCCTTTTGCCCTCTTCACCTCCTGCCGCAGTGCCTAGAAGGGGAGGGGCAAGAAAGGGCATCACGGGGCATTTATCTTTTTTCAATCTAAAATATGTAGGCATTTGCCAAACTTTAGTTCAAATTATGTAATCCCTTTTATCCATGTTTGTGTTCTGTAAGGTCTGTACTTGGTGATCAGCATATTAATGAAAAAGATAAACCTTGCCTGGTTCTTGTGCATGTAACATGTCCATGCAGAGGGAGAATGCCTCTATACGCTTAACTAAACAAGTTTTCTCCCGGTAGGCTATCCTGCCGATACCCTCAAGTTACTGCCGCGGGGCTGGGCCTGCCGGGCACAAATCGGGAAGAGGGACCAGCCCCCCGCCAACTTTCTTGCCAAAGGCCACTACAACCTCCCCAACCGAAGCAACGTTCGAGTCAAGGGACGAGAGCACCTAAGTTTTTGAAAGCGACAAGGTTTTCCTATGCACAAGTCTTTACTTACAGAATGCGTATAGATAAGAGAGAGAACTTATCTGTTTGGGCTTGCCGGGGATCGCAATGTAGGCTTGTCTTCTCTTCTCCTTTTTCGGGACCGAATCCACGGTAGGAGCCTGCAGTTTGATGTAGATGAAAATGATGCCTCATGTGATCTTATCTACATGGACATGCAATGCTCATGGTATGCTTATGCATGCATGCAATTTGTCGGGGCCCCCCTAGTGCTTCATTTATTTCTCTGTTGCTCAGGGTCTGCGACTAGCTCTATTTAAGGGGTTACATGCAACAGAGGCAAGGCCTGTACAAAAGGGTGACTGCCGGGCAGGGCCCAACAGCCGCGCCTTATGGGTAGAACTTGCGGAGATGCTCAATGTTCCATGAGTTTTGCAACTGATTGCCATCTCCGGTCTCTAGACGGACTGCGCCAGGTCTGGTGACTCGTACTACCCGGTAAGGGCCTTCCCACTTTGGTGTCAACTTGTTTGCACCCTTGGCGGGCTGAACGTGCCTAAGGACAAGGTCGCCTTCCTCAAAACACCGGGCATGAACCATGCGGCTGTGATAGCGACGCAGGGCTTGCTGATAGCGTGTGGCACGCGTAGCAGCCCGGAGATGGTTCTCCTCGAGTAGCATAGCGTCATCACGCCGGTGCTGATCTTGCGCTACTTCATCGTAGGCAAGCACTCGAGGTGACCCGTAAATGAGTTATGTGGGGATAACTGCTTCTGCCCCATAGACTAGGGAGAAGGGAGTCTGCCCGGTAGCTCGATTTGGTGTCATTCTGAGGGACCAAAGAACCACCAGCAGCTCATCGATCCACTTCCTGCCACACTTCTACAGCCTATCAAATGTTCTCATCTTGAGTCCTCGCAACACTTCAGCGTTCGCTCTCTCAGCTTGCCCGTTGCTCCTTGGATGGGCCACAGAGGCGAACGAGATTTTGCTCCCGAGGGCATGAATGTATTGCATGAAGGCGCGACTCGTGAACTGGGTGCCGTTGTCAGTGATGATCCGGGCAGGAACTCCGAAGCGGCACACCAATCCTTTCAACAACTTGATAGCTGACTGAGCAGTCACCTTTCTAACGGGCTCTACTTTCAGCCACTTTGTAAACTTGTCGATTGCAACGAACAAGAATTCAAAGCCCCCGGCAGCACGGGGGAAAGGGCAGAGGATATCGAGCCCCTAGACCAAAAACGGCCATGACAATGGGATTGTCTGAAGAGCTTGGGCAGGTAGGTGGATATTCTTGGAATGGAACTGGTAGGCTTCAGACTTGGTGGCATGCTCGACTGCATCTTGGAGGGCTGTTGGCCAATAGAATCCTTGCCGGAAAGCTTTCCCAACCAACGCCCTTGATCCAATGTGGGAGCCACACATACCCTTGTGTATCTCTGCCAATAGTTCCTTTCCTCCTTCCCGGCAAATGCACTTCAATTTCACACTGTTGGGCCTCCTTCTGTACAACGTGTCGTCAATGAACTGATACATACTGGCCCTCCGGGCTACTCTTTCAGCTTCTTCTTGCTCTTCGGGAAGTTCTCCAGTTTGGAGGAAATGGATTATGTGCCATGCCCAAGGCGGAGCCTATGGCTCGGCAACGAGGACTAACGTTACCTCCTCATTCATGAGAGTGCAATCCTCGACCGTGGGGACCGGTGGCCTGGCGGGAGGATGCAGCTCAGCGACCGAAAGGGAGTTGCACCGACAAGCTTTTTGCCGGGATCCTCGGAAGGTTCTACCGGGAGAGGCATGCCGGAGTCCAGTTTCCTCCTCTTTCTAGCCATTGTTGCCGGGGATACGGAGGGCTGAGTCAGATGGAGAACAAAAGTTCCTGGTTCCACAGGGAGCTTTTGCGCAGCGCACTTCGACAGATGATCAGCAATGTTGTTTTTCGCACGGAGTACGTGCTCTGTTTGCAATCCGTCAAAGCGCTCCTCCAACTTTCTCACTTCCTCAACATATGCCTCCATTAATGGACTTTGGTAATCCTTGTTTACTTGTCTCACCACAAGTTGTGAGTCTCCGCGGATGATCAGCTTCTTGATCCCCAGTTCCGTTGCAACTCTGGGCCCGGCAAGGAGCCCTTCATACTCTGCTGTATTGTTGGTAGCCTCCTTCCGGGGAAAATGCATCTGGACGACATACTTCAGGTGCTCTCCAGTGGGAGCAACAAGAAGCACACCAGCCCCTGCACCTTGTAGGGAGAAGGCACCATCGAAATACATGATCCATTCTTGGGGCGCTTCCTTGCCGGGCATAACTGTCTCCAACACCTCTTCGTCAGCAGTTGGTGTCCATTCTGCAATAAACTCTACCAACGCTCTGCTCTGAATCGTTGATGTGCTCTCAAACTTCAAACCAAAGCTGGATAACTCCAAAGCCCACTCCACTATCCTGCCGGTAGCCTCAGGGTTTCGGAGTATCCGTTGCAAAGGGAAACAGGTGACAACTATGATCTCATGGGCTTGGAAGTAGTGGCGCAGTTTCCTTGAGGCCATGACAAGGCCAAAAATCAATTTTTGCACGCCAGAGTACCTGGATCTAGCCCCCGGCAACAGGGAGCTGATGAAGTATACTGGGCACTGCACCACTTTCTTCCTTGCCGTGACCAGAGAACTGCTTCCGCTGCTTTGCTCTTCTTCATCTTTATCTACATCTGACCTTGCCGGGGTGTGCTCACTTCCTTCCCCGGAAGGGACACCAGCAATGTCTGCTGCTCCATCCACTTCCCTCTGCGCCACCAGTGCTGCACTAACCACTCGATTAGTTGCCGCCAAGTATAGTAGCAATGGCTCTTAAGGTTTTGGAGCAAGCAAAGTGGGCACAGAGGAAAGGTAGGCCTTCAAACCTTGTAATGCAGTGTCTGCCTCTGGGGTCCACTCCATGGGTCCTGCCTTTTTCAAAATCTTGAAGAACGGCAAGGCACGCTCGGCAGACTTGGAAAGGAATCTGCTAAGCGCGGCAACACACCCAGTCAAACGCCTCACGTCCTTGACTGTCTTGGGTGCTTGAATCTACTTGATATCCTTGATCTTGTCAGGGTTGGCCTCTATCCCCCGGTGGGACACAAAGAAGCCAAGTAGCTTGCCGGAAAGAACGCCAAGCACACACTTCTCTGGGTTTAGCTTCAAGTTGATCTAGCGCAGATTAGCAAACGTCTCTTCTAAATATTGAATGAGGGTTGATCTGTCCTTGGTCTTGACCACAATATCATCCATATAAGCCTCAACATTTCTGTGCAACTGTGACTCAAAACCAATATGGACTGCTCTTGCGAACGTGGACCCGGCGCTCTTCTACCCGAAAGGCATCCGCACGAAGCAGTATGTGCCACATGGGCTGATGAACGCGGTCTTCTCTTCGTCTTCCTTGGACATGAAGATCTGATGATATCCAGAGTAGGCATCCAGGAAGGAAAGCAGGTCACACCCGGAGGTGGAATGCACAATCTGGTCGATGCGCGGCAAGGGAAATGGGTCCTTCGGGCATGCCTTGTTCAGATCTGCAAAATCTATGCACGGCCTCCACTTCCCATTAGCTTTGCATACCACCACAGGATTTTCTAACCACATTGGATGCAACACTCCTCTAACTAGACCAGCTGCCTCAAGTTTCTTGATCTCCTCGGCAATAAACTATTGCTGCTCCAAAGCTTGCTTTAGGACCTTCTGCTTGACGGGCCGGGCATGTGGGTAGGAAGCAAGGTGGTGCTCGATTACCTCCCTGGGAACACCAGGGATGTCATATGGTTGCCAGGAAAACGCATCGACATTTGCCCACAGGAAGGCAATGAGCGCGCTTTCCTATTTGTCATCGAGGGTGGCACTTATAGTGAAAGTACCATCAGTGCCAGCTTGCCCTGCCAGGACCTTTTTCACAGCGGGTGCAGAAGCCTTGGATCTCTTGCTATTGGAACTCTCCGGCGAGTCATCAATAGGCGTAGCATACCCCGAAGAGGTACGCTTCCCAGATTCCTTGCCGGCGTCCCTGTTAGCCTTCTTATTTCCCTTACTTTCCTTGGCGGGGATAGCAGCTTCAGTGGCCTCTGCCACGACTGCTTCCCGGTACATCTTGTCCACGCAAATAATTGCGTCCTTCTCGTTTGATGGAATGGAAATGACGCCCACCGGCCCTGGCATCTTCAAGGTGTTGTAGGCATAGTGGGATGCCGCCATGATCTTGGCCAGAGCTGGGCGACCAAGGATTCCATTGTATGGCAGGGGGAGGTCAACCACAACAAACACGATCTTCTCAGTCCGGTAACTCAACTCTCCCCCAAATGTCACCGACAATGTGATTTTCCCCTTAGGACAACTCCTGCCAGGGTTGATTCCTTGAAACGTACTAGTTACCTTGAGCTCTTCTTCTGCTATCTGGAGTTTGCTGATGACCTTTGAAGAAATCAGATTTAACCCGGCCCCGCCGTCAACCAACATCTTTGTGACTTTGAGGTTGCAGATTGTTGGCGATACAAACAACGGCAAGCACCCTACCACGGTGGTGCGGTCAGGGTGGTCCTCTTCGTCGAATATGATGGGCGTGCGGGACCACTTGAGCGGCCTTCGAGAGTTTGCCGCTGGCTCCACGGCATTGACTTCACGTGCCCACCATTTAAGTTGGCGATGGGAGGAGTGCAAAGATGCACCCCCGTCAATGCACAGGGCGTCAGTTGCTTTCTGGAATTTTTGCTCGCTGGTTTCCTCTTCATCTCCTCCATCACTCTTATCATTGCAATCCCCCTTCTCACTGCCTCTGGCAGGTTTCCCTTGATTCTGAGGAGCCTTGCCGGGGCAGCTTGCTCCCCACCCCGGCCCTTTCCGCCAGCACCATTCTGACATTTCTCTTTATCTCGCTTCTCATATTCAGCCCTCTGTTTCTTGACAAGCTACTCAACCTGATAACACTCCTGGAGATCGTGGCCCTTGGTCCGATGGATCTTGCAGTACGGGCCATCACCTTTCCCAGCCTTCTTGGCAGCCATGGCTTCCCGGCAATCAGTGCACGTGGCCACTTCCTTGCCGGATATCTCAGCCTTGGCTTTCTTGCCGGTACTAGGCATGCCCGATCCCTCAACGGTCATCACTGCTTTATCCTTGCGCCTTTTGTTGCACTTCTTGTTCTTCTTCTTTTGGCTGGTGGCTTCGTCATCATCCTCTGAATCGATGCCAACGCCATCCTCTTCTCTGGGGAGCTTCCTCCCCTCCTCTATTCGAGCACACTTATCCACCAGAGTGTAAAGCTCCTTCATAGTCTTGGGCAATCAAACGTTCATCTTGGAACATATCCGACGATTGCGCACGTTGGACGGGAACGCAGCTATCACAGCTGCCGGGTGGATGTCTGGAATATTCTTTTGGACTCGGCTGAATCTCTGCATGTATTTCCGCAAGCTCTCGCCTTCCTTCTGTGGGAGAAGCTGCAAGTCGCTAGGCCGCCCTAGTTCTTGATGGCCGCCCATGAAGGCGCCAAAGAACTCATGACACAGGTCAGCGCAGGTCAAAATGGAGTTCTCCGGCAGGCGCATCAGCCAAGACCTCACATTTGGCTTGAGTGCCAAAGGGAAGTAGTTGGTGAATACCTTCTCATCTCTTCCCCCGGCAGCTTGAACAGCGATGGTGTAGATGCTCAAGAACTCTGCCAGGTTCAGTCTCCCGTCATACTTCTCTGGTATCTCCGGCTTGAACATGTGAGTGGACGGCCAACGGACTTGCCGGAGCTCGCGGGTGAAGGCAGGACACCCAGCCTCGAAAGGTAGGTACCCGCCTTCAGCGAGTGCTGGCTCGTCGACGTCAGGGCAATCGCGCCTGTCGGACTGGCGATGGGCGTCGAGGTGTCGCTCGGTGGTGACACGCGCGCCTTCCCTCTGCCTGTCCTCCAGGACTCGCTGTTGGCCTTGACGCGCTCGAGGGTCGGACGAAGCCATCGAGACATCGTCGGGTTCTTGGTTGTGCGGCTCCCGCGCCAGCTGCCATGGAGGGGACTGCATCGTAGGAGTGGCCCCATCCACATGGCCAGCAGCGTGGGCTGTTGTCGCTGCCTGGGGAGGCCGTGGCGGGCCAGCCCGCTGCGATCCTCCCGCCTCGACGAAGCCAATCAGACTCTGATTGATGGCTCTCCACTCATCCATCTGATTGGCTGCCAGCGGAAATTTCAACAGCATCTGAGCCCGCGCCATGGCCTCCGAAGCGGTGCTTGGCAAGGATGTCGATGAAGACCGTAACGTCGCCTGGCTCCTGACGGTGCCGATAGCGGTCGCGCCGTGCTCTCGTCGTCGTGAGCCAGCCGCCTGGATGGCGTGGTGACGAGGTGGAGGTGCTTGAGGGCCAGTGGCTCCATTTAGCGTAGCGGCTGGGTCAGCTCGTTCCGGGGGTGGTGCATGCTCTGCGGCCGCACCCGCAGCGAGAGCGGTCGCGGAGTTGTGATTCCCCCCCAGAGCGGGTACCACCGCTGCGGCTGTGCCCCTCGGCCGGACGGGGAGGTGCTGATGGAATGATCTCTCCTCCCGCACGTCGTGGGGCATGGTCGCTGGGATGTAGTTGGTGTTGTCCTTCTCCGGTGCCTCCTGCTCCTACTTCGGCCATAGGGGAGGTGGTAACGATGCCGCCTGTGCCGACCACGTCCCCCGCAGCGTCCACACCCCCAGACGTCCCCATAGCCCCCACGGCGCCGGCGGTCGCGTGCGGTGGGGCCTTCGAGGTGGATGGATGAGCTGTGGTGCCGGGTTTCTTCTTGGGCACCATGGACGATGGAGCCGTTGATGAAGAAGATGGCAGTGAAGATGACGCACTACGTACACTTCTCAGGTTTGCGCAAGCGCTGCCCCCTACCTGGCGCGTCAAAGATGTCGTGGGAAACCACTGCCACCTATGGGGCAACGAGCCCCTTTTGGTTCAGCAGGGGGACTAAGCACGTTGCACAAAGAGCGGAGGAGCGCAGCGCAGCGCGGCAGAGATCACACGGGCAGTTTGCCTTGGGCCTCCTTTTATAGATCAAGGGGTCACCACAGTGGCAAATCAGTCATTGTTTACTGATTAGATAGCTAACAGTGCTATCATATCTACTCTACAGACAAAGCAGTACGTATTAAATGCACCGCTTAGCGTCACATCATGGCCTGCTCGGCATGCTTTGCCGGGCTGTTTGTCCACCTTCTCTCCTGTCTGCATGACACATCGCTGGACGGGTTTCATTTGGAGGCGATTCCTGTAGGAAATGGCTGCCATGTGGCCAAAGGCAGCCACTTAGTCATTTTGGGGCTTGACACCACACCGATCGATGACTTGCATCGCTGTGAGGTAGGGCGGTGAAGCCTTGGTGGGGTGTTTTGCCTTCGTAGGACCCGGCAGGCCTACCGGGGTGGTCTTGAGGCTTGCTTTCGGGGCAACCTTGACCTCGCTAGGCTCTCCTGCCCGGCAAGGGAGGTTTTCCCTTAGCGGTGTCTTGCTCCTTGGCTTGACTTGGTCTTCTCAACCTGCCCTTTGATTCCTCAAAGAGCCTATCTCGTCATCTTGGCCTTGTATTGGATGTTGCAATCTTGGTCTCGGGCCTATGCACAGTCTGGGCAACAGACCCAGGGTTTGTTGCACCGACAGCCGCTGAAGCAGTGGGGGGAGACCCAACTGCACCACATGCTCAGCAGACCAACCTAGTGGACTGAACTACTAAGTAGGCTGATGCTTCGAAACCGCCTGCTAAGTAGTCTGTAGGTCCAGAACCGACTGCTCATTAGTCCTTCGGTCCGCAGGCGCGTGATCAGCATACCAATGCATCAGCACTGCCTGCTCAGCAAACCAACGTGTTGGCCTGACCTCCTCAGCACACCGATAAGTTGGCACTACCTGCGCAGAAACCCGAATTAGCTTCAACACATGGTCAACAGTCCGATGCCTCTGCTCCTACAACCCAGCAGTCTGTCACAGCAGCACCGCCAGCTCAGGAGTCCGGCATAGCTAGACTATCTGCTAAGCAGTCCGTCAAAGCTTTACCATTTGCTCCACAGTCTCCCTTTCAGCCATCTAGACCATGGACCAAAAGTGCTTCAAGTACCAAGAAGGAAGCGGGCAAAGAGGCTGCAACCGTGAGGAAGCGCTCCCTGAGAGCGAAGAGGAAAGAGAACGATTGCCTCTTATTGAAAGCACTCATCACCCAGAACCAAATTAACAGCAAGTTGTTGGAATCGGAGAGTAATATTATTTCTGATGGTATGAATGATGCAGAAATAGATTTGATGCTTGCTAAAAATAAAGCAGACGTACTAGAAGCACGCAATTACGTCCATGGCCAGCCATTTCTTGTTGGCGAATACTTTAATGAGTGCAGCTCCAGTTGCCGCGAGTTACATAAATATTGCATGGATCAAATGTTAGCAGGTCATCATGTTCTACTAGTCTGCTACAATAGAGATCATTTTCGACACGATGCTGGTTCCATCAGTGTGAATTTTGAGGACTTACATCTCTTCTTCAACTTCAACGAGCTCGATGCCACTCTTGTTAGATGCCCGATTTTGTAAGTACTTAGCAAACTCTGATCAACTTCTCCATACAAGGCTGTAAATGATAAACAGCTAACTGTATTTTATTCCTCTCAGGGGATTGAATGCGCAGAGAAGAAAAAGGGAGAATGGGAGTGGGAGTGGGAGTGGGAATGCTCAGATGTATTTCATAGATCCTGCATTAGCAAATGGCACAACATTGCATGGTAAGGATGAACGGGAGTGGGCCATTAACACGGTCGCCCGTATCTTCGAAAACACGTCCCATGCAGAATCATTTCTCTGGCCATATCATGAACAGTAAGTCAAATAAACAACCACGCATACACTGATTGTCTTTCAGATTTCGACATAATTCGTAAGTTCATGGCTTTCTTAATATGTAGCAATCACTGGATCTTGGTATTCATTGTTCCAAACAAGAACACAGTTTACTACATAGATTCTCTCAGAGAGTCAACAAATGCTCAAGATCTAACGCATCTTCAGCAATTCATGGATAGGTATTGAATTCTATGATGTTGAAATTAATTTGCATTCATATCTGGTTCAATAATTGATGTTGTCAAAATTCATCTTCATTTGCAGTGTCTCGCATTGTGGAAAACTAAACCAGGGAACCTGTTCAAGAGGGAACTACCTCTGCAGCATGAGATTGTTTCTCCGGTAACAAACAAAAATCCGTTATTTTCAGAAAATGTATCCAATAGTCTGCAAATACATTTTCTTACGCTAGTTAAATGTTCAAGCTTCTAAATAAACATCTTTCTATTTTTGTCCAAAGAAAAAAAATACATCTAACACCGGTTAGGTTGTTCCTAACAGGACAAATACATGACTAATTTTGTACAAAAAATTTCAGTGTCCTCAGCAACAAGCAGGGACCAACCTTTGTGGATACTATGTTTGCAGAAACATGATCTCCATCTGCAAATCTACTGATAGTTGTGAAGATGCTCGCGAATTAGTACCAGTAAGTTTATCTTAATTAATATCTTCTACTCCAGTCATATGGCACATTCTGATCTTAAAAATACTGCAGCTCATCTTAGAACCGAGGACCCCTGAACCGCTCCCTGCTGGTGAATTGCTGATGGTTCGGAGATTTATCAACGACTTCTTCTTGAATCACTGCATCAATCCCACTGGTGATAATGAAGATTTCAGCATGCCTTCTCCTGAAACATTGAGTAAGAGTTAGCCGCTAAACATATACACATGGGACCATTGTTTTCCATCTGATGAGGTTTTCGTATTTCGTACACTATGATTAATTATGTAATGCATATATATGTTGACAAATCATTGGAATTTAGCTACCATTTGTTCAATTGCAATTGTTGCAAAATCTGATGAATGTTCTTCCTGTGGACACTATTTGTTCAATTGCATATTGTGGCGAATTTGCTTTTTGCTTGCCGATTCAAATGGGATATTTTTGCTTTAACCTGGCAATTGCTCCGCACACGGTTCAACTAAATGAGTGTGTGCGATCCACATCGAAAAGCATACGTCAATCGTAGCAGGACCGTCGGTGATACACATCAGATCGCATACGATTTGTAGCACTACTACGTGTGCGTACGGGCTCCGGAACCGTTTGTGATACCACACTATCGCCCACGAGAGCTCAGAGTAAACTGTGCCCAATGTAAAATGCAATCCTAGTCATAAATTTTTCAGGAAATGTGTGGGATCCCAAACAAAAAGCACACGTCACTCTTACCGCAACCGTCGGTGATACACAACAAATCACAAACGGTTTGCAGCACTTGTATGTGTGTGAAGGGGCTCCTGAATCATTTGTGATAGAACATTATCGCACACAGCAATTGTTCGGAAACGTGTGCGATGGAGTCATGCATGGCAAATGAGTTCCGTAGAAAACTCGTGTGTGATGCGGCACATATCGCACACAGTTCATATGTTGGCCCGTGTGGCTTACATACTGTTTCCCAAACGGTTCATTACGACACACCGTTTGGTTTCACCCCGTCATTAGAAATGTTTAATCACCGATCCCACTCGTGTGAAGGAATTTGGTGTGTGATGCATCGCATACAATTACATTTGTCAAGGCCTCTACATCATGGCTCCCTATCCCCGACGGTTTTTGGGTCATGTCGGAAGGACCCCCCTATTGCACACACTCACTTGGCGACGGTTCAGAATGCCATCGCGGAAAGGGGTTAAAAACCATTTGTATAGCACCTCATTGTACCAGTGATGCCTTCTAGCTAAATTTGACTCAACTCCAGTCCATTTTTCATCAAGTTTTATATTACTAAATAAAGGTTCAATGGATGAGACACCAATCATTTTAATATCTTCATCATGACTACGGCAAAAAACGGGCGGAATAGCCTTCAATAAATTCTCGCTTAGCTCTCAACCTAGTGGTTCTTTCTTTACTTTCATTAATGGAGACATAGATAGCTTTAATGGACCCATTAATATCTAGTTTATGTGGCAAAATTTGAGATTTGAGATTTTCCACATCATTGTTAGGACCCCGATCCTAAGTCACACCAATGTAGCACGTAACACATCATATCACTTTGAGGCCTCATGCACGGTATCCCCACGGCTGCAGCCTTACCTTGGCCGAGACTGTTTGCGCCTTTTGGCTCACGCATATGATCATGTCGCTAGCATCCATATGACAGAGAACCCGGACCGACATCACTAGTCGTAAACTAAGGTGGCACAAACTTACAAGGACAGGCATACATGACCCAACAATGCACGTGTCAGTCAGCAGCGAGTGTAACTGACTTGTAGCGAGGCTACAAAGGACTCCAGTAAACACCGCATGACATTTCCCTGAAGGGATAGACACAGGAGCAAAGAAGGACATATGCCGGTCAATTCATGTGTTCTAGAGTAGTAGCAAGCTACCATGGCTCAGTGGAAGCACTAGGAGGCATTTCCCCATAAGGAAGGCTACCAAGAATAAACAACTAGGCGTCGGATCCCACATATACCAAAGCATTTCAATAACATACACACAATATGCTCGATATGTGTAGATACAACAGGGCACCACAACACAACTCTATGACTCAAAGTATTTATTTAAAAGGCTCCGAGGAGCCATACCTAACATATCCATACAGGTAGGGTTCACATGACCCAACACTCAAGTCATACAAACATACAAGCACATGCGGAAACTTAATTTGTCTGGGTACAGCTAACTAGAAAGGGAAAAGGCTATAGAAGCCTGCCAATCTACAAAGGCCCTTCACAGGCACGGGAGTACCACCTGGGTAGCAAGGTACTCGTCAACGTCGAGGTCTATATAGAAACAACCTCTATGCTCGGGGTTCTCCTCTATAGCAGTTTATTCAGCAAATGTAAGTACAAAGGTACTCAGCAAGTCTCACATCATATCTAACTACTCATGCAACAATATCAACAAAGGGGTAGTGGTGTTTACTGCAGCAAGCCAGCTTTGACACTTGGCTATCCTATGCTACGTTTATCAGTAGTTTGAATAAGATGAGGTAGTGTACACAAGTCCACTAATCACCACGACAATACTCTACTGCGGATCCTCTCCCGTCTTCCTACGAGATGGCCATGATGGCACTCACACTTGTCTTGATACTTTTATGAGTAACCATTTAAGTTGTCTATGAACAACATAAGTTCCCAAGTAGTCCATAACCGAGGATGCGGCTATTCGAATAGTTCGATAACCCTGCAGGAGTGTACTTCTTCACACATGCTTCCACAACTTTACACGACATGTACTCGGGAACCTTCAAGTGGAAGCACAACGAGGGTGTCAGCCACGACCTGACTAACCACATAAGTCTCTATTCCAGGTTTATCGCCTATTTGAGTTTGATCTGCAAGGAAGTCCGACTGAGGTTTCCACTATGGCCCCAAACAATGTTTGCAGGGTTCCCAAGCCCACCAAACGGGTGCCTCGGTACACCGTGCCACTTGCATGCCACATCATAGCCCACCCCTAAGGTTAGCGCTACGCATGGCCTCCAGCATATTACAAACATGAGAAACTACTTGCAACTCCTGGACATAGGGCAAGGCGATTAATAAGCCGAGAGAGTCGATTAAGGATCCCAATGTGTGGTGGGAGCTAGTCTTGGATCACATACACGGAACTTAGTTCTTAGGGACGATTCCAATGAAACAACCCACCATGTACTCATATATGGCCTATCATCGATACCTTTACGAAAACAGGTTCAACACTTCAACCTCATTACTGGAACATAACCAATTCACTCTAATCTATCACACAACTCTAAGCATAGCAAGCATAGCATGGTAGCTACACAACATGGCTCACTCAACTCCTACACATGCTAGTGGGTTTCATCTAGTTACTGTGGCAAAGACAGGTCATGCAGAGGAAAGGAGTTCAACTATCGCGGAAAATAGCAGTTGAAATGTTGTTGTCTTAATGCAGTGAATGAGACCAGGAGCAAGAGGATGGGATTGTATCGAAATGTTCAATGGGGGTTGCTTGTCGGACAGAGTGGTAGAAGGGTACTGCGCTTTAGCTGGATACTCCTGAATGTCCTCGGGAGCATAACCTACCACGGAGAACATACCAAAGGCACAATCAATACATGGCAATATGCAACATTATGATGCATGATCATGACATGGAAAAATGTGTGTGTTTGAGCTAATGCAACTAGCAACAGATTGGTTTGAGTTGATTTGAACCAAGGGTTCAAATTCAAACTCTACATCAGATTTTACAAATGCCATTTAGTTGATCTGAACTGATCAGCACGTTTAACTTGCTTTGACATGCATGAAAACAGTACCATTGGATAGATTGGATTTTTTTGATCATTTTTCATATATAAATCTTTTCCATCCGAGTTATGGTTGATTTACTATGAATTTTTTAAGTTCATAACATTTTCTGGATTTTTCTGGTTATTCTAAATTAAACTAAATCCAGTAAATGATTTACTGTGTCAGCATGACATCAAGATGATGTCAGCAGTCAACAGGGCGGCCCAGGTCAAACTGACCAGTGGGACCCGCATGTCATAGGCACAGGTGCTAATTAAGTTTAAATTTAAGCTATTCTAGATTAGTAGGGGCTGGACCCACTTGTCATTGACCCAGGGGAGGTCAAACCCCTGGTCAAATGGGACAAACCAACCGGCGACTTGACACCAGCGGGGTCAGATGCGGCGACGATGCTCGGGATTGAGTTGCGGTGCCCTGTTCGATGCGTGGCTAGGCGCGTTGGAGAGCCCTTGCCGGCACGCATCGAATGGGGTGGTGGCCGGGCCTGTGGTGGTCGGAGCTGATGATGGCGAGCTCGGCAGCGGCGGTCGGCGCTCGGGTGTGCGCGAGAACATGGCTACGCGGCACGGCGAGCATGATGGACACACAACCGAGACCAAATGGTCACCGAAGCGTTGTCGGCGGTGAGCACGGGTGGCGGTGGCTCTCGGCCTCGACGGAGATGCAGCTTAGAGCTCGCAAACGCGAAGGGGAGGAGTGGGGTTCGGCTCAGGGGCTTCCAGCGGTCTCATTGAGTGGGTCGGCGAGCTCGGGGAGGTGTCAGAGCGAGCGAAATAGCGAGAGGGATCTCCGGTGTCCAGAGGTTGAAGAAGATGACATGGAGGTGTTCGGGGGTGTCCGACGTCACTTGGATCGGTGAGGAGGCATACGCAACAGAGGCGGAGCTCCTGGACACAACAAGGGGTCGATGGGGAGGCGGTGGCTATGCGTGCAGCGGCGAGCGGGCGGCAGCTTCGGCCATGGCGTCTAGAGGCGAGGGAGAGAGCGAGGGGAGAATGAGCGAGTCAGGGCGATCGAGACGGCACCGACGACGGTGTTTGTGTCGTCGCGCTGTCCAGGGGTGACGCAGGCAAGCAGGCAGGAGGCGTGGCGCCTCGCGTGCACGTGTGTTGTCCCGCCTCTGCCTACTGGCAGAGGTAGGGGATGATTGGAAGGAGGCCAGGTGGGCTGCGCCAGAACAGGTAAGTGGCCCAGGTGAGGTGCTCTCTCTCTCTGTCTCTCTCTCTTCTAATTTGTTTCTGTTTTCTAATTTTCTTTTCTGTTTTTTGATTTAGTAAAAATACTAAACCACTTAATAAAATCCTAAAATAAATTATGGGCACATTTTGAATTATTTCCAACAGCCCTAAATTAGTTTCAGAATTATTTGAGCACTTAAACTATTTATAGCAATTAAATTCTCAAATTCAAATACTTTGTGATTTCATTCGAAAATGTAGAGATGACCTAGAAAATGTGCACCATTTTTGGCAGCGGTTTTCACCCATTTAAAAAATGATGAACTTTTCTGAAGGGCATTTTGGGTTCATTGAAATTATTTTCAATTGATCCTAGTATTTCAGAGGGGTGCTAGGGTTTGTTAATTCCCCATTTCAAGTTTAAATAAAATTTAGACATGATGCAACAACCAAGACTAGTCCAAGTGCAAGATTAAACTAGGGTTGTGAAAACTCACCCCCACTCAAAAGAATCTCGTCCCAAGATTCAGGATTCATTGGGAGGAGTGTGGGGTACTCAAGTCAAAGATGATCCTCCCTTTCCCAAGTAGCTTCTTTCTCAGAATGATGAGACCACTAAACCTTGACAAACTTGATGTTCTTGGCGTCAAGTGGTACGCTCGGCTTGATCAATAATATGAACAGGGTATTCCCGATATGTCATGTTATCTTGGAGATCAAGTGTTTCATGGTCCACTCCGTGAATAGGATCCCAGAAGCAACGCCTGAGTTGAGAAACTTGGAAGACATCATGAAATCTGGAAAGATGCGGAGGTAGTTCCAATTGGTAGGCAACCTCTCCTCGTTTGGCAAGAATGCGAAAAGGACCAATGTAGCGAGGAGCCAATTTACCTTTGGTATCAAATCGATGGGTTCCCTTCAGAGGAGTAACCTAAATGTAAGCCTTGTCATCAACTTCGTAAGTCACAGCCTTATCATGGCGATCATATTGGCTCTTTTGACGAGATTGGGCTGTTTTCAACTTTTCACTAACAATGTGAACTTGCTCTTCTGCTTCCTGAATCATATCCAGGCCAAAGAATTGCCTTTCCCCGGTTTCTGACCAGTTAAGAGGCATTCGACATCTTCGTCCATAGAGAACTTCAAAAGGAGCTTTGCCCAAGCTAGATTGATAACTATTGTTATAGGAAAATTCGGTAAATGGAAGGCATTTCTCCCAATCCATTCCGAATGAGATAACAGAAGCTAGGAGCATATCTTCTAGAATTTGATTGACTCGTTCTACTTGACCACGGGATTGAGGGTGGAAAGTGGTGCTGAAGGAGAGACAAGTCCCCATAGCATTTTGGAAACTTTCCCAAAATTGAGAGGTGAAAAGACTTCTATGGTCTGAGTTTATCTCCAATGGAACACCATGAAGAGACACTATTCGAGAGATATATAGGTCTACTAACTGACTAGTAGTTATACTCTCTCGAATAGGAAGGAAAAGGACTACTTTGGAAATACGATCGATGACCACAAAGATAGCATTATTCCCTCTCTTGGTCCTGGGAAACCCGGTAATGAAGTCCATACTGATCTTATCCCATTTCCATTCAGGGATAGCTAACGATTGAAGAGTGTCAGCAGGCCATTGATGCTCTACTTTAACGCGATGACAGACATCGCAGTTAGCAATGAACTGAGCAATTTCTCTCTTCATCCTAGTCCACCAGAACCTCTGGCGTAGGTCCTGATACATTTTAGTACTACCAGGATGAATCGTGAGAGGAGATTCATGAGCCTTCCTCAAGGATCAACTGCCGTAGTTGTTGTTTCTTGGGAACCACCAAGCGGTTCTCAAAGAAGACAACACCCCAATCATCCATGGAAAAACACTTAGCGTTGCCACTAGCAATGTTCTCCTTGATCTGGGATATCCCCCTATCATACTTCTAGGCAGTTATAATTTGATCCGTAAGAGTAGATTTCGCCACCAAGGTAGAAAGGAATCCTCGAGCGACGATGTGAAGGTTAACCTTACGGAATTCCTCATGGAGAAGTTGTTGACCTTGTTGTAACATGAGATTGTTACAATACGACTTACGACTTAGTGCTTCAGCCATGACATTGGCTTTCCCCAGGGTGTAAGTTATTCCTAAGTCATAATCCATGATCAACTCAACCCGATGCCTTTGCCTGAGATTCAAATCCGGTTCGGTGAAGATGTATTTCAGACTTTGTTGATTGGTGAAAATCTCGCAATGATTACCAAGAAGGTATTGTCGCCATGTTTTAAGTGCATGTACTACAGCTGCAAGTTCTAGCTCATGTGTTGGATAATTATCCTCATGTGAATGCAACTGTCGAGATGCGTAAGCAATCACATGACAATCCTGCATTAGTATGCAACCTAATCCTTGTCGCAAGGCATCACAATAGATAACAAAGTCCTTGGAGAAATCTGCTGGCACAAGTACAGGAGCAGAAGTCAGGCGTCTTTTCAGTTCCTAAAAATTGTGCTCGCATTGTGGGGTCCACTCGCACCTTTTATCTTTCTTGAGGAGTTCAGTAAGAGGCTTAGCAAGCTTGGAGAAGTTCTCAACGAAGCGACAACAATAGTTCGCTAGGCCAAGGAAACTCCTAACTTGCTTGACCGATTCAGGTGGAGTCCAATCAAGAATAGCCTGAACTCTCTCGGGATTGACAGCAATACCTTTACCAGAGATTACGTGGCCTACATAGGTCACTTCTGGCAACCAGAATTCACAATTAGAAAATTTAGCATAAAGGCGGTGCTCTTGAAGTTTCGTCAATACCATCCTTAGATGCTCGGCATGATCTTCTTTGTTCTAGGAGTAAATGAGTATATCATCGAGGTAAACCACGATGAATTTATCCAAGTACTCCATGAAGACCAAATTCATTAAGCAGAAGAAGGTGGATGGGGCATTGGTTAAACCGAAGGACATGACGGTGTACTCGTATTGGCCAAAACGAGTGACAAAAGCCATTTTGGGAATGTCCCGTTCTTGATTTGATTTGATGGTAGCCCAACCTCAAATCCATTTTGGAAAATACTGAGGATCCAGCGAGCTGATCATACAAATCGTTTACCCTAGGGAGCGGATACTTGTTCTTTATAGTGACCGGGTTGCGGGTCGATAATCTACAACCATCCGATCCATTCCATCCTTCTTCTTGACAAAGAGGACGGGACAAGCCCAAGGAGAAGAACTAGGACGGATGAAACCCTTTTGCAAGGACTCATCGAGTTGTTTCTTAAGCTCGGCTAGTTCTAAGAGTGACATCTTATAGGGTCTTCTAGAAATTGGGACAGTTCCTGGAACAAGATCTATCACAAACTATACATCCCTGTCAGGTGGAATGCCTGGTAGTTCTTCTGGAAAGACATCCGGAAAGTCATGGACTACCATTATATCTTCGAGGTCTGGAAGACTGCTGGCATTTAGAGAGTAGAGCTGACGCTCGGACACTCGGGTCAAAACATTGACTATCTTGCCCGATGGGTGTGTAAGTTGAACAGATCTGGTGGACAATCAATCTTGGCATAATGGGCTGCCATCCAATCCATACCCAAGATGATGTTTATGTCTGAAACCTTAAGGGCTATCAACGATGCAACGAATACGAGCCTATCGACGAGAATTTCATTTCCATGGTTCACTTGAGAAGTTTGCCATTTAGATCCAGGAGTTTGAATTACCATGGAAGTGGGCATATCACAAAATGTCATGTTATGCAAGAGCATAACTCTCATAAATGAACGAATGAGATGCTCCAGTAACAAAAAGAATAGATGTCAGATGGCAATTTACAAGGAGCGTACCAAGAACGACGTCGGGGTCATCATGAGCCTCATCGGCTGAGACGTGGTTCACACGTCCACGTGTAGTGGTGGTTGGCTTGGCATAGTACATCTTCCCTGCTGGCTTACCATGACAAACAAACTTTCCAGGCTGGTTGGAAGCCTTGTCTGAGGACACTCATGAATGTAGTGTCCTGACTCTCCGCACTTGAAGCAAGTCACGGTGTTGGTACGCGGAGCAGCGTTGGCGGATGGTCCATCATAGGCCTTGGGTGGTGTATATGGCTAGTTTGGGCGAGGCGCCTCATGGGATGGCCTCGGGGCGTATCTGGGTGGCAGTGCCGTTTTTGGGATCCACAGCTGACGCTTCTGTGATCTAGAGCCAGAGGATGAGCCAAAGTCACGGGGATGCTTGCGGTTGCCTCGTAATCAGTCTGGCCATTTTCTGCACTGATGGAACAGTTTACGAGTTTCTGGAAACAGAGACACTCATGTAGACGAAGATCATGACCGAGCTCAGGGTTAAGTCCCTTTCGGAACCTAGCCCGTTTCTTGGCATCAGTGGACACTTCTTCAAGGGCATAATGTGCAAGGTTTCCATACTCCCGACTGTAAACATCTATAGTCATCTTGCCCTGGGTGAAGTTGCAAAACTCCTCCCTCTTGCGGTCCATCAGAACCTTTGTTATCTGATGCTCACAGAAAGCTTCAATAAAATCCTCCCAGGTAGTAACCTGACCAGCTGGGCGCATGGCTTCATAATTCTCCCACCAAAGACTAGCGGGACCTTCGAGATGGTATGCAGCATAAGTGACCTTGTCACCTTCAGCCACGTTAGTAGAACACAACTCGTGAGTGATGCTGCGGAGCTAGTCATCGGCGTCGAGTGGTTCGACGAAGTGATGGAAGGTAGGCGGGTACAGCTTGATGAAGTCATGGATAGACACCATGTCATTGCGCTGCTGGTGGGTTCTGTTCTCCTCAATGCGCTTAAGCAGACGATTGGTTTCACGCTTGTTTCTCTCAGCCTCGAGCATGAACTCAGCCAGAGAGGGTGGATGGGGAAGGTTCTCATTCCGAGCTCCACTTCCTTCACCCTGCTCATGGGCAGTAGGGTTGCTTCTGGTATTGACCATCCTGGGAAACAAAACCACGGTTTAGACAAGGATGGCAATAACTCTAGCATAGGGTGCGAAATGTAATGGACGACACGGAATTCAGAGATGAACATATGTACAACATGGTAACAAGGAAACTGCCATATATATACTATCGGTCGTACACACCATAACATAGTTTAGTACATGCCCAAGCTTGAGTACAAACTGCGGTGAAAGATGATACAACTCATCGGAGGCATTCCAAGCTCCTATACATTATATATCTACGCCTCCGGAACTCAGTACAAACCTAGTCATATCCCACAAGACATGCAAGACTTTGGTGGATACAACTACAACAATACTACTTCAGCCACAAACTATCTCAGACAACTCCATAGTAATCCTCGTAGAGGTTACCACTGTGGCCCGGAAGCTGAATGTGAGGATCTGGAAAATCTCTATCCTGTGGAGCCTGGGGTCCATAAGGACACAGATGTGGCCTAGGTCCCACAACTGGTGGTAGAAGAGGTCCACGTGGAGGTGTGATTCCTCCGACATTGGGCAAATCTACGTGGTCTGGCAGATGGGACCACACTGGGTACACTGCATCCATATCAAGGTATCCTATCTGGACAACGGGAGCGAGATGTGTCAAAGTAGTCCAGTGGCGTGCTCGTGTAGCATAAAGCTCCATCCAAAGGGCACGGACCTCACGATCCCTGTCCTCCAATATATGTGCAGTAGTCTGGAGTCTCGGCTCCTCATGAGCGGCATCAGTAGACCAGTAAGTTAGCCCTCCTCGCTTGGGAGTGATGCTAGCATATAACTGAACTTGGTGTTCTGAAGGAGCGCGTGGTTAGCTCGAATGATGGTCATCATAGAATAGGCTGCATCCTGAACAGACATCGATAGTAACTTTGAGTCCATAAGACCAGTGGATAGGATCTTTAGCTCCAAGATATGAGGGATATATCCAGACAGTGCAAAGGTATTGGCTCTGGTTGAAATCCCGGTACTGCTACTCCACTATGTACTCGGGGTACCAGCGATAACCGATCTCAATCATGACACGAACCAACATGGCCGTATGACCTGGCACATAGATGCACCAGGTTAGATGGACAACCTGATGAGGGGTGCGAGAAGCCATCTGAAACACAAAATAATGCAAAGGCATTAGAATTTCTAGGACAAATCGGGCAGCATAATGGCTGTAAATGCTCAAAAAAGATTTTGAGACATCCTGCAAAATGTTAGCATAACCACTCAACATCATAATATCAAGGTTCCGAGACCAACTGTCGACACATGGAAGTACTTGAAACTGAACTGAGACTTGAATCCATTATTCTTATAAGTCTACGGATTAGTAACATGTAATCCTGATAGAAAGATGAGAAGCCTAGTTCTTAATTCCCGTAGAAAAGAATAGGATGACACAGAAACAATAACATGAGAAGAGAAGTAAAAAGAGTTACGTTCCCTTCCACAATCAATTCCCTTACATATAACTGAAGCATTTATAGACTCGACATCGAACAGTTTGGCTTGGTAATCCTACAAGTAGTCAGGCTCTGATGCCAACATTGTCAGGACCCTGATCCTAAGTCACACCGATCTAACATGTTACACATCATATCACTTTGCGGCCTCATGCACTGTATCCCCATGGCTGCAGCCTTACCATGGCCGGAACCATTTGCGCCTTTTGGGTCACGTATATGATTGTGTCGCAAGCATCCATATGACAGAGAACCCGGGCCGACATGACTAGTTGTAAACCAAGGTGGCACAAACTTACAACGACAGGCATACATGACCCAGCAATGCACGTCTCGGTCAGCAACGAGTGTAACCGAGTCGTAGCGAGGCTACAAAGGACTCCAGTAAACATCGTGTGACACTTCCCTGAAGGGACAGACACATGAGCAAAGAAGGACACATGCTGGTCAATCCATGTGTTCTGGAGGAGTAGCAAGCTACCATGGCTCAGTGGAAGCACTAGGAGGCATTTCCCCATAAGGAAGGCTACCAAGAATAAACAACTAGGTGTCGGATCCCACACATACCAAAGCATTTCAATAACATACACACAATATGCTCGATATGTGTAGATACAACATGGAACCACATCATAAGTCTACGACTCAAAGTAATTATTTAAAAGGCTCAGAGGAGCCATACGTAACAAATCCATACAGGTAGGGGTCACATGACCCAACACTCAAGTCATACAACTAGAAAGGGGAAAGGCTGTAGAAGCCCGCCTATATACAAAGGCTTTTCACAGGCACGGGAGTGCCACCTGGGTAGCAAGTGACTCATCAACTTCGAGGTCTATATAGAAACCACCTGTATCCTCGGGGTTCTCCTCCGCAATAGTTTATTCAACAAACATGAGTACAAAGGTACTCAGCAAGTCTTACATAAGATCTAACTACTCATGCAACAATATCAACAAAGGGGTAGTGGTGTTTATTGCAGGAAGCCAGCTTTGGCTCTTGGCTATCCTGAACTATGTCTATCTGTAGTTGGAATAAGATGAGGTAGCATACAGGAGTCCACTAATCACCATGACAATACTCTACGCAGATCATCTCCTATCTTCCTATGAGAGGGACATCCACGACACTCACACTTGTCTTGATACTTTTATGAGTAACCATTTAAGTTGTCTATGAACAACATAAGTTCCCAAGTAGTCCATAACCGAGGACGCGGATATTCAAATAGTTTGATAACCCTGCAGGGGTGTACTTCTTCACACACGCTTCCACCACTTATCGTTGTTTACATGGCATTTACTCGGCAACCTTCAAGTGGAAGCCCAGCGAGGGTGTCGGCCATGACCTGACTAACCACACAAGTCTCTAGTCTAGGTTTATCGCCTATTTGAGTTTGATCTGCAAGGAAGTCTGGCCGAGGTTTCCACTATGGCCCCAAACAATGTGTGAAGGGTTCCCGAGCCCACCAAACGGGTGCCTCGGTACACCGTGCCACTTGCCTGCCGCATCATAGCCCACCCCTAAGTTCAGCGCTACGCACGGCCTCCAGCATACGACAAACACCAGAAACTACTTGTAACTCCTGGACAAATGACAAGGCGATTAATAAGCCAAGAGATTCAATTATGTATCCTAATGTGTGGTGGTAGCTAGTCTTTGATCACATACATGGAACTCAGTTCTTAGGGATGGTTCCAATGAAACAACCCACCATGTACTTCTACATGGCCTCTCATCGATACAATTACCAAAACAGGTTCAACACTTCACCCTCATTACCGGAACACAACCAATTCACTCTAATCCATCACCCAGATGAACCATACCTGACACAACTCTAAGCATACCATGGTAGGAACACAACATGGCTCAATCAACTCCTACACATGCTAGTGGGTTTCATCTAGTTATTGTGGCAAAGACAGGTCATGCAGAAGAAAGGGGTTCAAATACCGTAGCAAATAGCAGTTGAAATGTTGTTGTCTTAATGTAGTAAATGAGAGCAGGAGCGAGAGGATGGGATTGTATCAAAATGTTCAATGGGGGTTGCTTGCCCGACAGAGTGGTAGAAGGGTATTTCCCTTCAGTTGGATACTCATGAATATCCTCGGGAGCAGAAACTACCACAGAGAACATACCGAAGGCACAATCAACACATGGAAATATGCAACATTATGATGCATGATCATGACATGGCAAAATGTGTGTGTTTGAGCTAATGCAACTAGCAACAGATTGGTTTGAGTTGATTTGAACCAATGATTCAAATTCAAACTCCACATAAGATTTTACAAATGCCATTTAGTTGATTTGAACTGATGAAAAGGATTAACTTGCTTTAACATGCATGAAAATAGTACCACTGGATAGATTGGATTTTTCTGATCATTTTTCATATATAAATCTTTTCCATCCGAGTTATGGTTGATTTATTATAAATTTTTGAAGTTTATAACCTTTTTTGGATTTTTCTGGTTATTCTAAATTAAACTAAATCCAGTAAATAATTTACTGCGTCAGCATGACATCAAGATGACATCAACAGTCAACGGGGTGGCCCATGTCAAACTGACTAGTGGGACCCGCATGTCATAGGCACAGGTGCTAGTTAAGTTTAAATTTAAACTAATCTAGATTAGCAAGGAGCTAGCCCCACTTGTCATTGACCTAGGGGAGGTCAAACCCCTCGTCAAATGGGGTCAAACTCACCGACAGCTTGGCACCGGCGGGGTCAGACATAGCAGCGACGCTCGGGATTGAGCTGCGGTGCCCGTTTTGATGCATGGCCAGGTGCGTTGGAGAGCCCTTGTCGGCACGCATCGAATTGGGGTGGTGGCCGGGCCTGTGGTGGCTAGAACTAATGACGACGATCTTGGTAGTGGCGGCCAGCACTCGGGTGTGAGTGTGAACACGGCTATGGTGGCCGTAGCGATGCGTGCGTAGCACCTACGACATCTACACAGTGCGGCGAGCATGATGGACGCACGCCCGGGACCAAATGGTCACCGGAGCATCGGCGATGGTGAGCACGGGAAACGGTGGCTCTCGGCCTCACTGGAGATGCGGCTTAGAGCTTGCAAATGCGAACGGGAGGAGAGGGGTTCAGCTCGGGGGCTCACAGTGGTCTCGTTGAGCTAGTTGGCGAGTTCGGGGAGGTGTCGGAGCAAGCGGCACGGCAAAGGGGATCTTCGGTGCTCGAAGGTTGAAGAATACGGCGTAGAGGCGTTGGGGGCATCCGAGTCACGTGGCTTGGTGAGGAGGTGTAGGCAACAGAGGCGGAGCTTCTGGACACAGTGAGGGGTCAAGGGGGAGGCAGGGGCTACGCGTGCAGCAACGGCGAGTGGGCGGCGGCTTCGCCATGGCGTCCAGAGGCGAGGGAGAGAGCGAGGGGGAGAATGAGTGAGTAGGAGCTATCAAGACGGCACCGAAGAGGGTGTTCGCGTCGTCGCGCTGTCCAGGGGTGACGCAGGCAAGCAGGCAGGAGGCATGGTGCCTTGCGCACGTGTGCGCTGTCCCGCCTCTGCCTACTAGCAGAGGTAGGGGTTGACTGGCAGGACGCCAGGTGGCCTGGGCCAGCACAAGTAAGTGGTGCAGGTGAGGTGCTCTCTCTCTCTCTCTCTTTTCTAATTGTTTCTTTTTTCTATTTTTCTTTTCTATTTTTGATTTAGTAAAAAAATTAAACCACTTAATAAAATCCTGAAATAAATTAGGGGCACATTTTGAATTATTTCCAACAGCCCTCAATTAGTTTCAAAATTATTTGAGCATTTAAAATATTTATAGCAATTAAATGCACAAATTCAAATACTTTAAGATTTAATTCAAAAATCCAGATATGACCTTGAAAATGTGCATCATTTTTGGCAGAGGTTTTCACCCATTTAAAAAATGATGAACTTTTCTGAAGGGCATTTTGGGTTCATTGAAAATATTTTCAATTGATCCTAGTATTTCAGAGGGGTTCTAGGGTTTGTTAATTCCCCATTTCAAGTTTAAATAAAATTTAGACATGATGCAACAACCAAGACTAGTCCAGGTGGATGATTAAACTAGGGTTGTGACAATCATGAGCAATTATATACATGTTCCTAGCCATATCATCAACTTTATTCAATTTTTCTTCTACCATAGCATTAAAAATCTTTTGAGAATTAATGAATTCTTTAATATTACTCTCAAGATTAGTAGGTATCCTATTATTATTATAAGAATTTTTGTAGGAATTACCATAATTATTAGAGGAATTTCCGGGATACAGTCTAGGATTAAAATTACCTCTATAAGCAATGTTATTGAAATTATTTTGAGAGACAAAATTTACATCAATGACATCATTATTTTTCTCAATCAAAGTAGACAATGGCACATCATTAGGATCAACATGAGCATTCTTACTAGCAACCATTTTCATAAGAGCGTCCATTTTATCACTCAATGTAGTGATTTCTTCTACTGAAATTACCTTCTTACCAGTTGGAGCTCTTTCAGTATGCCATTGAGAGTAATTTGCCATAATATTATCAAGGAATTTTGTAGCTTCACCAAATGTGATTTCCATAAAGGTGCCACCTGCAGCAGAGTCTAGAAGATTTCTAGAAACAAAGTTTAGTGTCGCAAAGAAATTTTGTATAATCATCCATAAACTTAAACCAAGAGTGGGACAATTTATTATCATTAATTTCATCCTCTCCCAAGATTGTGCAACATGTTCATGCTCAAGTTGCTTAAAATTCATAATTTGATAGGTTTTGATTATGTCTCCCCGGCAACGGCGCCAGAAATTCTTCCTCCTACTTATGAGCTGCGTTGGGATTTCCTCGAAGAGGAGACGATGAAGCATTATAGTAGAGATAAGTATTTATCTCAGTTCAAAACCAAGGTTATCAATCTAGTAGCAGGATCACACAGAACCTCGTTAGCAGCACCTGCACACACAAAAGCAAATGCTTACACCCAACGCAAGCACGGGGGTTGTCAATCCCCTCAGCGGGTACTTGCAAGGATTAAATCTCGAAGTGGTAGGTAATAAGATAAATTGCAAAACAAAATAAAAGAAATAAAATTGCAGCAAGGTATTTTTGTGTTTTTATATATGATAAAGGCAGACCTGGGGCCATAGTTTTCACTAGAGGCTTCTCTCTCGAGCACATAACATACAACGGGTGACAAAATTAATGTTGTGCAATTGATAGAAAAGCGCATAGTTATGATGATATTCAAGGCAATGATCATGTATATAGGCATCATGTCCGAGAGAAGTAGACCGACTCCTGCCTACATCTACTACTATTATTCCACCCATCGACCGCTATCCAGCATGCATCTAGGGTACTAAGTATAAAACAGCGTAACGCCTTAAGCAAGATGACATAATGTAGACAAAGTAAACCCAATCAATATGAATAAACCCCGTCATTTTATCCTTAATGGAAACAATACAAATATGTGTATTGTCCCTTTCTGTCACTGGGATAGAGAACCACAAGATTGAACCCATCGCAAAGCAGCTCTCCCATTGCAGGATAAATCAATCTAGTTGGCCAAACAAAATGGATAGATCAGACAGAAATACAAAGCTATAACAATCATGCATAATAAAATTCTAAAATTCTCAATTAATATTCATGAATAATCTGATCATAAACCCACAATTCATTGGATCCCAACAAAGACACCGCAAAAGAAGATTACATCAAATAGAACTCCAAGAACATCGAGAAGAACATTGTATTGAAGATCAAAGAGAGAAGAAGCCATCTAGCTAATAGCTATGGACCCGTAGGCCTATGGTGAACTACTCACGTATCATCGGAAGGGCGACAACGATGATGTAGAAGCCCTTCGTGATTGATCCCCCCTCCGACAGAGTACCAGAAAAGTCCTATCATGGAAGAACAGAAACTTGCGGTGGCAGAAAAAGTGTTTTGGGTGGCTCTCTGTTGGTTTCCCGATTTTAGAGAATTTATAGAGGTGGAATTATGTCAGACAGAGCCACGTGGGGCCCACAAGGCATCAGGGCGCGTCTACCCCTTTGGGCGTGCCCTGTTGCCTTCCCGTCTCCTCGCTTCTTGTCTGGTCTCCTCCTGATGCTTCTAGGGTCTCTTTTGTCCAGAAAAAATCATCAAAAAGTTTTGTAGCGCTTGGACTCCGTTTGGTACTAATTTCCTGGAACACCAAAAACAAGAAGAAAACAACAACTGGAACTTGGCACTGGGTTAATAGGTTAGTTCCAAAAAATGATATAAAATACCACAAAAAGTTATATAAAACATCCAAGATTGATACTATAATAGCATGGAACAATAAAAAATTATAGATATGTTGGAGATGTATCAATGTGCTTTTTGTTTTTTGGATGTGCAAGCTCTTAATGGAAAGGAACATCACATTATATTGCCCTTGTGATAGCAACCTTTATTATGTAGTCAGTCGCTTTTATTTCTTTACCATCACAAGTTCATACAAAGCTTATTTTCCCTTACAACAAAAGACCATATATATATATATATATATATATATATATATTTAGGAGCAATTTTTATTGATTTATGCATCGATGACAACTTACTTGAAGGATCTTATTCAATCCATAGGTAGATATGGTGGACTCTCATGGCAAGAGACTGGATTTAAGGGTTTTGGATGCACAAGTAGTATCTCTAATTAGTACTAATTTTGGCTAGCAAAAGATCCTAATCATGCACCACATGTTAGAGGATCCATGACAATATAACTTCTATGTGAATATAAGCAAACAACTCATTACGTTGTCTTCCTTAGCCAACATCAACTATTTGATCCAACATAGAATATTTGATGGGGGCTCACAATTGTAAAACATGTCCAAGATAGTATATTTATATGTGAGACCCCTCTTTCTTATTACTTTTTCATGAGTTGCTTCAATGACCAATTCTACGTTTGTTAACTCCCAACAAGTTTTATCAACTATACTTCTTTTATGTGAAGTCATTACTCCCAATGAGAGTAGTGTATGACCTTTTATTCTTTCCGTTCCTAAGATTAAAGAAGGTAAAGCAACAAACTCAAACTACTCTTTATTATATAACTCTCTACTACTTGTGAGCTGCGTTCGGATTTCCTCGAAGAGGAGAGGATGATGCAGTGCAGTAGATATAAGTATTTCTCTTAGTTAAGAACCAAGGTGATCAATCCAGTAGGAGAACCACGCAACACTACAAAAAAAGACACATCCGTGAAATTATGGCCATAACGAAAACTTTTTTTGTCATGGTTATGACACTTCCATGACGATAATTGTGACAAAATAGGTATCATCATAGATGTGGTGGGTCCTACTTCTATGACAAAAAATCATGACAGAAAATTGGCTTTTCATCCTGGGTGGTCGGAGATGCACCTGCATGATATTCTTTCGTCCGTCCATGATGTCGGGGAGTTCCCGGTTATGGTGGGTGGTCGGGGCCGAGCGATGTAGTGGTTTTACACATTTCTCTCGTACACGCGATTTTGCACGCGCTCGCTAACTGAACCCGAGCGAGGCGTTCGCTTAATGAACCTGAGCGGTCGATCGATCCCACTATGTACTGAAGCCGATCGATCCCTTTGCTACTAACTCAACCCGAGCGATCGATCGCTGCTGCTACTTATACTGAAGCCGACCGAGCCCCCGTGTGAGACCGATACTTCTCCGTCTTATCTATAATTTTTGATTGTTTCATGCCAATATTATACAACTTTCACATACTTTTGGCCACAATTTATATGATTTATTTGACTAACATATTGATCCAGTGCCTAGTGCAAGTTCCTGTTTGTTGCATGCTTTTTGTTTCGAAGAATATCCATATGAAACGAAGTCCAAACGTGATAAAAATTTACGAAGAATTATTTTGGAATATATGTGATTTTTGGGAGGTGGAATCAACGCAAACGGAGGCCCACGGCCTCCACTACCCACCAGGGCACGCCTGGCACCTCCTGGCGCGCCCAGGTGTCTTGTGGGCTCTCCGTAAGTCAGTTGGGGCTCTTCTTGGTGCACAAGAAAGATAATTTATGGGAAAAAATCATGTAAAAATTTCAGCGCAATCGGAGTTACAGATCTCTGGGAATTTAGGAAACGATGAAGGGCCAGAAAATAGGAACGCAAAACAGAAGAGAATAGAGAGATAGATCCAATCTAGGAGGGGCTCTCGCCCCGCTGCTGCCATGGCAACCATGGACCAGAGGGGGAACTCTCCTCCCATCTAGGGGGGAGGCCAAGGAAGAAGAAGGAGGGGGGCTCTCTCCCCCTCTCTCCCGGTGGCGCCGGAGCACCGCCAGGCCAATCATCATGTGACGGCGATCTACTCCAACATCTCCGTCATCTTCACCAACATCTTCATCACCTTCCCCCATCTATCTACAGCGGTCCACTCTCCCACAACCCACTGTATCCTATACTTGAACATGGTGCTTTATGCTTCATATTATTATCCAATGATGTGTTGCCATCCTATGATGCTTGAGTAGATTTTTGTTATCCTACCGGTAATTGGTGAATTGCCATGATTGGTTTAATTTGCTTGTGGTTATGTTGCTATCCTTTGGTGCCCATCATATGAGCGCATGTGTGGATCACACCATAAGGTTAGTTGTATGTTGATAGGACTATGCATTGGAGGGCAAGAGTGACGGAAGCTTCTTCCTAACATAGAAATTGATGCATACGGGATTGCAGGGGGACCAATAATATATCTTAATGCTATGGTTGGGTTTTACCTTAATGAACATTAGTAGTTGCGGATGCTTGCTAATAGTTCCAATCATAAGTGCATAGAATTCCATGTAAGGGATGACATGCTAGCAGTGGCCTCTCCCACATAAAAACTTGCTATCAGTCTAGTAACGTAGTCAATTGCTTAGGGACAATTCTGCAAATCCTACCACTACTAATCCACACTCTCTATACTAATTTAATTGTACTTTAATTAGAACAACACCTACTTTTTATTTTTACGTTTTTATTATGTCGCAAACCTATCCTACCACACCTACAAAGTACTTCTAGTTTTATTCTTGTTCTAGGTAAAGCAAACGTTAAGTGTGCGTAGAGTTGTATCGGTGGTCGATAGAACTTGAGGGAATATTTGTTCTACCTTTAGCTCCTCGTTGGGTTCGACACTCTTATTTATCAAAAAAGGCTACAAAAGATCCCCTATACTTGTGGGTTATCAGAGATGTAGCCACCCGGTGTGTTGGGTTGCCTCTCGATGAACAGTGCCTGTTGCTGTCGCGTGCGTGATACGTAGAACGAGTCGACATGTGTGGTGAGTCCACCAGTTGGTTGGCTGTGAATGAACAGTTCCTGGTGGGGGTTGGATACGAAGAGGACCCCAGCCTTGTAGGCTCTTGCCGTTGGATGAACAGGAACCCGTGGTAGTAAGCGGTTGCCGCTGGATGAATAGGACCTCGAGGAGGCCGTACCGCGGTACGCCACACCCAACCGGTTGGGGTGGATGAACAGGACCCCATGGAGGCTGGATGAACAGTAGCCGGTGGAGGTTGGAGGAAGTCGGCGGTGGATGAACAGTAGCCCGTGGAGGCTGGAGTGAGGCAATAGACGATGGATGAATAGTAGCCCGCGGAGTCCTGTTTTGCGGTACGCCACACCCCTCCCGATGAATAGGACCCCATTTCGACTGTAGGCACTCGAACAGAAGTCCGTTTCCTCCATTTTGCGGTACGCCAGACCCCTCCCAATCAAGAGGACCCCGTTTCGACCGTAGGCGCTCGAACAAAAGTCTGTTTCCTCCGTTTTGCGGTACGAAAGACCGCTCCCGATGAACGAGATCCTGTTTCAATCGTAGGCCGTCGAACAGAAGGTCGTTTCCTCCGTTCTGCGGTACACCAAAGCCGATTTCGGCTGTTCCATCCAAGCCGGTTGGCTCCCATTGAACAGGACGCATTCCGACCCTATCGGTTGCCTCCCGATGAACACAACATTGTTTCCTATGTTCCGCCCCAGCCGATTGGCTGCTGATGAACAGGACACTGTTGCTGCCATCCATTGCCTCTCTTGTACATGAGCGCTGGCCGTACGTATGCACGAGTACGCGTTCGAGTCCCCACCCGTATGTACGTACGTGACCGTATTTTTTGCCATGTGGTTGTACGTACACGTACACGATTTAGATGGGACTGCATGAACTGCTACATCGGGGGCTCTACTATGACCCGTGCCACTACTTACTCGACCACGATTCATCCTTGCAGAGACACCGATCGACGAGTAAGTACATACACGTTCGCGACCAGGTAGACAACACTATGTATGCTTTGACCGGGTCGGTCCCAGCTATCAGGGAGGATAAGGAGGCACTTCCTTGCATGCGAAGATATAACTGGTGGGTCCCAGCTATCAGGTGCGGAATCATTTTTTTTTGCCCATACTAAGGAGGCACTTCCGTGTGTGAAGATGTAGCTGGTGGGTCTGAGCTGTCAGGGGGAGGAATAAGGAGGCACTTCCTTCTGTGCAAAGATATAGCTGGTGGGTCCCAGCTTTCAGGGGGAGGAATACTTTTATTTTCATGTAATAAGGAGGTGGTTGCATGCATGCATCCATGGACCTGGTGCATCCCCATTGTCAGCCTCTCCACGTATACTCCTCTTTCGATGCCTCTCGTTTGTTGATCATGTTGACCACGCTGTGCCGAGCGCACCAAAGCGATGGACGACGTCGAGGCCCCGAACAGGAACGAGCTGGAGATGGGAAGACGCGGCAGTGGAGTCACAGACGGAGAGGTGTACGAGGGTTAACTGGTTCAGGTGTGGCGTGGTTCTGCTGTCGGCGGAGAATAACAGGAGTTGTGGAGGGGTGGAGGGATGTCCTGACCATCGGTGGCGTAGCACTTCGCAGTGAGGCGTGCTAAGCAGAGCTGCTAGCAGCCGGAGGCAGAAGCAGGTGGTCCCGGCGTGTTGGATTCAGGGCTCCGCAGACCCAAGAAGGTTCAAACTCAGGGGCGTGAATGAAGGATCTCGCTTCACAACCACGCTAGCTCGCCATGCGCATGACTTGATCTCGACGAGTACGCTGGATTGTGCGAAAGGGAACAACACAGAGATTTACCCAGGTTTGGGCCACCTTGCGGTGTAAAACCCTACTCCTGCTTTTGGTGGATTGGCCTCACAAGGAGGTAGAGGATGAACTAGTACAGTGGATGAGCTGCCACTCGAGGGCTCGAGTGGTGAGGGTGGATTGGCCAATGGTCCGATCACCGATCCCCTTCTATGGTGATGGCTGGCCCATATTATAGTGGCCTCGGTCCTCTTCCCTCATAGCTTAGGAGGGAAGGGATTCCATAACGGCCAATTTTGAAGGGGGACATGGAATACATCTTATCCTGAC
The DNA here is from genome assembly GCA_011799875.1 of Thinopyrum elongatum. Lineage (NCBI taxonomy): Eukaryota > Viridiplantae > Streptophyta > Magnoliopsida > Poales > Poaceae > Thinopyrum > Thinopyrum elongatum. The sequence goes on along the minus strand of CM022302.1, from coordinate 246,806,500 downwards.
GAAAGGTGGTCTTCGCCTGCGAAGCTTCTGGCCATGACGCAGCGGTGGGCTCGGCGATGACATTCATCCTACCGAGCTTGTGGTCTTGGTCTTGTTGCACTGGAATGGAAAGCTCTGGGGCTTCCCCCAGGAACCTGCGCCTGCCCTTGCTCCCTTAGCACTGAAGAGGAAACTGCCCCCTTTGCGCCCGCTGGCGCCCGCCTGGCCATGGTCGTCATGGCTCACGTCATCACAGCCTCGTGAGGCTGGGTACCTGCATAGAAGTTTCCGCCCCTCTGGAGGCAGCCTGGGGAGGCCCCTCCTCTAGAGGTCTTAGTGTCATTTGCCTCGCGAGGCTTGGGCCCTCCAGATGGTCTTGCCTTGGAGTAGTTGTAGCCGGACAGTACCGGACCATCGATGGGCCCACGCGCTGAGCCACAGGTAGGCAGATCTGGGTACTCCCGATCCCAGAACGGCGACACGGCGGTGCTGGAGGAAGAAGACGAGAGATTGAAGAAGGATGCCGGCCGTTGGATGTAAATCCAACGGCTATGGATGTCAGAATCATTTGTTGACCAAATTGACAACGCCTTACGTAGGCTTCGACCTATTGGCCCACATTTCAGCCTCCAAAAATGTGTCACATATTCAACCCATTTTTTAGAATTGACAGTCCATTTGCTGGGCTGGGCGAACAAACAATGTAGCATCCATGCGGCCCATTTATATATTTTCTAAGAAATTATAGCCCATTTGCACTTTCTCGAAATACACGATTTTGCTGGGTTGGTTGTAAATATAATGTTGGGTTGGGCGGAGCAATGTTATCAAATAATAATCTGGGGCTGGGCATTTTATTAGAAATAAAAGTATATAATAAGCATGTTATTCTTACATTGGTCCTTAAATCTTACCAAGCTTTTGTACGCAATTATCAGGATTTTCATTGCCTTAGAGTAAAAAAAACCAGAATTTTATTGTTAAACATTTATTTTTATAAGTTACTAAGACGTGGGATATATTTTTCTTATATGTATATAAGTATCTATTAAATATATGATGATAATAATAATATATATAAACATATAAAATAATATAAATATATATAATATAGTTACAAGGGAAACATAAGTTGGACCTGGCGTTCTTATTCTTATGTAGAAAAATAGAACAGACCTCTGTGTATTCTTCAAAAAAATACATAATTTGGGTTGTGGATGTTTAAGAAAAAATAAAACCTAGGCTGGGAGGCCCATAGGTCGGTCGATACATGATGGGCTTCGCATGTTAAAATAGAAAACCTAGACTAGGTAGGCCTCAACCCAGCTGATACGTGTTGGCCCTCTTATAAAAAATGATACCTATAGAAGCAATTTTAATACTAGGCCGTTTCCTAATAATTCCTCTAATAATTATGGTTATTCCTACAACAATTCTTATGGAAATTATAATAAGATACCCTCTGATCTTGAGAATAATATCAAAGATTTTATCAATTCTCAAAAGATTTTCAATGCTATGATAGAAGAAAAATTGTTTAAGATTGATGATGTGGATAGAAACGTTGATATAATTTCTCATGAGATTGATTCCCTTAAGAATAGAACTATGCCACCCAAACTTGATATTAATGAGTCTCTAAATTCTATCAAAACTTCTATTAATGAAAGTAGGGAGAGAACCGCTAGAATCCGAGCGAAGAGAGAATGGCTAGAAAAAGTTTGTTCTTCTAGTATTTGTTATAATAATGATGATCTTAAAGTGATTGGTGTGACTCATATTGAATCTTTGTTTGCTAATATAAAACTTGATAAATAAGGGACCGGAGAGGAGTCAACTTTAGCTAGAAGGCATCCCAATAATTTGGAGGGTGATGATCTTAATGAAAATTTTGATAAAAGAGGGTTTGGCGAGGTCAAAACTTTAACTAATGATGTGCCCACTTTTTTGGATTTCAAGGAATTTAATTATGATAATTTTTCTTTGATTGAGTGTATTTCCTTGTTACAATCTATGCTTAATTCACCCCATTCTTATGATAAAAATAAATCTTTTACTAAACATATCATTGATGCTATGATGAAATATTTTGAAGAAAAACTTGAGTTGGAAGCTTCGATCCCTAGAAAATTATATGATGAATGGGAACCTACTATTATAATTAAGATCAAAGATTATGAGTGCAATGGTTTATGTGATTTGGGCAAAAGTGTTTCCACTATTTCAAAAACTTTATGTGATGTGCTAGGCTTCCATAAACTTGATGATTGTTCTTTAAATTTTCCCTTAGTGGATTCTACTATTAAGAAACCTATGGGAAGAATTAATTATGTTCCTATTATTGCAAATAGGAATTATGAGTCTGTAGATTTCATTGTGCTTGATATTGATTGCAATCCTACATGCCCCATAATTCTTGGTAGACCTTTCCTTAGAACGATTGGTGCAATTATTGATATGAAAGAAGGAAACATTAGATTTCAATTTCCGTTAAGTAAGGGCATGGAACACTTTACAAGAAAGAAAATTAAGTTTCCATATGAATCTATTTTGAGGGCCACTTATGGATTGAATACCAAAGATGACAATACCTAGATCTATGCAATATGCCAACTAAGGGCGTAAAACGATAGCGCTAGTTGGGAGGCAACCCAATAGTTATCTTTTAATTTTTTTTTTCCTTTATGTTTTTAATAAATATACAATTATGCTACTGTTATGATTGTGTTTTAGTATTTTAGTTAGTGTTTGTGCCAAGTAAAGCTGTTAGGATGGTCTTGGGTGATAGTTGGTTTGATTTTGCTGAAAAACAAAAACTTTTGCGCTCAGTTCTTGAATTTTGTAAATTCACAGAAACGTGATTTTGATCTGATTTTTTTCCAAAATATTGATATACAAATTGCCTATGTTTTCCTATTTTTTCAGAATATTTGGAGTTACAGAAGTTTGGCTAAAGTCCAGATTTCTACAGACAGTTCTGTTTCTAACCGATTCTGTTTTCTATGTGTTGTTTGCTTATTTTGATGAATCTATGGGTTGTATCGGGGGCTATGAACCATGGTGAAGTTAGAATATAATGACAATATGAAATTGGAATGAGTTTACAAAATTACCTAAAAGTGGTGGTTTTCTTTATTATACTAACGGATCTCACCAGTTTTCTGTTGAGTTTTGTGTTGTGAAGTTTTCAAGTTTTGGGTGAAGTTTCGATGGGCGAAGGAATAAGGAGTGGCAAGATCCTACGCATGGGGATTCCCAAGGCACCGCAAGATAACATTCAAGGAAAACCAAGCATTTAATCTTGGGGATGCCCTGGATGGCATCCCCTCTTTTGTCTACAATCCATCGGTAAAATTACTTGAGGCTATATTTTTATTCACCACATGATATGTGTTTTGCTTGGAGCGTCATGTATTATATGAGTCTTTGCTTTATTTTATTTTTAGTTTGCCACAATCATTCTTGCTGGACACACCTTTTTGAGAGGGACACACATTATTCGTGAATTTATTAGAATACTCTTTGAGCTTTACTTATATCTTTTGAGCTAGGTAGTTGCTCTAGTGCTTCACTTATATTTTTTAGATCACGGCGGTGGTTATATTTTATAGAAATTGATGAACTCTCATGCTTCACTTATATTATTTTGAGAGTCTTATAAATAGTATGGCAATTGGCTTAGGTTACGAATTTAGTCCTAATATGATGGGTATTCAAGAGGCATATAATAAAAACATTCATGAAGACCATTGAATATATGGGAAGTTTGATTCCTTGCAATAGTTTTGAGATATGAAGGTCGTAATATGAAGGTTATGCTAATGAGTAATTGTGGTTTTAGTAAGGATATTAGTGTTAAGGTTTGTGATTCCTGAAGCATGCACGTATGGTCTCTCATTATGCTATGAAATCGGAGTGTGATTTATTATTGATTGTCTTCCTTATGAGTGGCGGTCGGTGATGAGCGATGGTCTTTTCCTACCAATCTATCCCCTAGGAGCATGTGTAGTAGTACTTTGCTTCGATGGCTAATAAGCTTTGCAATAAGTATGTGAGTTCTTTATGGCTAATGTGAGTCCATGGATTATACGCACTCTTACCTTTCCGCAATTTGCTAGCCTCTTCAGTACCGTGCATTGCCCCTTCTCACCTTGAGTTGTGGTGCAAACTTCACCGGTGCATCCAAACCCCGTGATATGATACGCTCTACCACACATAAGCCTCCTTATATCTTCCTCCAAACAGCCACCATACCTACCAATTATGGCATTTCCATAGCCATATCCATTCCGAGATATATTGCCATGCAACTACCACCGTTCCGTTTTATTATGACACATATCATCATTGTCATATTGCTTCGCATGATTATATAGTTGACATAGTATTTGGGGCTCCACCATCGTTCATTTTTTTTTGTACATGTCACGCTAGATCATTGCACATCCTGGTACACCGCCAGAGGCATTCATATAGAGTCATATTTTTGAGTTGTAAGTAAAAAGAAGTGTGATGATCATATTCATTATTAGAGCATTGTCCCGATGAGGAAATGATGATGGAGACTATGATTCCCCCACAATTTGGTATGAGACTCCGGACTTGAATATATATAAAAAAGAGGCCAAAGTGCCCAACAAAAAAAAGAGAAAAAAAGAAAAAAAAATGAGAGAAAAAGAGAGAAGCGACAATGTTACTATCATTTTCCACACTTGTGCTTCAAAGTAGCACCACGTTCTTCATGATAGAGAGTCTCCTATTTTGTCACTTTCATATACTATTGGGAATTTTTCGTTATAAAACTTGGCTTGTATATTCTAATGATGGCCTTCCTCAAATGCCCTAGGTTTTCATGAGCAAGTGATGCGGCTTGAACTACGTCGGTATTTCCCCAAAGAGGAAGGGATGATGCAGCACAGCTACGGTAGGTATTTCCCTCAGTGATGAGACCAAGCTTATCGAACCAGTAGGGGAACCACGCAACACTACGTGAACGGCACCTGCACACAAAGAACAAATACTTGCAACCCGACGTAAAAGAGGGGTTGTCAATCCCTCCCGGGTAAAGAGATAGATAAATTTGTAGTAGATCGGATAAATAGATCTCGCGGGAACGCGAGACAAAATAAATAACAATAAATTGCAGCAAGATATTTTTGTGTTTTTGGATTAATAGATCTGAAAATAAAATATGCCAATAAATAAAAAGGCAAATAGCAATATAGATCTGAAAGTATATGATGGAAAAATAGACCCGGGGGCCGTAGATTTCACTAGTGGCTTCTCTCGAGAAAAAATAGCATACGGTGGGTAAACAAATTACTGTTGGGCAATTGATAGAACTTCAAATAATTATGACGATATCCAGGCAATGATCATTATATAGGTATCACGTCCAAGATTAGTAGACCGACTCCTGCCTACATCTACTACTATTACTCCACACATCGACCTCTATCCAGCATGCATCTAGAGTATTAAGTTCATGGAGAAACAGAGTAATGCAATAAGAACAATGACATGATGTAGACAAGATCTATTCATGTAGGAATAGACCCCATCTTGTTATCCTTAATAGCAACGATACATACATGTCATTTCCCCTTCTATCACTGGGATTGAGCACCGTAAGATCGAACCCATCACAAAGCACCTCTTCCCATGGCAAGAAAAATCGATCTAGTCGGCCTAATTAAACCAAAGATTCGAAGAAGAAATACAAGGCTATAAGTAATCATGCATATAAGAGATCAAAAGGCTCAAACAACTTTCATGGATAAAAACATAGATCTGATCATAAACTCAAAGTTCATCGGATCCCAACAAACACACTGCAAAAAGAGTTACATCAAATAGATCTCCAAGAGACCATTGTATTGAGAATCAAAAGAGAGAGAGGAAGCAATCTAGCTACTAACTACGGTCCGGTAGGTCTACAATGAACTACTCACGCATCATTGGAGAGGCACCAATGAGGATGATGAACCCCTCCGTGATAGTGTCTAGATTGGATCTGTGGCTTCTGGAACTTGCGGCGGCTGCAATTGTTTTTCGTCGACTCCCCTAGGGTTTCTGGAATATTATGGTATTTATAGAGCAAAGAGGCGGTGCGGGAGGCCACCGAGGTGGGCACAACCCACCAGGGCACACCTGCCCCCCTCGGGGCACCCCTCTGGTACTTCCTTGGCCCAACTTGTGTCTTCTGGTCCAGAAAAAATCACCAAAAAGTTTCGATGCGTTTGGACTCCGTTGGGTACTGATTTTCTGCGAAGTAAAAAACAAGCAAAAAACAACAACTGGCACTGGGGCACTATGTCAATAGGTTAGTCCCAAAAAAATGATATAAAGTTGCTATAAAATGATTGTAAAACATCCAAGATTGATAATATAACAGCATGGAACAATCAAAAATTATAGATACGTTGGAGACGTATCACCATCCCCAAGCTTAATTCCTGCTCGTCCTCGAGTAGGTAAATGATGAAAACAGAATTTTTGGTGTGGAATGCTGTCGAACATGTTCATCACATAATCTTTTCTTTGTAGCATGGACATTTGGACTTTTATATGATTCAAAGCAATAGTCTAGTTTTAACATGAAGATTTCAATACTCAAGCATATCAACAAGCAACCATGTCTTTCAAAATATCAACACTAAAGCAAGTTATCCATAGCCCATTATAAGCATAAAAATTTTCTTCTCCCAAAATGATATAAGTGAAGCATGAGAGAATTTCTTCAAAAATTACTACTCTCAAATAAATCTAAGTGAAGCATGAGAGCATTTTTGCAAAAATATTAAAGCACACCATGCTCAAAAAGATATAAGTGAAGCACTAGAGCAATTTTCATAGCTCATAAAGATTTAAGTGAAGCATAGAGAGCAATTCTAACAAATCATAGCATAATTTTGGCTCTCTCAAATAGGTGTGTCCAGCAAGGATACTTGACTAAAAATAAAAAGTAAAACAAGCAAAGACTCAAATCATACAAGACGCTCCAAGCAAAACTCATGATATGTGACGAATAAAAATATAGCTCCAAGTAAAATACCGATGGTCGTTTGAAGAAAGAGGGGATGCCACTCGGGCATCCCCAAGCTTAGTTGCTTGCTTCTCTTTTAGATAATAGCTTGGGATGCCATGGGCATCCCCAAGCTTAGGCTCTTCTTACTCCTTATTCCTTCATCCATCGTGATCTCACCCAAAACTTGAAAACTTCAATCACACAAAACTCAACAAAACCTTCGTGAGATTCGTTAGTATAAGAAAACAAATATTTACTTTAAGTACTGTAGAAAACCTATTAAAATTTTGTTATTGCATTATATCTACTGTATTCTAACTTTACCATGGCTTATAACCTCCAATACAAACCATAGATTCATCTAAATAAGCACACAATGCAAAGAAAACAGAATCTGTCAAAAACAGAACAGTCTGTAAATATACGAATTGTTCTCATACTTCTGTAACTCTAAAAACTCTGAACAATTAGGAAAGCGTAGAAAAGTCGCATATAAATCATGTGTAAAAATTTCAGAATTTTTCCTCACTTTCGTGAATTTCTAAAATTATTTTACTGGATGCAAAAGTTTCTGTTTTCCAACATAATCAAATCAACTATCACCCAACATGATCCCAAAGGCTTTGCTTGGCACTAACACTAATTAAAACATAAAAAACACAATCATAACAGTAGCCTAATTGTGCAAATACTCAAGAACAGAAATAAAAAGACAAAAATAAATTTTATTCATTGGGTTGCCTCCCAACAAGCGCTATCATTTTATGCCCCTAGCTAGGCATCATGCAAAGATCTAAGTGTTGTCATCCTTATTTCTAGATTCGTAAGATGCCCTCATGATTGATTCATATGGTGGCTTAATTCTTCTTCTAGGGAAGTGTTCCATACCCTTTTTCAAAGGAAATTGGAATTTGATGTTCCCTTCTTTCATATCAATCACGGCACCTATAGTGCGTAAAAATAGTCTACCAAGAATAATTGGGCAAGACGGATTGCAATCAATATCAAGAAAAATAAAGTCTATGGGCACATAATTCCTATTTGCAAGGATAAGAACATCATTAATTCTTCCCATATGCTTTTTAATAGTAGAATCCGCCAAGTGCAAATTTAAAGAACATTCTTCAATATCGGTAAGACCAAGCACATCACATAAGGATTTCGGAATTGTAGAAACACTAGCACCCAAGTCACATAAAGCAAAACACTCATAATTTTTAATCTTGACTTTGATAGTAGGTTCCCATTCATCATGTAATTTTCTAGGAATTGAAATCTCTAATTCCAACTTTTCTTCCAAAGCTTTCATCATAGCATCAACGATATTATTAGTAAAAGCTTTATTTTGTTCATAAGCATGGGTGAATTTATCATGGATTGCAACAAAGAAATACAACCAATCAAAGAGCAATTATCATAATTAAAATCGTTGTAATCCAAAAGAGTGGGCACATCACTAGTTAAAGTTTTGACCTCTCCAAACCAACTTTTATCAATTTTCTCGACAAGATTTTCACCCTCCAAATTATAGGGACGCCTTTTAGCTAAAGTTGACTCTTCTTCTGTCCCTTTATCAGCAATCTTAATTTTACTAAACAAGGAATCAATAGAAGAAACACCAATCACTTTAAGATCTTCATCATTTTTATCTTCTAACGAGATTGGTTTAGCGGCCATTTGATTTACTAGGGTAGCTTGTGCATCGGATATTTTCCCTAGCAAACTTTCAGCAAAAGCATACTTAGATTGAATATTATAAACTTCGCTACTAATATCATCAAGTTGTTTTGTTATAGCATCCAACACAACAGAGTGTTCCTTAAGTTCTTCAGTAAAATATTTATTGTGCTCAAATTGTGTAGTCATATATTCTTTAGTACTTTTCTCAATTTCAAGCAAAATATTGGGGTAAGGAACATCATAATATTTTCTTTGAGGCATCAAGACTACGCAAACAAGATTGCACTCAAAAACAGATCTGACGAGAAAACGGCGAATGAAAAAGAGGGCGAATAAAATAGCAAATTTTTGTGAAGTGGGGGAGATGAAAACGAGAGGCAAATGGAAAATAATGGAAATTGCAAGGAGATGAGATTTGTGATTAGGAACCTGGTAAATGTTGATGATGTCTCCCCGGCAACGGCGCCAGAAATTCCTTTTGATGCGGCTTGAACTATGTCGGTATTTCCCCAAAGAGGAAGGGATGATGCAGCACAGCTACGGTAGGTATTTCCCTCAGTGATGAGACCAAGGTTATCGAACCAGTAGGAGAACCACGCAACACTACGTGAATGGCACCTGCACACAAAGAACAAACACTTGCAACCCGACGTAAAAGAGGGGTTGTCAATCCCTCCCGGGTAAAGAGATAGATAAATTTGTAGTAGATCGGATAAATAGATCTCGTGGGAACACGAGATAAAATAAATAACAATAAATTTAAGCAAGATATTTTTGGGTTTTTGGATTAATATATCTGAAAATAAAAGATGCAAAGAAATAAAAAGGCAAATAGCAATATAGATCTAAAAGTATATGATGGAAAAATAGACCTGGGGGCCGTAGATTTCACTAGTGGCTTCTCTCGAGAAAAAATAGCATACGGTGGGTAAACAAATTACTGTTAGGCAATTGATAGAACTTGAAATAATTATGATGATATCCAAGCAATGATCATTATATAGGCATCACGTCCAAGATTAGTACACCGACTCCTGCCTGCATCTACTACTATTACTTCACACATCGACCGCTATCCAACATGCATCTAGTGTATTAATTTCATGGAGAAACGGAGTAATGCAATAAAAATGATGACATGATGTAGACAAGGTCTATTCATGTAGGAATAGACCCCATCTTGTTATCCTTAATAGAAACGATACATACGTGTCATTTCCCCTTCTGTCACTAGGATTGAGCACCGTAAGATCGAACCCATCACAAAGCACCTCTTCCCATGGCAAGAAAAATCGATCTAGTCGGCCTAACTAAACCAAAAATTCGAAGAAGAAATACGAGGCTATAAGTAATCATGCATATATGAGATCAAAAGACTCAAATAACTTTCATGGATAAAAACATAGATCTGATCATAAACTCAAAGTTCATCGGATCCCAACAAACACACCACAAAAAGAGTTACATCAAATAGATCTCCAAGAGACCATTTTATTAAGAATCAAAAGAGAGAGAGGAAGCTATCTAGCTACTAACTATGAACTCGTAGGTCTACAATGAACTACTCATGCATCATTAGAGAGGCACCAATGAGGATGATGAACACCTCCGTGATGGTGTCTAGATTGGATCTGTGGTTTCTGGAACTTGCGGCGGCTGAAATTGTTTTTCGTCGACTCCCCTAGGGTTTCTAGAATATTGGGGTATTTATAGAGCAAAGAGGCGGTGCGGGAGGCCACCGAGGTGGGCACAACCCACCAGGGCGCGCCTGGGCCCCCAGGATCGCCCAGGTGGGTTGTGCCCCCCTCGAGGCACCCCTCTGGTACTTCCTTGGCCCAACTTGTGTCTTCTGGTCCAGAAAAAATCACCAAAAAGTTTCGCTGTGTTTGGACTCCGTTTGGTATTGATTTTCTGCGAAGTAAAAAACAACAACTGGCACTGGGCACTATGTCGATAGGTTAGTCCCAAAAAATGATATAAAGTTGCTATAAAATGATTGTAAAAATTCAAGATTGATAATATAACAGCATGGAACAATAAAAAATTATAGATAAGTTGGAGACGTATCAGCAAGCAAGTTGGATGCACACCCACTTAGTTTTCTTTCGAGCTTTCATACACTTATAGGTCTAGTGCATCCATTGCATGGCAATCCCTACTCCTTGCATTGACATCAATTGATGGGGCATCTCCATAGCCCATTGATTAGCCTCGTCTATGTGAGACTTTCTCCTTTTTTGTCTTCTCCACACGACCTCCAACATCATATTCTATTCCACCTATAGTGCTATATCCATGGCTCACGCTCATATATTGCATGAGAGTTGAAAAAGCTGAAGCGCATTAAAAAGTATGAACCAATTTCTTGGCTTGTCATCGGGGTTGTGCATGATAAATTTTGTGTTAAGAAGATGGAGCATGACAAGACTATATGATTTTGTAGTCATAACTTTCTTTAGCCATGATATTTTGAATAAACATGATTGCTTTTTAGTATGCTTGAAGTATTATTGTTTTTATGTCAATATTAAACTTTTGTTTTGAATCTTATGGATCTGAATAGTCATACCACATAAAGAAAGATTACATGATAAACATGTTAGGTAGCATTCCACATAAAAAATATGTTTTTATCATTTACCTAGTCGAGGACGAGCAGGAATTAAGCTTGAGGATGCTTGATACGTCTCCAACGTATCTATAATTTTTTATTGTATATCCATGCTATTATATTATCAATCTTAGATGTTTTATATGCATTATTATGCTATTTTATATCATTTTTGGGGACTAACCTATTAACCTAGTGCCCAGTGCCAGTTGCTATTTTTTTTCTTTGTTTTTGTCTTTACAGAAAATCAATACCAAACGGAGTCCAAATGGAACAAAACTTTTTGATGATTTTTCTTGGACCACAAGACACCCTAGAAGGTTTGGGAGGAGGCTAGAAGGGCCACGAGGTGGCGACAAGCTTAGGGGGCGTGCCCTCCAAGCTTGTGGGCCCCCCCGTAGCTCCTATAACCCTAATTCTTCTTCTATAAATACCCAAATATTGCCCGTAGACCAGGGGGCACACCAAAAATACTTTTCCACCACCGCAAGTTTCTGTCTTCGTGAGATCCCATCTAGGGACCTTGTCCGGTACTTCATCGGAGGGGTATTCGATCACGGAGGCCTTCTACATCAACATTGCTACCCTTCTGATGATGTGTGAGTAGTTTACCATAGACCTACAGGTCCATAGCTACTAGCTAAATGGCTTCTTCTCTCTCTTTGATCTTGAATACAATGTTCTCCTTGATGTTCTTGAAGATCTATTCAATGTAATCTTCTTTTGTGGTGTGTTTGTTGAGATCCAATGAAATGTGGGTTTATGATGAGATTATCCATGAATATTATTTGAGTCTTCTCTGAACTCTTTTATGCATGATTTATATAGCTTTGTATTTCTCTCCGATCTATTGATTTGGTTTGGCCAACTAGATTGATTTTTCTTGCAATGGGAGAGGTGCTTTGTAATGGGTTCAATCTTACGGTACTCAATCCCAATGACAGAAGGGGACATGACACGTATTTGTATTGTTGCCATTAAGGATAAAAATATGGGGTTTTTCCATATTGATTGGATCTATCCCTCTACATCATGTCATCTTGCTTAAGGTGTTACTCCATTTTTGTTAAATTAATACACTAGATGCATGCCGGATAGAGATCGATGTGTGGAGTAATAGTAGTAGATGCAGGCAGGAGTCGGTCTACTTGTCTCGGACGTGATGCCTATATACATGATCATTGCCTTGGATATCGTCATAACTATGCGCTTTTCTATCAATTGCTCAACAATAATTTGTTTACCCACCGTATGCTTTCTTTCAAGATAGAAACCTCTAGTGAAAACTATGGTCCCTGGGTCTATTTTTATCATATTATTTTCAGATCTACAAAATCAAAAACCCAAAAATACCTTGCTGCAATTTATTTACTTTTATTTTGTTTCACACTTTTATTTATCTTTTACATCTACCACTATCAGATCTCATCCTTGCAAGTAACTATGAAGGGATTGACAACCCATTTATCGCGTTGGGTGCAAGTATTTGTTTGTTTTTGCAGGTGCAATTATTGGAGACTTGTGTGTTCCTCCTACTAGATTGATACCTTGGTTCTTAACTGAGGGAAATACTTATCTCTACTTTGCTGCATCACCCTTTCCTCTTCAAGGGAAAAACCAACGCAAGCTCAAGAAGTAGCAGATAGCGATGTAGACATTGTTGATATATCGTTGATCGTGCTGCTCCAAGATCGTGTTCTTCTTCCAGGGCATCAAGAGGGTATTGGAGAGCTTGATCATTGTCTGCCTCGACATATGCTACAACTATGGGGGAGTCATGATGGATATCACTTGGCAGTACGGCTTCTGCACCATAAACCAGGAAGCACGGCGTATAGCCTCTTGACCTGTTGGGAGTAGTCTGTATGCTCCAAAGTACCGCCAGAAGCTCTTCAACCCAACATCCAGGAGTGTGTTCAAGGGGAACCGTAAGTCTTGGCTTAATCCCACGCAATAATTCATGATTAGCGCACTCTACTTTCCCATTAGACTATGGATGTGCCACTGAAGCTTGATCAAGTCGGATGTGTTCTCTTTGACAAAACTACTCCATAGCTCCTTTGGACAGATTAGTGCCATTGTCAGTAATAATACTATGAGGATATTCGAAGCGATATCTTCTTCAGAAACTTGATTGTTGTTGCAACATCACAATTGCTAACTGGCTCTGTTTCAACTTACTTGGTGAATTTGTGAACTGCAACCAAAAGGTGAGTCTTTTTGTCAAACGATGGCTTGAAAGGACCGACCATATCGAGCCCACAGACTGCAAAAGCCAAGTAATTGGGATCATCTAGAGTTCTTGAGCAGGCACATGAGCTTGACGTCCAAATTTCTGGCACACACCACACTTTTGGATGATATCCTCTACATCTGCATGAGCTGTGAGCTAGTAAAAACCATGCCTAAAAGATTTTTCCACCAAGGACCTTAACCCAGCATGATGCCCATAGTCTCCAGAGTGAATCTCATTAATAATCTCACGACCTTCCTCAGGAGAAACACAATGTTGAAGGTCGTGATATCTTCTTTTATGTAACTCACCATTGACAATGGACATGGATTTAGAGCTCTGGATAATCTGCTAAGCGATGATTTCTTCTTCACAGAGCTTGCCACGAGTAAGATAATCCAAGTAAGGTACTGTCCATTCAGGGGTAGCATGAACTGCAGCCACTAGAGCAGATTCTGGGTTAGGAATAGTGATGTCCTCCTCCGTTGGTAGCTTGACTGATGGGTTATGCAAGACATCAAGAAAAACATTTGGTGGAACAGGCTTGCATTGAGAACCTAAATGAGACATGGCATTGATCTGCTGCCTCATTAAGCTGGCAATCACTATGATCCACTTGGTATCCCTTGAAGTGATCGACTATGACTATGATTGCATGCCTGTAAGCCGCCATGAGAGGATCTTTGGAGTCCCAAGTTCCAGAAACCTGTTGGGCGACTAAGTCTAAGTTGCCAAACACCTGACTCGGCTGAGATTCATATCCTTGGCCATGTGAAGCCCATGAAGTAAAGCCTCATATTCAGTTGCATTATTAGTACTGGGAAACCTGAGTCTTAAAACATAAAAAAAATTGTCACCTTGTGGACAAGTTTAAACAACTTCCGCCCCCGAGCCTTCCAATTGTATGGACCCATCAAATTTTATTTTCCAGTATGTATTGTTCGGCTTCTCTTCAGGAGTCTGTAATTTAGTCCAGTAATTGATGAAATCCACCAAAGCTTGAGACTTGATGGCTGTCCGTGGCACATACTTCAGATGGTGTGGACCAAGCTCAATAGCCCACTTGGCAACCCATCTTGTAGATTCTCTATTTTGGATAATATCTCATAGAGGTGTTGAACTAACAACAGTGTTAGGGTGCTCCTAAAAATAGTGCTTCAACTTGCGACTAGCCATAAAAACACCAAAGACCAGTTTCTGCCAATGTGGATATCGTTGCTTGGACTCGGTCAAGACCTCACTAACTTAATAAACTGGCCTTTGGACTATATACTCCTTGCCTTCCTCCTGGCGTTCCACGATGACTGCCACACTTACCGCTTTATTATTAGCATCAATGTACAAAAGCATTGTCTCCTTCTCCTGGGGAGCAATAAGGATAGGTGGTTCTGACAACTGCTTCTTGAGGGACTTGAAAGCTTTATCTGTTGCATCACCCCAGACAAAATTATCTGTCTTCTTCAGCAATTGATATAAAGGAATTGCATTCTCACCAAGCCAGCTTATAAACTGACTTAGAGCCACCACACAACCTGTCAATTTCGGGACAGCGTTGACACTGATCGGCTTCTTCAGAGTTGTGATAGCCTTGATTTTTTCCGGGTTAGCCTCAATGCCATGCTCAGACACAAGGAAACCCAGGAGTTTTCCTGCTAGAACACCGAGCACACATTTTGCCGGGTTGATCTTCATTTGGTACACCTGAAGGTTATCAAATGTCTCCTTTAGATCATCAAGCAAGGTTTCTTTCTTCTCAGACTTAACCACAATGTCATCAACATAAGCATGAACATTACGTTCGTTCTGTTTGCGAAAACAGTTTTGGACATAATGCTGGTAAGTTGCACCAGCGCTCTTCATTCCAAATGGAATGGACGTATAACAGACAGAAAGCTCCAAAGGGTGTTATAAAGGTTGTCTTCTCCTGGTCTTCTTCCTTCATCTTGATCTGATGATATCCAGAATAAGCATCCAAGAAACACAAGCACTCACAACCGGAAGTGGAGTCAATGATCTGATCAATGCGAGGAAGAGCAAATGGATCTTTGGGGCAGGCTTTGTTCAAGTCAGTGTAATCAACACACATCCTTCAAGTTCCTTTCTTCGTCGGAAGAAGCTCTGGGTTAGGTAACCACTCTGGATCAAAGACTTCAACAATGAACCCGACAGCTAGGAGCCTATGCACTTCTTCTCCAATGGCTTTGCGTCTCTCCTCTTTAAAACGACAGAGGTATTGTCGTACATGCTTCATCTTGGGATCAACATTTAGGCAGTGCACAGCGAGTTCTCTTGGTACACCTGGCATGTGATACGTATCCAACGTATCTATAATTTTTTATTGTTCCATGCTATTATAGTATCAATCTTGGATGTTTTATATACAATTACAAGCAACTTTATATCATTTTTTGGGACTAACCTACTAACTTAGTGCCCGGTGCAAGTTGCTGTTTTTTGCTTGTTTTTGACTTTGCAGAATATCAGTACCAAAGGAAGTCCAAATGCCACCAAACTTTTTGGAGATTTTTTTCTGGCAATAAGAGACCCTTGAAGCTTCGAGAAGGAACGATAAGATGAAGGAGTGGCCCACTAGGCACCAGGGCTCGCGAGGGGCACGTGGTGCGTCCTGGTGGGTAGTGGGGCCCACAAACCTCCGTTTGACCTGACTCCGCTTCTATGAATTCCCAAAAATTAGAAAACCTAGCAAGGAGTCCACGAAATTATTTTTCTGTCGCCGCAAGCCTCTGTTCTTGGGAGATCCCATCTGGGGACCCTTTATGGCAGTCTGCCGGATGGGGAATCAGTCTCGGAGGGGCTCTACATCAACCTTGCCTCCCCTCCGATGATGTGTGAGTAGTTTACCACAGACCTATGGGTGCATAGTTAGTATCTAGATGGCTAATTATCTCTCGATGTTCTTCAATACAATGTTCTCCTTGATGTTCTTGGAGTTCTATCTGATGTAATTCTTTTTTGTGGTGTGTTTGTTTGGATCCGATGAATTGTGAGTTTATGATCAGATCTATCCATGCATATTATTTGGGTTTTCTCTGGACTCTTTTTTGCATGATTAATATAGCCTCGTATTTCTTCTCCGATTTATTGGTTTGGTTTGGCCAACTAGATTGATTTATATTGCCATGGGAAGAGGTGCTTTGTAATGGGTTCGATCTTGCGGTGCTCAATCCCAGCGATAGAAGGGGGCATGACACGTATGTATCATTGCTATTAAGGGTAAAAAGATGGGGTTTATTCATACATGAGTTTACCTTGTCTACATCATGTCATCTTGCTTAAAGCATTACTCCATTTTTCCATGAACTTGATACACTAGATACATGCTGGATAGCTGTTGATGTGTGGAGTAATAGTAGTGCATGCAGAATTGTTTCGATCTACTAATCTCGGACGTGATGCCTATGTATGATCATTGCCTTGGATATCATCATAATTATTTGCTTTTCTATCAATTGCCCAACAGTAATTTGTTTACCCACTGTATGTTATCTTCTCGAGAGAAGCCTCTAGGGAAAACTATGGCCTCGGGTATATCTTTTATCATATATTAAAACTAAAAATACCTTGCTGCAATTTTCTTTTCTTTATTTTATTTTGTATTTTTGTCAGGTCTATCTATCAAATCCAATACAATTTAATCTTGCTCGTAACCGTTGAGGGATTAACAACCCCTCTATGCATTGGGTTGCAAGTATTTGTTGTTTGTGTGCAGGTGTTGTTTACATAGTGTTGCTTGGTTCTCCTATTGGATTGATAACCTTGGTTTCATAACTGAGGGAAATACTTATCTCTATTATACTGCATCATCCTCTCCTCTTCGAGGAAATCCCAACGCAGCTCACAAGTAGCAGGAAGAATTTCTGGCACCATTGCCGGGGAGACAGCATCAACATCTATCAAGTACCTACGCATAAACTTTCATCTCCTTGCATTACTTTATTTGTCATTTTCCTCTCGTTTCCATCTCCCACACATCTAAAAAGTTTTACAAAAATACAAAAATATTTTCTGCTTGCCTTTTTCTTGTTTGATCTTTTGTTTGCTTTGTGATCTTGTTTGCATAGGTACGATGTCTAAAGGGAATTATCATGATATTTACTATCCTAATATATTGGTTTCGATCAAAAAAAATACTAAGGATTACAGGTCTATGCAATTTGAGCATAAATTTTTTTTACCGGAGAACTTAAAGAACATTCTATTTTGCTTGATGCTATTACAAAACAACTTGATCATGTCAGCGAAGAAGTTGCTAATCTTAAAACTCATTTTGTTGTACTGAAAATTTGCTAGGAAAAATCTCTGATGCACAGGCTACACTAGTGAATCAAATGGCAGCTAAACCAGAATCTTTAGAATGTAGTAACGATGAAGAGGTTAAAATAATTGGTGTTTCTTCTATTGATTCCTTGTTTAGTAATATTAAATTCGATAATAAGGGGACTGAAGAAGAGTCAACTTTAGCTACAAGGCATCCCTATAGCTCGGAGGGTGAAAATCTTGATGAAAAATTTATTAAAAGTGGGTTTGAAGAGGTAAAAACTTTAACTAGTGATGTGCCCACTCTCTTGGATTACAAAAACTTTAATTATGATAGTTGTTCTTCGATTGAATGTATTTTTTTGTTACAATCCATGCTAAATTCACCCAATGCGTATGAGCAAAATAACCCTTTTACTAAACATATTGTAGAAGCGATGACGAAAGATTTAGAAGAAAAGCTAGAATTAGAGATTTCATTTGCTAGAAAATTATATGATGAATGGGAACCCAACATTAAAGTTAAAAACAAAAATTATGAGTGCAATGCTTTATGTGATTTTGGTGCTAGTGTTTCCACAATTTTGAAATCTCTATGTGATGTGCTAGGTTTTACTAATTTGGAAGAATGTTCTCTTAATTTGCACTTGGCGGATTCTACTATTAAAAAGCCTTTAGGAAGAAGTAATGATGTTCTTATTCTTGCAAATAGGAATTATGTGCCGATTGATTTTATTGTACTAGATATTAATTGCAATCCGTGTTGTCCCATAATACTTGATAGACCGTTCTTACGAACTATAGGTGCCGTGATTGATATGAAAGAAGGGAATATTAAATTTCAGTTTCCATTGAAGAAGGGTGTGGAACACTTCCCTAGAACTAAAATTAAGACACCATAAGAGTCAATCATGAGGGCAACCTATGGAGAAAAAACCAAAGATGACAATACTTGAAACTATGCATTATGCCTAGCTAGGGGCATTAAACAATAGCGCTTGTTGGCAGGCAACCCAATAGTTATCTTAATTTTTCTTGTTTATTTTCTGTTTTCCTGTTTTCACACAATTATTCTGCTGTTATGATTGTGCTTTTTTATGTTTTAATTAGTGTTTGTGCCAAGTAAAGCCTTTAGGATGGTTTGGGTGATAGTTGATTTGATTCTGTTAAAAAACAGAAACTTTTACGCCCAGTTCCTGAATTTTGTAAATTCACAAAAATGCGCTTTTGCTCTTAATTTTTTACACATAATTCATATACAAATTTCCCAAGTTTTCCTAATTTTTCAGAATTTTTGGAGTTACAGTAGTATGGTCAATGTTCAGATTGCTACAGACTGCTCTGTTTTTGTTAGATTCTGTTTTTGTTGCGTTCTATGCTTATTTTGATGAATCTATGGATTGTATCGAGGGGTATATGCCATGGTAAAGTTAGAATACAGTAGGTATAATGCAACAATAAAATATGAATGGTTTACAACAGTACTTAAAGTGGTGATTTGCATTATTATACTAAGGGATCTCACGAAGGTTTCGTTAAGTTTTGTGTGATTGAAGTTTTCAAGTTTTGGGTGAGATTGCGATGGATGAAGGAATAAGGAGTGGCAAGAGCCTAAGCATGGGCATGCCCCAGGCACCCCAAGGTAATATTCAAGGACTCCCAAGCAACTAATCTTGGGGATGCCCTAGAAAGCATCCCCTCTTTCTTCTAACGACCATCGGTAATTTTACTTGGTGCTATATTTTTATTCGTCACATATCATGAGTTTTGCTTGGAGCGTCATGTTTGATATGAGTCTTTGCTTTGTTTGCTATTTAGTTTGTCACAATCATCCTTGCTGAACACACCTATTTGAGAGAGCCATATGTTATCATGATTTGTTAGAATTTCTCTATGTGCTTCACTTAAAAAATATTGAGCCAGGCAATTACTCTATGTGCTTCACTTAAATCTTTTAGAGCACCATGGTGATTAAAATTTTAAAGAAATGCACTCTCATGCTTCACTTATATTATTTTGACGGTAATTTTAAAGAAATGCACTCTACATCAACCTTGCCTCCCCTCCGATGTTGCGTGAGTAGTTTACCACAGACCTACGGGTCCATAGGTAGTAGCTAGATGGCTAATTCTCTCTCGATGTTCTTCAATAGAATGTTCTCCATGATGTTCTTGGAGTTCTATCCATTGTAATTCTTTTTTGCGGTGTGTATGTTGGAATCCAATGAATTGTAAGTTTATGATCAGATCTATCCATGAATATTATTTGTGTTTTCTATGAACTCTTTTATGCATGATTAATATAGCCTCGTATTACTTCTCCGATTTACTGGTTTGGTTTGGCCAACTAGATTGATTTATCTTGCCATGGGAAGAGGTGCTTTGTAATGGGTTCGATCTTGCGGTGCTCAAACCTAGTGACAGAAGGGGACATGACACATATGTATCATTGCTATTAAGGGTAAAAAGATGGGGTTTATTCATACATGAGTTTATCTTGTCTACATCATGTCATCTTGCATAAAGCATTACTCCGTTTTTCCATGAACTTAATACACTAGATACATGTTGGATATCGGTCGATGTGTGGAGTAATAGTAGTGCATGCAGAATTATTTAGATCTACTAATCTCGGACGTGATGCCTATGTATGATCATTGCCTTGGATATCGTCATAAGTATTTGCTTTTCTATCAATTGCCCAACAGTAATTTGTTTACCCACTATATGCTATTTTCTCGAGAGAAGCCTCTAGTGAAAACTATGGCCTCGGGTATATCTTTTATCATATATTAAAACTAAAAATATCTTGTTGCAGTTTTCTTTTCTTCATTTTATTTTGTATTTTTTTGTCAGATCTATCTATCAAATCCTATACAATTTAATCTTGCTCGTAATCGTTGAGGGATTGACAACCCCTCTACACATTGGGTTGCAAGTATTGGTTGTTTGTGTGCAGGTGTTGTTTACATAGTGTTGCTTGGTTCTCCTATTGGATTGATAACCTTGGTTTCATAACTGAGGGAAATACTTATCTCTATTATACTGCATCATCCTCTCCTCTTAGAGGAAATCCCAACGCAGCTCACAAGTAGCAGGAAGAATTTCTGGCACCGTTGCCGGGGAGACAGCATCAACATCTATCAAGTACCTATGCATAAACTTTCATCTCCTTGCATTACTTTATTTGTCATTTGCCTCTCGTTTTCATCTCCCACACATCTAATTTTTTTTACAAAAATACAAAAATATTTTCCGCTTGCCTTTTTCTTGTTTGATCTTTTGTTTGCTTGTGATCTTTTTTGCGTAGGTACGATGTCTCAAGGGAATTATCATGATATTTACTATCCTAATATATTGGTTTAGATCAAAAAAATATTAAGGATTACACGTCTACACAATTTGAGCATAACAATTTTTTACCGAAGAACTTAAAGAACATTCTATTTTGCTTGATGCTATTACAAAACAACTTGATCATGTCAGCGAAGAAGTTGGTAATCTTAAAACTCAGTGTGCTATACTGAAAATTTCCTAGGAAAAATCACTGATGCACAGGCTACACTAGTGAATCAAATGGCAGCTAAACCAGAATCTTTAGAATGTAGTAACGATGAAGAGGTTAAAATGATTGGTGTTTCTTCTATTGATTCCTTGTTTAGTAATATTAAATTTGATGCTAAGGGGACTGAAGAAGAGTCAACTTTAGCTAGAAGACATCGCTATAGCTCGGAGGGTGAAAATCTTGATGAAAAATTTATTAAAAGTGGGCTTGAAGAGGTAAAAACTTTAACTAGTGAAGTGCCCACTCTCTTGGATTACAAAAACTTTAATTATGATAGTGTTCTTTGATTGAATGTATTTTTTTGTTACAATCCATGCTAAATTCACCCAATGCGTCTGAGCAAAATAAGCCTTTTACTAAACATATTGTAGAAGCGATGACGAAAGATTTAGAAGAAAAGCTAGAATTAGAGATTTCAATTGCTAGAAAATTATATGATGAATGGGAACCCAACATTAAAGTTAAAAATAAAAATTATGAGTGCAATGCTTTATGTGATTTGGGTGCTAGTGTTTCCACAATTCCGAAACCCTATGTGATGTGCTAGGTTTTACTAATTTGGAAGAATGTTCTCTTAATTTGCACTTGGCGGATTCTACTATTAAAAAGCCTTTGGGAAGAAGTAATGATGTTCTTATTCTTGCAAATAGGAATTATGTGCCCATTGATTTTATTGTACTAGATATTAATTGCAATCCGTCTTGTCCCATAATACTTGGTAGACCG
This sequence comes from Thinopyrum elongatum, assembly GCA_011799875.1. Lineage (NCBI taxonomy): Eukaryota > Viridiplantae > Streptophyta > Magnoliopsida > Poales > Poaceae > Thinopyrum > Thinopyrum elongatum. The sequence goes on along the minus strand of CM022302.1, from coordinate 246,784,402 downwards.
TTCTTACGAACTATAGGTGCCGTGATTGATATGAAAGAAGGGAATATTAAATTTCAGTTTCCATTAAAGAAGGGTGTGTACACTTCCCTAGAACTAAAATTAAGACACCATATGAGTCAATCATGAGGGCAACCTATGGAGAAAAAACCAAAGATGACAATACTTGAAACTATGCATTACGCCTAGCTAGGGGCATAAAACAATAGCGCTTGTTGGGAGGCAACCCAATAGTTATCTTAATTTTTCTTGTTTATTTTCTGTTTTCTTGTGTTCACACAATTATTCTACTGTTATTATTGTTCTTTTTATGTTTTAATTAGTGTTTGTGCCAAGTAAAGCCTTTAGGATGGTTTGGGTGATAATTGATTTGATTCTGTTAAAAAATAGAAACTTTTACGGCCAGTTCTTGAATTTTGTAAATTCACAAAAACGTGCTTTTGCTCTTAATTTTTTACACATAATTCATATACAAATTTCCCAAGTTGTCCTAATTTTTCAGAATTTTTTGAGTTACAGAAGTATGGTCAATGTTCAGATTGCTATAGTCTGTTCTGTTTTTGATAGATTCTGTTTTCATTGCATTCTGTGCTTATTTTGATAAATCTATGGATTGTACCGAGGGGTATAAGCCATGGTAAAGTTAGAATACAGTAGGTATAATGCAAAAATAAAATATGAATGGTTTACAACAGTACTTAAAGTGGTGATTTGCATTATTATACTAAGGGATCTCACGAAGGTTTCGTTAAGTTTTGTGTGATTGAAGTTTTCAAGTTTTGCGTGAGATTGCGATGGATGAAGGAATAAGGAGTGGCAAGAGCCTAAGCTTGGGCATGCCCGAGGCACCCCAAGGTAATATTCAAGGACTCCCAAGCAACTAATCTTGGGGATGCCCCAGAAGGCATCCCAGCTTTCTTCTAACGACCATCGGTAATTTTACTTGGAGCTATATTTTTATTCGTCACATATCATGAGTTTTGCTTGGAGCGTCATGTATGATATGAGTCTTTGCTTTGTTTTCTATTTAGTTTGTCACAATCATCCTTGCTGAACACACCTATTTGAGAGAGCCATATGTTATCATGATTTGTTAGAATTGCTCTATGTGCTTCACTTAAAAAATATTAAGCCAGGCAATTACTCTATGTGCTTGACTTAAATCTTTTAGAGCATGGTGGTGATTAAAATTTTAAAGAAATGCACTCTAATGCTTCACTTATATCATTTTGAGAGTATATATGATTATGTTTTAAAGAAATGCACTCTCATGCTTCACTTATATTATTTTGAGGGTTATTATTAGAAAAAAATTGAAGAAATATTTGTGCTCTCGTGCTTCACTTAAATCTTTTCAAGATTTGTTAATAGCAATGGTAATTTGCATAATATATGAATTTGGTCCCAAAGTGATGAATATTCAAGAGAGATATAACAAAAACTTTCATGAAGATCATTGGACATTATAAACTTGATTCCTTGCAATAGTTTTGCGATATGGAGATATTAATATGTGAGTCATGTTGGTGAGTAATTATGATTTAGTAAGAATATTGGTGTTAAGGTTTGTGATTCCCTATGTAAGCACGAAAGTCAATAGTTATGCAACGAAGTTACATCCTACTTGTGGTGCATTATTCAGTGTTAGTTATATTCAATGCATGTTTATGATCGTTTTCGTTTTTTCGTTGGTCGCTTCTCAATCTATTTGCTGTCCTTCATTTGTACTAAGTGGGAATGCTTCTTGTGCATCCAACTCCTTAAACCAACGTTGTGCCAAATGAGTCCACCATACCTACCAATATGATGTGTTTCCTTACTGTTCCAAGTAAATTTGTATGTGCCAACTCTAACTTTCAAAATGTCCATTTTGTGTGCCCGTACCACTCATGAACCGATAGGGGGTGGCCAATATTTTCCATTCTAGGTATTTTATTCTCAAGATGAGTGTTTATTCACTTGTCATTGCACAAGAGTGTGGCAGGTAATAGGGATGCCCAGTCCCGAAATGAATTTTTTAATATGATGTTAATAAAAATTCCTTGGAAAGTGTTGGTATGGAAGGCACCCGTGGATACGGCTAGCCATTGATTGTTTAAGAATGGTGGAAAGGAAATAAACTTTACTTTCTGTTTGGGAACCGCCTATGATTTGTCTAGCATGGAAGATATTTGGAATTCTCGGTCGTTTTCGTTGACAGGAAAAGCATGCCTCTCAAAATAATTTTATCTCTCAATTTAAGCTATGAGCTCTGGCACCTCTACAAATATATGCTTCCCTCTGCCAAGGGCCTTTCTATTTACTTTTATGCAATTTTTATTTGAATTTTGAGTCTCCATCTTCTCTTATAAAGCAACAACTAGGGAATGCTATTGTCATACTTGTGCATTGTATGTAGCTAATATTTGAGTGTGTTTCATGAATGGATCAATGATTAAGCATAATGGGCTAGGCATAGCTTTCTTTAGCGTTGATATTTTGAAAGACATAGTTGCTCGTTGATATACTTGAGTATTGATGTCTTCATGTCAAATTATAGACTATTGCTTTGAATCATTCAAGTCCAAATGTCCATGCTATAAAAGAAAAGATTGTATGATGAATATGATAGGTAGCATTCCACATCAAAAATTCTATTTTTATCATTTAACTACTCGAGGACGAGCAGGAATTAAGATTGAGGATGCTTGATACATCTCCAACGTATCTATTACTTTTTATTGTTCCATGCTATTATAGTATCAATCTTGGTTGTTTTCTATACAATTACAAGCAACTTTATATCATTTTTTGGGACCAACCTACTAAGTTAGTGCCTAGCGCCAGTTGCTGTTTTTTGTTTGTTTTTTACTTTGCAGAATATCAGTACCAAACGAAGTCCAAATGCCACAAAACTTTTTGGAGATTTTTTTGGCAATAAGAGACCCTGGAAGCTTTGGGAAGGAACGAGAAGACGAAGGAGTGGCCCACTAGGCACTAGGGTGCGCCAGGGGCCCATGGCACCCCCAGGTGGGTAGTGGGGCCCACAAGCCTCCGTTTGACATAACTCCGCCTCTATAAATTCCCAAAAATCAGAACACCTACCAGGGATCCACAAAATACTTTTTCCGCCATTGCAAGCCTCTGTTCTCGAGAGATCCCATCTGCAAACCCTTTCTGGCAGTCTGCTAGAGGGGGAATCATTCACGGAGGGGCTCTACATCAACCTTGCCTCCCCTCCGATGTTGCGTGAGTAGTTTACCACAGACCTACGGGTCCATAGGTAGTAGCTAGATGGCTAATTTTCTCTCGATGTTCTTCAATACAATGTTCTCCTTGATGTTCTTGGAGTTCTATCCGTTGTAATTCTTTTTTGCGGTGTGTATGTTGGAATCCAATGAATTGTAAGTTTATGATCAGATCTATCCATGAATATTATTTGGGTTTTCTATGAACTCTTTTATGCATGATTAATATAGCCTCGTATTTCTTCTCCGATTTACTGGTTTGGTTTGGCCAACTAGATTGATTTATCTTGCCATGGGAAGAGGTGCTTTGTAATAGGTTCGATCTTGCGGTGCTCAATCCCAGTGACAGTAGGGGGCATGACACGTATGTATCGTTGCTATTAAGGGTAAAAAGATGGGGTTTATTCATACTTGAGTTTATCTTGTCTACATCATGTCATCTTGCTTAAGGCATTACTCCGTTTTTCCATGAACTTAATACACAAGATGCATGCTGGACAGTGGTCGATGTGTAGAGTAATAGTAGTAAATGCAGAATCGTTTTGATCTACTAATCTCGGACGTGATGCCTATTTATGATCATTGCATTGGATGTCATCATAATTATTTGCTTTTCTATCAATTGCCCAAAAGTAATTTGTTTACCCACCATATGCTATTTTCTCGAGAGAATCCTCTAGTGAAAACAATGGCCCCCCGGGTCTATATTTTATCATATATTAAAACTAAAAACACCTTGCTGCAATTTTCTTTTATTTATTTTATTTTGTATTTTTGTCAGGTCTATCTATCAAATGCTATACAATTTAATCTTGCTCGTAACCATCAAGGGATTGACAACCCCTCTACGCGTTGGGTTGCAAGTATTTGTTGTTTGTGTGCAGGTGCTATTTACATAGTGTTGCTTTGTTCTCCTACTGGATTGATAACCTTGGTTTCATAACTGAGGGAAATATATATTTCTATTGTACTGCATCATCCTCTCCTCTTCGAGGAAATCCCAACGCATCTCAGAAGTAGCAAGAAAAATTTCTGGCGCCGTTTGCCGGGGAGACATCATCGACATCTATCAAGTACCTACGCATAAACTTTCATCTCCTTGCATTACTTTATTTGTCATTTGCCTCTCGTTTTCATCCTCCCACTTATAAAAAGTTTTACAAAAATACTAAAATATTTTCCGCTTGCCTTTTTCTTGTTTGATCTTTTGTTTGCTTGTGATCTTGTTTGCGTAGTTATGATGTCTCAAGGGAATTATCATGATATTTCCTATCCTAATATATTGGTTGTGATTGAAAAAATACTAAGGATTACATGTCTATGCAATTTTAGCATAACAAAAAATTTACCAAAGAACTTAAAGAACATTCTATTTTGCTTGACGCTATTACAAAACAACTAGATCATGTTAGTGAAAAAGTTGCTAATCTTCAACCTCAATTTGCTGATGCTGAAAATTTGCTAGGAAAAATCTCTGATGCACAGGCTACACTAGTGAATCAAATGGCAGCTAAGCTGGAATCTTTAGAATGTAGTATTAATGAAGAGATTAAAATGATTGGTGTTTCTTCTATTGATTCCTTGTTTAGTAATATTAAACTTGATGATAAGGGGACTGAAGAAGAGTCAACTTTAGCTAGAAGGCGTCCCTATAGCTCGGAGGGTGAAAATCTTGATGAAAATTTTATTAAAAGTGGGTTTGAAGAGGGAAAAAGTTTAACTAGTGATGTGCCCACTCTCTTGGATTACAAAGACTTTGATTATGATAGTTGTTCTTTGATTGAATATATTTCTTTCTTACAATCCATGCTAAATTCACCCAACACGTATGAGCAAAATAAGGCTTTTACTAAACATATTGTAGAAGCAATGATGAAAGCTTTAGAAGAAAAGCTAGACTTAGAGATTTCAATTCCTAGAAATTTATATGATGAATGGGAACCCACCATTGAAGTTAAAAACAAAAATTATGAGTGCAATGCTTTATGTGATTTGGGTGCTAGTGTTTCCACAATTCCGAAATCTCTATGTGATGTGCTAGGTTTTACTAATTTGGAAGACTATTCGCTTAATTTGCACTTGGCGGATTCTTCTATTAAAAAGCCTTTGAGAAGAAGTAATGTTGTTCTTATTCTTGCAAATAGGAATTATGTGCCCATAGATTTTATTGTACTAGATATTAATTGCAATCCGTCTTGTCCCATAATACTTGGTAGACCGTTCTTACGAACTATAGGCGACGTGATTGATATGAAAGAAGGGATTATTAAATTTTAGTTTCCATTAAAGAAGGGTATGGAACACTTCCCTAGAACTAAAATTAAGAAACCATATGAGTCAATCATGAGGGCAACGTATGGAGCAAAAACCAAAGATGACAATACTTGAAACTATGCATTATGCCTAGCTAGGGGCATAAAACAATAGCGCTTGTTGGGAGGCAACCCAATAGTTATCTTAATTTTTCTTGTTTTTTTTTCTATTTTCTTATGTTCACACAATTATTACACGGTTATGATTGTGCTTTTTTATGTTTTAATTAGTGTTTGTGCCAAGTAAAGGCTTTAGGATGGTTTGGGTGATAGTTGATTTGATTCTGTTAAAAACAAAAACTTTTGCACCCAATTCTTGAATTTTGTAAATTCACAGAAACGTTCTTTTGCTCTGAATTTTTTACACATAATTGATATTCTAATTTCCCATGTTTTCCTAATTTTTTAGAATTTTTGCAGTTATAGAAGTATTGTCAATGTTTAGATAACTACAGACTATTCTGCTTTTGACAGATTCTGTTTTTGTTGTGTTGTGTGCTTATTTTGGTTAATCTATGGATTGTATCGAGGGCTATAAGCCATTGCAATGTTAGAATACAGTAGGTATAATGAAAAAATAAAATATGAATGGTTTACAATAGTACTTAAAGTGGTGATTGTCGGAAATGGGGCTCCGGGGACCCAAGAAAAGGTTCGAACTCTGGGGTGTGCTCACAGAACTCTGCTAAGCTCCAGCCTGCTGCCCGCTACCTCATGGTGATGCTCCGACCTGCTCGATGTCGGTGTCAAAACTGGTGGATCTTGGGTAGGGGGTCCCGAGCTATGGATCTTGGATCAATGGGGAACAAGGGACTAGGGACATGATGTTTACCCAGGTTCGGGCCCTCTTGAAGAGGTAAAACCCTACGTCCTGCTTGATTATATTGCTTGTGTATACGAGGATTACAGAGTCGATTTACCACCAGATCAGAGGAACTAAACCCTAAACTAGTAGGATGATGGTTGTTGTCCTACCCCTGCAGACTAAACCCTCTAGTTTATATAGACACCAGGGATACTAGGGTTACACATGGTCGATTACAAAGGAAGGATAAACATGCCGATTCTTCTTATCTTGACTTGGAGGACACACCAAAGCACCAAAAAGCTCATGTCTGGATACGGGTCCGGCCTCCTAGCGTTGACAACACGGCCCAACTGTCCGGCACACAAGAGATAGGCCGGCAGGCCGAAGACCCCCTAATCCAGGACTCCCTCAGTAGCCCCCGAAGTTGCCTCCAACGCTGGTGCTTCATTGTGTCTTGAGATCTTGGTATACCTGATGCCTCCGGCTTGCGGGGTGAGTTCCTCTCCTTTTCCATGTGCGGAACCACCTTCTTTAGCCAAGTTCCTAGAGTTGTTAAGCTAGAATTCGGCCATGTGCTAACCAGGTAGTGTTCGGAATCTGAACTGCAAATATTACTTAGCCCCGAAGGCCTAACCACCCAAGTGTGAATAGTACGCTTGCCTGAAAAATTTTCAGCGAAGGGTCACACCCGTTCATATTCATCAAACCGTTGTAAAAGCTCAATTCGCGGTTCGAGGCAGCGCCTCCATTGGCACGTCCCATTGAGGTGGAGATCATGCCCACTTTTTAAGGGATATGATTAATGATTTTAATTCCCCCTTTCACGCATAACGCCGCGATGATATCAGGAAGTGGCGAGGCCCGTGGCGCAGTTAAAGGACTGTTGGAATTCACGGTAGTTTATAAAAGAAGAGCGGCCACCGCTAGTTTGGGTATGCCTTCTCCCTTCTCTTGCCATCGCTCTCCCCAACAGCAGAGCTCTAGCGCCACCAAATCTTCTCCCCTCAAGCGCTTCTCTCCAGTCGTCCCCTGGATCCAGCTATGGCCGGATTCGGCGCAGGTGGCAAGTGGGAGGTTTCCACCATCACCAATGACGACATCGAAGACTTGAAGCACGTCGGCTACCTCCCGTCCGGAATCGCTCACCGGGCCCCCGAGGAGGGCCAGGCTGTCCCCACACCTCGACCAGGCGAGAGGGTGGTTTTCATCCCCCACTTCATCCGAGGATTGGGCTTCTCGCTCCACCCTTTCGTTAGGGGGCTGATGTTCTTCTATGGGTTGGATTTCCACGATCTGGCCCCTAATTCCTTCCTCCATATCTCGGCCTTTATCATTGTCTGCGAGGCCTTCTTGGGAGTCCGGCCACACTTCGGCTTGTGGCTAAAGGTCTTCAACGTCAAGCCGAAGATAGTTGATGGCAACAAGCAGGCTGTGGCGGGGCGATGATCAGCAAGCTTGCCCGAGTCGACTGGCCGGAGAGCACGTTCATCGATACTGTCAAAATTTGGCAAAAGGAGTGGTTCTATATCACAGAACCACATGATGTGGCCTGGATGGCGTCTCCCAAATTCAGATCTGGACCCTTGGCTAGGCTAACCTCGTGGACCAAGAAAATTTTGGATTGGGGATCCACCACGGAAGTGGAGGCGATGCAGAAGCACATTTCCAACAAAATAAAGGCGGGCACCCAGCTGACCAACGTGGTCCAGGTTATGCCGTGCCGCCGCCTCCTCCCCTGCCAACAAAGGGCCACCCCAATGTTGTCTTACAAGCTCATGGATCCGGCTACCATACAGTACTTATACGGCACCACCCATCACAAGTTGTGGAAGGTGTTGTTTAATCCTCAGAAAGAGTGGCCGGCCAAGAAGGAGGACATCGGTCTCGATGCCACACACCCCCCAAAGGAGGTAACATAGCTCTTATCCATTCTACGTTCGGATATTATTCTTATGGGAGGTTTAATCCCTACTTTCTTACTCCCACAGGGCTGGCTCGAGAAGGCCAAGAAAATTGACAGCCTGGCTTCGTTGCCCGAAGACCCTCGGTCGGCTCAGCTGGAGGAGATGCTGACTGTGGCGCCATACAAGGCGCCAGAGAAGAGGGAGAAGAAGAAGAAGAAGGAGGTGTCGGAGGCCAGGGGAGGTCTCCGGCCAAGAAGGCATCTGGGTAGCAAATCCCGAGACACCCAGACCCCCTCCGCCCAAGAGGCGAAGCAGGACGATGACGAGGAGGAGAGCGGCTCCTCTCATTCGAAGAAGAGGGCGGCGTCAAGTGATGCTGAGGAGGAGCAGCCCCCTCATGCCCTAAAGAAGCAATGCATGTTCAAACTGGTCCTGCCTGACGACAGCTCGGACTCCGGCAAGGAGTCCGCGGCGTCCGAAGATGTTCCGGAGAGGAACCCTAGGGTCAAGCCCGCTGCCAAAAGGTATGAATTCAAATGCTCTTCAAGTGTTTGTTTTAATTTTCTACTGTTGATGTGTGCCCTTTATGTTGCAGTCCACCGCGCGCCCACCCTGCTGACCAAACCTCCGAGGGGACTTCTCCGCCAGCTGAGAGCGGGTCCGCATCACGCTCCACGCCTCCTTTGGTCGGCGGGGAGGCCGGGGAGGTGCTGTACCGATGGACCCCTCCCGGCTTGGACACGGGAGGTGGCGGTGACGAGATTATGGCCGAGGCTAACACCTCGGTAACCGAACACCAAGAGGAGGGATATCTCCTAGTGAACAAATAGGGGGACCTCGGTCAATCCGAGCTCTCCCAGAAGAAGGCCTCGGATCCCCCAAGGCCCCTGGAAGCATCAATTTTGCCTTCCACCGGAGGAGCCGGGGCCCCGCCGCCAGTGTCGAATACCGGCGACCGAGTTGCGGCTGGGTGGCCGAAGGTGATGGAGGAGGCTTTGAACAGCTCCTCCATCGTTGCGGAGCACCGCGCCTTAATGGGCGTGGTGCTGCAAAGTATTTGGTCCATTAACAATGGACTAAAGGAAGCCTTTCGTGGCCTCCTGGCGGTCTTCGAGGTAAGCCGTGTAATGTTCCTTTCATGAAGAGAATTGTACATCGCATGTAGATAGTAGCCCCCGAGACTTTGTCAAGCTTGGAAGAACCTGGCAGAGGATCGAAAAATCATGAAATCGGGAGTCTGAACTATGCGATGTTTGTTATTGTAGGTCTCATCTCTTGCGACGGCTGCGAATGCCGCGGCGTTGGATGAGATGAATCAGAAGCTCAAGAGCTCCGATGAAGAGCTCGACCTCGTCACCAAGCGGTTTGACGAGGCGCAAGGTGAGTTCGGTCGAGACTTTTGTGTTTCTTTTGTTTATCAAGGTATTCAGGATTGTCTCTAAACCGAAAATGCATAACATAGCTGCTCCCGCGGAGGTTGCGAGCCTCAAGGCCGAACTCAAGAAGGCTAAGGAAGCGGCGGCCGAACAGAAGGCGACGGCCGAGCGAGCGGCCGCCGAACTCAAGACGGTGAAGACCGTCAGTGAGAAGCACGAGGCCAGGGTGGCCGAGGTACAACAAGAGCTCAAGGATGCCGTCACTAAATGTGAGGACCTTGAGCAGAAAAACAAGGAACAAACCGCCGAGCTGTCCAAGATAGGGCAGGAAATCCGATAGGTGAGGACGGAGGCGCGGGGCCCTCGAGAGGAGCTCCACCAAGTGAAGCAGATTGCGGATGGTAATCCATACTTACTGCAGAGTGTCTTTGGTGCAGAGGTTCGCATTGCTTACACGGGTCTGCCGTTCCTCGGGCGCGTTCGTGAAGCTCCCCAGGAGTGCGGCATATGCGGTGAGGCATTATGCAGCTCGGGAGGGCAATACAGAGCTCAGGCCATTCTGGGCACAATTCCAGGCGCCCGAACACCCTCCCCTCCTTAGCAACCAGATGAAGCGGCTGATGGAGCTGCATCGGATGGTCGAGCCAGCCATGAAGGACCTCTGTGTTCGGCTGTGGCCCGCGGAGCCAATACCGAGTAGCTACTTCGGTCTGGTGCAGAAGCTGTGTGACGTGTCCTCCTGGGTTGATGCTGTGAAGCGCTCTGCGTGCATCGAAGGAGCTCGGATGGCCTTCGCGAAGAGCATGGTGGACTGGCCTAAAATCTAGCCAGTTGAGATGGCCACCGGTCCCCCGCCTGCTGGAAAGGAGCATCGCCGTCCCAAGCAGTATTTCCCCATTGTTATGGATGGTGCTTGGGCGATACAGGACCAGTGTCCCAAAGATGTAATCCTTGAGTAAAATATCATGTATTCAATGACAATTAGACCTTTTGCTATATAATGTTGCCTTTTGTACGGTTTATCATACTTGAATGTGTTTTGGTTTTATTTTGACTCCTGTGCGACCGTTTTGAATCTGAAAGTTGCTAGTCGTCGGCTTCAGCCCCCATGTAGATGCTATGAGGGGTGTTTCGCCGTCTGCACTGTGACCCTTAGCCGACATCTCGGTGCCCGAAGGCGGTAGTGAATGTGGGGAACCAGGCAATCAGACTATGTGGCGTTATTACCTTCACTTAGCCATAGGAGCTTGACTGCGGGGGCTAGTGACTAGCCCCCAGTGTTTTGTGATATTCGGGAGATCCGAGGTATGTACCTATATCACTTTGGCTTGTCCGAAAACACAAACCCTTTGTATTACATGGTGTAATCGCCAATGATTCTTAGTTTAACACTTGTCATCGGATCACCGACCAGTTCTCTCTTATTAAAAATGAAAACTTTTACAGATGAAAGGTTTACACGAGGCCTTGAAGCGTGGTTGATATCCCTACTGTGCCCTGCTGCATGTCTGCGCCTTCGCTGTGGAAGTTGTCCGGGGAACCGAAAACCACTTCCAAAGTCAAGGTGCCCTAGTAGCGGGCTTCCATGCATGGGATTACCCACTTAAAGGTGGTGTTACAAGGCTTGATCCTTGACGGGTCAATGCCCATTTTCCTCACTGTATCTGCATAAATCAGATTGAGGCTGCTGCCCCCATCCATAAGGACTCTAGTGAGGTGATACCCATCGATAATGGGGTCGAGGAGCAGGGCCGCCGACCCCCCGTGACGGATACTGGTCGGATGGTCTATACGGTCGAAGGTGATCTTGCATGCTGAGCATGGGTTAAATTTCGGGGCTACAGGCTCTATGGTGTAGACATCCCGAAGTGCATGTTTCCGCTCCTTCTTGGGTATATGGGTGGCGTAGATCATATTCACCGTCTTTACCTCGGGAGGGAATTTTTTCTGGCCTCCATTGCTCAGCCTGCGAGGTTCTTCGTTGTCCTCGCTGTGGGGGCTTTTGCCTGCATCTTCGGCTATGACCTTGCTGGCCTGTTTGCTTACCCAACAGTTACGGTTGGTGTGGTTGGCAGGCTTGTCAGGCGTGCCGTGGATCTGGCAGGGTCTGTCCAGAATTGTGTCCAACTTGGTGGGTCCATCCTGGTTCCCCTTAGAGGGTTTCTTCTGCGGTTCTGTTTTGGAGTTGTGGAACCCGGCGTTCACTGTCGTGTCTTCGGATTCGCCGCCGTTATGGCGACGCTTATTTCTGTTGTGTCGTGGTTTCTCGTTTCCATTTCGGACTTCCGAGGTTCCCGGTTTGGTGCTTCTACGAGCCAGCCAACTATCTTCTCCCGCACAGAAGCGGGTCATGAGAGAGGTAAGTGCTGCCATTGTCCTTGGTTTGTCTTGGCCGAGCTGGCGTGTGAGGCATTCGTCCCGGATACTATGTTTGAATGCGGCTATGGCTTCAGCGTTCAGACAATCGATGATCTGGTTCTTTTTGGTCAAAAACCTATTCCAGAATTGCCTGGCCGACTCACCAGGCTGTTGGACCACATGGCTCAAGTCATCGGCATCTGGAGGCTGGACATAGGTGCCTTGAAAGTTAGCTCGGAAAGCATCCTCGAGGTCTTCCCAGCTCCCTATGGAGTCTTCGGGGAGACTATTCAACCAATGCCGGACTGGTCCTTTGAGCTTTAATGGCAGATATTTAATGGCGTGGAGGTCATCTCCTCGAGCCATATGGATGTGGAGAACGAAATCTTCGGTCCACACAGCTGGGTCCATAGTCCCATCGTAGGGCTCGATGTTTACGGGTTTAAACCCTTCTGGGAACTAGTGTTTCATCACCTCATTAGTGAAACACATGGGGTGACCGACGCCCCTTACTCGGGCTACATTGCGTCGGAGCTCGGCCTCCATCCCGGCCCGGTGATGCTCCCAGGCTCTATCGTTCCAGTCAAGCCGCACTTGGTATCCCTCCCATCTATCGGGAGGGTATCCTCTGGATCCGTAAATGGATCTTTTTTGACCCGCTCTAGAGGCCAAGTCGTGTCAGAGATCAAATCGATATTCTGGTTGTGTTGCCTCCTTGCCTTTTTGACAAGGGGGACAGCTCGATGTTCGGCTTCTCCTGCCGGCATGTCCCGTCCTCAAGTGGGGCGGCCTGGTTGGTCACCTTGAGTTCGTCTGGGTGGCGCGAGCTCAAGGGCCTCGCCGTTGAATTGCGGCAACAATTTGTGGTTGGGGTACTCTTTGTTTGCCACTCGTGGTCGTACCCTTCTTCGACTGCTAGGACTTTTGTCCATCTGTTGTTGAGGGTGTCTTGTTTGGCTTTTATCTGTTGTTGTTTCTTTTTCAGACTTCACACGATGGCAATGAGCTGCTGCTTGAACCGCTCTTGGTCCAGTGGATCTTCTGGAACAATAAAATCTTCAACTCTGAGGCTGACCTCCTCTTCGGAGAGAGGCATGTAGTTGCTATCCTCGCAATAATTGGGATCCTCGGGGTTATACTAACCCCCATGCCCCTCTGGTTCATCAGGTTGTTTCTCGGGGGCGGGGTCACCGAGGTGTTCCGCATTGTCCAGAGTATCATCCTCTCTGATGCTCGTGTTGCTTTCCCTGCCTTGACGTCCCTTGGATCATCGGCGTTGTCTCCGGTGTTTGGGGGGCTCCTCGCCAGGCTTGTTACTGTCTCTTCTGGGGGTGTTATCCCCATTATTAGTGCCATTGCCATTGTCCTTGGGGGTGTCCACCATGTAAATGTCATAGGTGGAGGTGGCTGTCCATCGGCCAGTGACGGGAGGGGAAGTGTTAGTGTGGGCCATGGCGTCGCTATCGTCGTCCATGTCATTGGCCTCCTTGAAGGCGTAGTCTAGCATGTCGGTTAAGTCTTCGACAGTGGCTACTAAGTCGGTGGTGGGTGGGATGTAAAATTCCCAGTAGCCCGCCTCGAGGCCCGGCTGAGCATGAGCCAAGGATGGGCCATCCAAGATGGTCATCGTCTGGATCCGGTCCAGTGCCTCGTTTAACAGGGCGAGGCTGGCCGGATTGGAGTTTGAGGTTTCTTCGAAGTCAACCTTCGAAAAGATGGTGAGGCGAGGGGTGAATCCGGCCAGGGCCGACTCTTGGTGTCCGGATGTCGAACTGTTGCCAAGGCTCGAGGCCAGATTTGCGGTAAGGAGGGGGTGTCCGGCCGAGGGTGATTCGTGGTCTTCGGACATAGTGCTGGCATTTGAGCTCAAAGCCGCCCACGAGATAAGGGCCGATCCAAAGATTGGATCGGGGAGAGGCCCCGAAGTTGACGCTTTGGGGTCCGCGGGCGTCCCAGGTGAAGTTGAGAAGCCAGTGAAGATCAGATCGCCCCGAGCGCCGGTGATGTACTCTAAGTTACCAAACCTAATCTGGTGCTCAGGGGTGAAACTGTTGACCTGGCCAAGATGACCGGTCGAGTCGGCGTGCGGCACGATGCTGCCGAACCCGAAAAGTTGCCTGGGGATGAAGATATCCCCGGTGTTGATGCCGTCTTCGATGATCAGGTGAGCCATCAATCCTTTGGCGATCCAACAATGAAACTCTCAATGAAAGCACTAATGTCAGTGTCAAAACTGGCAAATCTCAGGTAGGGGTCCCGAGCTGTGGATCTTGGATCAATGGGGAACAATGGACTAGGGACACGATATTTACCCAGGTTCAGGCCCTCTCGAAGATGTAAAACCCTATGTCCTGCTTGATTATATTGCTTGTGTATATGAGGATTACAGAGTTGATCTACCACGAGATCAGAGGAACTAAACCCTAAACTAGTAGTATGATGGTTGTCGTTCTACCCCTGCGGACTAAACCCTCTAGTTTATATAGACACCAGGGGTACTAGGGTTGCACATGGTCGGTTACAAAGGAAGGATAAACATGCCGATTCTTCTTATCTTGATTTGGAGGACACACCAAGGCACCAAAAAGCCTCCTGTCCGAATACGGGTCCGGCCTCCTAGCGTTGACAACACGGCCCAACAGTCCGGCACACAAGAGATAGGCTGGTAGGCTGAAAATCCCCTAATCAAGGACTCCCTCACTCGAGCTGAAGGAAAAGAACACTGACCAGGCATTTTACCAAGGTTCGGGCCACCTTGTGTTCCTGCTTTGTGTGGATTGCCTCGCGAGGGAGGATGAGTGTGTGGGTACAAGCGGCCTTAGGAGGCTTCAGGAGCGTCTCCGGGCTTGAGGGGTGGGTCAACTCGATCCCCTTCTAAGGTGGTGACCTAGCTATACTTATACTAGCCTCGGTCCTCTTCCCCACAAAACTCTAGGCGGGAAGGGCTGCAACAACAGCCAAATTCTAAGGGGGAAAGCGGTACAACTTATCCTGACTAAAGGTGGTCTTCGCCTGCCAAAGCTTCCTACCATGACACACCGGTGGGCTCGGCGATGACCTCCGTTCTGGCGAGCCCGCTATCCTGATCTTCTAGCACCAAAGTAGCAACCTTTTGGGATTGCCTCAGGAACCGCTATGCTATCCTTGCTCCCTTAGAATGAAAGGGGAAAAATCCTTATCCGCACCTACGGGCGCCCTCCTGGCTCCGCTTGTCATGGCTCGCGTCACCCACATGCAGCGCGAGGCGGGCTTGGCGTGCCTAGACATATCTGCCCCGCGAGGGGCCTCAGGAGGCAGCCTCGGGAGGCCGCCCTATGTGAGGCCCTCGGGAGCTCTTGATGACCCTTGCTGAAGTTCGCCTTGCGAGGCAGAGGCCCTCGCGAGGGTCTTGCTTGTGAAGCCTTGAAGGCGGGCCATGCTGGGCCCACGTCATGCGCCATGTTTGGGCTGCAGCCAGACGGGCCTGGGTAACCCCAGTCCCACGGGCCCAATAATAGCCCCCGGGCCTGTGGTGCACATGACTCCGCTCACGACGGAGGGAGAGAGAGGGGGCGAAGCGACACGGGCCCCAACCGCCTGCGGGCCAGGCTCGACCCGTGGCACAGGGTGGGGTGCGGGACGCCCCCACGTCCCCACGACGCCACGGCAACTGCCCACGCTGACATAAAACCTGCTTGTGCTGGTTGCATGGCCATCATTACCTTCCCGCACGCCCATCCTTCGGCTCCTTCATTCTCGAGCAAGCTCGCGCCTTCTACACAGGACCTGCACCGCTCCTACCCAATTGCGCCGCCATGGCTCCTCCGAGCAAGGGGGGCAAGGCGGCGGTGGCGGCGGATGGCCAAGCGGGGTTGGGGACCGTCTTGGGCCGGTCCATGGTGCTCAACCTCGAGGGGCTCGACAAGGTCCACCCGATGATCGCGGATGACTTCAATGAGTGGGGACGACAAAGATTTGGCCCACTTCGAGACCTCTCGCTGATCTGGACGCCACCACCATCGCCATTCATCTTCCCGCGATCTTCTCTGGCTTGCTGCCCCCGTTCTCAGACTTCTTCAATGTCATGCTTTCACATTATCAGGTGCATGCGCTACACCTAGACCCAAAATATATCCTCCTCCTTTCATCCTTCACCTTCTTGTGCGAAGCCTTTGTGGGCGTGCCTCCTTCTGTGGCACTACACCACCATTTTGTCTACCTTCGGCTCACCGCCGTCGACCAGCACTCCGGGTGTGTTTCACTTTGTGTTGTGGCTGCGATGGCGGGCGACGACATCGACATGGAGGTCAACCACGAAACGGATGGCTTCAGGCGGCAATGGGTATAAATGGAGGAGGCCCAGTTCAGCCCCCTTCTGCTGATTTCATCGTCCCCAGTTGTGGCGAGCTCTGGATGGGGGCATGAGAGGCTTGACGACCCGAGGCTTTCGCGGGTCCTAGCGAGGATGGCCGATCTGAGGGCGGCGGGAGTGATAGTGACGATGGTGGTGAGAGAATTCCTCCGTTGGCGGATCGCCCCCTTCAGTGCCACTCCCACCCCATGTGGGCCTTCACCGGCCGAAAAGACAGGATGCAGCTCCAAACGGGCCGCCTGTCTCTGGACGTGTTAAGCAGAATACTCCAAGTCCTGACCAGCGAAGAGGCAAGCGGTCTCCCTGGGCAAGGGTACCCTCTGTACAACTATACAAGCAAGGAGGCCTTTGCCGGGAGGATGTCGCGATTCGATCAGTGGGGGCTACTCCCCGAAGGTCACGTGGGGCCTCAGGACAACCTCTTACAAGTGGTCCTAGGGCCCGAGAGCCTCGCGGGTGTGACACCCCTGGCCGCAATGGTGGAGGGTGGTGGCAGCCCGTATCCTCGGCCCGCTCGGCATCACTCTCCTCTGTAGGCAGGCGTCGGCGACATCGCCCTGCGAGGGGGTGGGGCCACCATTCCAGGCGCGACGGGCGGCGTGCAGAGTCCTAGGGCGACGGTCCCCGGGTTGCACGACCCCGGGAGGAGGATCCGGCCGGAGGGCGCCACCGGCGTACTGTCGAGGATGTTGAAGAAGAGGAAATGGGTCGCAATGGACGAGTAAGCACTTTGCCCTTTTCGCCTCTCGTGCGGCAGGCATTGCTAAGACTTCTCTTCTCCCAGGTCCTCTTCAGGCAAGAAGGTTAATGAGCCACCAAGCCACGCGACCGCCTATTCGCCACCTGCCGTGGCCATGGGGCGCGGCAAGGGCGTGGTCCTCCAAAGCACCGCGATCGTGTCGGGGCGAAGGGAGGCCTCCCCGCCACCTGCCGGAGGCGCGGGGCACAGAGTGACTACGCACCCCCTCGGTCCCCAAGGGCGGCCCTTCGTTCATGGGGGCGATGGCGGTTCTCCCAAAAGAGGCCCCGGTGAGCGGCTCCCCCGCCTCCCGGGTGCCAACCGTGGGGGCCAGCACCAAGCAGGCGAAGGCGGGGCCGTCGGCCGCGGTGCCTGCCCACACCGGCACCCGAGGCAGCCGAGGGCTGACAGACACCTGTGGGAGGGTGCCGAGCCCGCGGGGCACGCCGCCTTGCCCAGGAGGGACGGAATAGGTACCAGCCAGTTTCCAGCCCCAGACGAATGCGGGCGAGTCCTCTCATACCGCGGTAGCGGGCGGGAGCGCAGGGCTCATCCCTCGTCGGGCCTTAGTGCTTGCGAGCGGCCAGGCCGCAGTCAGGCACGATGTCTTGCAGAATGCGAAGGACGCACTAAGCCAGCTCGAGGCGGAGCTTCATTATGTTGACGCACGCCTCGCGGACGAGCACCTGCACCTGGCGCACGGGTGGCACCAGCTTGAAGTCGTCGTTAAGTTTAGCCATCTCCAACATGAGTCCACCCGCTTGAAGGGCGAGGGGTCTGCCGCTGCGGCAAAGGATGCATGCGAGCGTGCCCTCTAGGAGGCCAAGGCAGCGGACCGGCTACGCGAGGCCGTGGAGGCCCGCGAGCAGGAGCTTCTGGCTTCGAACACCATCTTGGAACAGCAACTCTAGACAAGAAGAGATGCCCTCTCCGCCCATGACGTAGGCTTGGTGTCGCGCGAGGCGGATCACTGGGCCCTTGAGACAGAGCTCGCCTTAACATCATCTGAGCAGAGCCTGGAGCGCGAGCGGTTGGAGGCGCTAGACGACAATGTGACCGCAGCCCTGGCCTCCTATGCCTAGCGCATGGAGAAGGCCAACGCCAACTTGGTGGCCAAGGAGAAGAGGATCCCGGATGATGCTGACTCGAAGATCGAGCTGAACTACAAGGCTCTTGCCAAAGACTACATCGATAAGTTGACGCTGCAGGAGGGTCACTTCAAGACGTGGCGACAGGAGCTACTGCACGAGATAGATGGCCTCAAGGAGGTGCTAACCAAGGCTGAAGGGCGGCAAAAGGCTGTGCTAAAAGCTCAGACCACCGCTGAGGCTGAGCTGGCATCGCTTTAGGAGCAGGTGGGAGGCGTCATGTCCCTCGTGGAGCGGGCGGCAGACGAAGCGAACCGGGCTCGGGGGCTGTAGCATACGTGCTCCAAGATGTTCCGGAACCTCGAGGTGAGGGCTCGCCTCGCCCTGGGCTCCTTCTGCATGGAGGACGTCTCCAGCCCGCTCGTGCCCAACGACGCCGTCTACCTCGCCTTCTTCACCAAGGTTGTGGAGCGGCTCGAAGGAGGCACAAAGAAGGTGGGCCAGCTCGTCGAAGAGGAAAACCACGACATCCTCGCCCAAGCCTTGACGCGCATCTTCAACCACCTCTTCTGCTTCGACCCCGACTTCGATTTTGAGGCCGTGATAGCCCCCGTCCCCGAAGTGATCCACCACACCCTCGGGGAATGGGTGGAGGACCATGTGGATGCGCTGAGCGCATGGTTCGCTCCTAATAGCCGCGAAGACTGATGCGAGGCCGAGGAATATGAAGATGATGGTGAACATGAAGATGACGGTGATGAGGGCAGCGACGTCGTGTCTCCTTAGGTCGCCCCTCTCTTCTTTCCTGCCAAAACCTAGTTATGACCCCGTGGGGGCGTGAGGAACATTTTGTCGTAATCCATAATGATGTACCGAACAACATTTGTGTTCTCATGAGGCTTGTTTTTCCTTCGCGCCTGCTTTTGTGCTCTGTGTCGTTAGAACACAGCACCCGAGCAGGGCTCGGTCGTCGCTGATATGCCCAGTCAAGATGCCTAGGCAAGGCCAGGAGGTAAGAGCGCTGGGGCTAGCGAGCGCTCCTGACGCGAAAAGTTTGAGGGGGGGGGGCAGCGCGTGCTCGTTGGCTCTCTAATGTGCATCGTGCGAGGACATTAGACACCAAGGCATGGTGGGGTGGTGCACGCGGGAGCAGGCCCAGAGCCCGGCTGCCTAGGCTCTTAACGTTGCTGGGACTAACCCTAGCACAAGCACCATAACCAGCCCCCGCTCGCGTGAGGCTCATGAGAGAGGCGTCGGGCGCGCGTGGCTGACGAAAAGAGTGAAATCCAGTAAAACGCCGCAAGGAAAACCAAATTGTTTTCTTAGAGAAGATGCAAACACGACAGTCTTTATTTAGGGAAATTGCAAGCTTGTTTACAAGCAAAAAGGAAATGGCTACCGCGTCCCGCACCTCATTGGTCTTCCCGCCAGCGCGGAACATGGGGCCTCCACTTGGGCATGGGCACGATCGATGTCCGATTGTTCCGCCAGCATGGAGAATGGGGCTTCCACTTGGGCGTGGGCATGGTTGCGGTTCAACCGTTCCACCAGCACGGAGCATGGGGCTTCCACTTGGGCGTGTGTGGGAGCCCGCGCGAGGCCGAGGGGCGGTGCACCGGGAGACTCTAGGGCATGTACAGCCCCACCTCATTCTTACGTAAGAGGATCACAGGTAGAACTTGCGGAGGTGCTGGATGTTCTAGGCGTTCTGCACCAGAACTCCATCCTCCGTCTCCAGGCATGTCGCGCCAGGCCTGGAGATGTGGGTGACACTGAAAGGGCCTTCCCACATGGGCAAGAGCTTGTGGGGGCCCTCCCTAGAGAGGATCTGCCGCAGGACAAGGTCCCCTACCTCGAGAGTGTGAGGACGGATGTTGCGGCTGTGGTAGCGATGCATGGCCTGCTGATACCTCACGGCGCAAAGGGTGGACCAGCGGCGGACCTCCTCGAAGAGCACAAGATCTGCCTCCCATGAGTCATCCTGGCGCGCCTCATCGAACGCCAGGATTCACGGGGAACCATGCTTGACCTCCGAGGGGAGGACCGCTTCGGCCCCTTAGACGAGGAAGAAGGGGGTTTCGCCGGTGAACTTGGTCGCGGTGGTGCGAATGGACCACAGCACGGAATGTAGCCCGTCCAGCTAGCCCTTGCCGCAGGCCTCAAGCTTCTTCTTGAAGCTCCTAGTCTTGAGGCCCTTGAGGACCTCAGCATTGGCACGCTCAGCCTGTCTGTTACTTCGTGGGTGTGCCACCGAAGCATAGCATATCTATGTTCGAAGGTTAGTGCAATATGACATGAAGAGACTGCTTGTAAACTGGGAGCCGTTGTCGGTGATGATACGATTGGGGACGCCGAATCGGCTCACGAGACCCTTGATGAACTTGACGGCCGAGCCGGCTGGGATGGTGCGCACGGGCTCCACCTCCACCCACTTGGTGAACTTGTCGATGGTGACGTAAAGGTATCGGTAGTCACCAGCCGCCTGAGGGAATGGCCCCAGTATATCCAGTCCCCATACCGTGAAGGGCCATGAGAGTGGGATTGCCTGGAGCCCTTGGGCCGGCTGATGGGTTTGCTTGGCGTGGAACTAGCAGGCCTCGCAAGATAGGACCAGCTCAGCCGCGATGTGGAGCGCCGTAGGCCAGTAAAACCCGCCGCGAACAGCTTGCCCACGAGGCTGTGGGACGAGGAGTGGTGCCCGCAATCTCCCCCTTGGATGTCGGCTAGTAGCTCGCTCCCTTGCTCTTCTAAAATGCACGGCAGCGAGACATCATTGGGGCGCTTGCAGTATAGCTCGCTGTCTCGCAAGTGATAGGCAGTGGCCTGCTGGGCCACGCGCTCCGCTTCTGCATCCTCTTCCGGAAGGGTGCCGTGGAGCAGGTAACCCTTGAATTCCTTGACCCAACTGTTTGCCTGAGGTTCCAACACCAACAGCAGGCAGGCTCTGGAGGATGGGCCGTAGGCGGGCGTGCCCATGGGTGGCGCGGGCGGGAGCTCCTTAAGGAGCAGCGTCGGGCTAACAACCGGGGGCACAGCTGATGGCGCAAAAAGCCTCTCTTCAAAGATGCCATGTCTCTGGGGCTCGTGGCGGGATGCTCGCTTGGCGATGTCGTCAGCTTCCTTGTTAACACCGCGTGGG
Source organism: Thinopyrum elongatum (assembly GCA_011799875.1). Classification (NCBI taxonomy): domain Eukaryota; kingdom Viridiplantae; phylum Streptophyta; class Magnoliopsida; order Poales; family Poaceae; genus Thinopyrum; species Thinopyrum elongatum. The sequence continues at coordinate 246,763,103 of CM022302.1, read as the reverse complement.
GCGTGATGTAATTCCAAACAAACAAAATGCTTCTCAAGTTTACGTACCTCCTCTAGATACGCTTCCATGTGCTTGTCTTTGGTCTTGTACTTTTTATTGGAGAACTTGACAAGGAGCTGGGAATCGCCCTTGATGGTGAGGCGCTTGACTCCCAAGGTGGCAGTGGCCTTGAGGCCGGCGATCAGGCCCTCATACTCCACAATGTTGTTGGAGACCCTCTTGCCATGCTGGAAGCATAGCTGGACGGCGTCGTAAAGCTTGTTTTCAGTCGGGGAAACGAGCACGAACCCAGCCCTCGATGATCCTTGCTAACGCTCACCTCATGAGGCGGGGGCCCTCGTGAGGGTCTTGGTCATGAAACCTTGACGCTGGGCCGCGCCTGGGCCTCTGATGATGCCATGCGACAGGTCGCAGGTAGACGGGCCTGGGTACCCCCAGTCCCATGGGCCCGACAGTAGCCCCCGGGCCTGCGGTGCGCACGACTCTGCTCGCGGCGGAGGAGAAGAGAGGCACGAAGCGATGCGGGCCCTAACCCCCTGCGGGCCACGCTCAACACGTGGCGTGCGCCGGGGCATGGGGCAACCCCACTCCCCCACGACACCTCGGCAACTGCTCCGGCTGGCAAGTGCTGGTCGCACAGCCATTATTACCTTCCTGCATGCCCATTTTTCAGCTCCTTCCTTCTCGAGCAAGCTTGCACTTCCTTCACAGGACCATCGCCGCCCTCGCCCCATTGTGCCGCCATGACTCCTCTGAGCAAGAAGGGCAAGGCGCAGCAGGGGCGGATAGCTGAGCGGGGCTAGAGGCCCCCCTAGGCCGGTCTATAGTGCTCAATCACGAAGGGCTCGACAAGGTCCGCCTGATGATCGCGGATGATTCAAATGAGTGGGGGCGATAAAGGTTTGGCCCGCTTCGCATCCTCTCACCGATCTGGATGCCACCACCATCGCCATTCATCTTCCCGCGATCTTCTCTGGCCTACTGCCCCCATTCTCACACTTCTTCAATGCCGTACTTTCGCACTATCAGGTGCATGCGTTCCACCTAGACCCGAGATCCGTTCTCCTCCTTTCAGCCTTCGCCTTCCTATGCGAAGCCTTTTTGGGTGTGGCTCCTTCGGTGGCACTGCTCCGCCATTTCTTCTGCCTCTGGCTTACCACCGCCAACCAACGCTCCGGGTGTGTGACGCTTTGCGCCGTGGCCATGATGGCGGGCAACGGCATCGACCTGGAGATCAACCACGAAGCAGATGGCTTCAGGAAGAAATGGGTATACATGGAGGCGGCCCAGTACAGCCCCCTACTACTGATCCCGTCATCCCCGACCGAGGCACGAGAGGCTTGACGACCCGAGGCTTTCGCGGGTCCTGGCAAGAATGACCGACCTGAGGGCGGCGGGAGTGACAGTGAAGATGGTGTTGAAGGAATTCCTCCGCCAGCGGATTGCCCCCCTTCAGTGCCACTCCTGCCCCATGTGGGCCTTCACCGGCCTGGAAGACAGGATGCAGCTCCAAACGGGCCGCCTGCCTCCCGACGTGTTAAGCGGGATTCTCCAAGTCTTTACTGGCGAAGAAGCAAGCGGGTTGCCCGAGCAAGGGTACCCTCTGTACAACTACACGAGCAAGGAGGCCTTTGCCATGAGGATGCCGCGATTCGATCAGTGGGGGCTGCTCCCGGAAAGTCACAAGGGGCCTCGGGACAACCCCTTCCTGGTGGTCCCATGGCCTGAGAGCTCCGCGAGCGCGAGACCCCCGGTCGCCATGTAGGGGGCGGTGGCAACCCACCTCCTCGGGTCGCCCTGCAACATCCCCCTCCATCAGCAGGCGTCGGTGGTGTCGCCCCACCAGGGGGCGGGGCCACCATCCCGGGCGCGATAGGCGGCACGCAGGGCCTCAGGGCGACGGTCCCTGGGTCGCACGACCCCGGGAGGAGGATCCGGTCAGAAGGCAGCTCTGGCATGCTGTAGAGGACCTTGAAGAAGAGGAAATAGGTCGCGATGGACGAGTAAGCACTTCCCCCTTTTTGCCCCTCGCGCGGCAGGCATCCCTAAGCCTTCTCTTCCCACAGGTCCTCTTCAAGAGGGAAGGTCAAGGAGCCCCCGAGCTGAGCGGCCGCCTATTCACCGCCTATCGCGGTCGTGGGGCGTGGTGAGGGCATGGTTCCCCAAACCACTACGGTCGCGTCGGGGCAACGAGGGGCCTCCCCTCCACCCACCGGAGGCGGGGCGTGGGGCGACAACAGTACTCTTGGGGGAACTTCTGGCGAGTGGCTCCTCCGCCTCCGGGCGCCCTCCGTCGGGGCCAGCACCAAGCAGGCGCAGGCGGAGCCGTTGACCGCTAAGCCTGGCCACGTCGGCGCGCGAGACAACCGAGGGCTGGCAGCTACCTATGGGGAGGCGTCGAGCCCGCGGGGAGCGCCACCCCTCCTAGGAGGGACGGACGAGGTGCCAGCCAGCTTCCAACCTCCGACGGGCGTGGGCGAGCCCTCTCCTGTCGTGGTAGCGGGCGGGAGCGCTGGGCTTAACCCTGGTCGGGCCTTGGTGCTTGCGAGCGGCCGGGCCACTGTCAGGCAAAATCTCCTACAGAACGCGAAAGGCGCACTGAGCCAACTCGAAGCGAAGCTTCATGACGTCAATGCACGCCTCGCGAATGTGCACCTGCAGCTGGCGCGCGGGTCGCGCCAACTTGAAGTCGCCGTGAAGCTTAGCCATCTCCAGCACGAGTCCTCCTGCTCGAAGGTCGAGGGGTCCATCGCTGCGGCAAAGGAAGCCTACGAGCACGCCCTCCAGGAGGCCGAGGTGGTGGATCGGTGGCGTGAGGCCGTGGAGGCTCACGAGCAGGAGCTTCAGGCTTCAAACGCCATCTTGGGGCAGCAACTCCGGGTGCGAAGAGATGCCCTCACCGCCCATGACGCAGGCTTGGCGTCGCACAAGGCGGATCTCCGGGCACTTGAGCAGGAGCTTACCTTGACATCAACAAAGCAGAGCCTGGAGCGTGAGCTGTTGGAGACGCTGGACTGCGATGTGACCGCAACCCTGGCCTCCGACGCTTAGTGCATGGAGAAAGCCAACGCCAACCTGGTGGCCAAGGAGAAGAGGATCCAGGAGGACGCTAACTCGAAGATCGAGTAGAACCGCAAGGCACTTGCCAAGGACTACAGCCAAAAGTTGGCGCTGCAGGAGGGCCGCTTCAAGAGTCGACGACAGGAGTTGCTACATGAGATAGATGGCCTCAAGGAGGTGCTGACCGAGGCTGAAGGTCAGCGAAAAGCCATGCTAAAAGCCCATACCACCACCAAGGCTGAGCTGGCATCACTTCAGGAGCAGATGGGAGGCGTCACGTTCCTTGTGGAGTGGGCGGCGGACAAAGCGAATTGGGCTCGGGGGTTGCAGCATACATGCTCCGAGATGTTCGTGGACCTCAAGATGAGGGCTCGCCGTGCCCTGGGCTCCATCTGCAAGGAAGACATTTCCAGCCCGCTCGTGTCCAACGACGTCGGCTAGCTCGCCTTCTTCACCAAGGTCATGGAGCGACTCGAAGGCGGAGCAGATAAGGTGGGCAAGCTGGTCGAAGAGGAGAGACGCGACCTCCTCGCCCAAGCCTCGACGCATGTCTTGAGCCACCTCTTCCGCTACGACCCTGACTTCGATTTCAAGGCTATGATATCTCCCGTTCCCGAAGTGATCCGTGCCGCCCTCGGGGAGTGGGTGGAGGACCACGTGGATGCGCTGAGCGCACGGTTTGCTCCTAACGGCCACGGAGACCGACGTGAAACCGAGGAACATGAAGATGACGGCGAACATGAAGATGATGGTGATGAGGGCAGCAATGTCACATCTCCTTAGGTTGCCCCTCTCTTCTTTCCCGCCGATACTTGGTCCTGACCCCATGGGGGAGTGAGGAATATTTTGCTAGCACCCTTAATGATGTATCGAACAGCATTTCTGTTCTCATGAGGCTTGTTTTTCCTTCGCGCCTGCTTTTGTGCTCTGTGTCGTTCGACATAGCCCCCGAGCGGGGGTCGACCATCGCTGGTATGCCGGATCGAGTTGCCCAGGCAAGGCCAGGAGGTGAATGCTCCTGAGGAAAAAAGCATTGGGAGCAACGCGTGCCCGCTGGCATGCTCATGAGCATCACATGAGGACTTAGACACCAAGGCCTTGGTGAGGCGGTGTGCGCCGGGGCAGGCCTGTGGCCCGGGGCCCCTACCGCCTGGACCCTTAAAGCCGCTGGGACTAATCCGAGCGCAAGCACCATACCTAGCCCCACTCGTGTGAGGTTCATGAGGGAGGCGCTAGGCGCACGTGACTGTCAAAAACGAAATCCAACAAAACACCACAATAAAAACCCCATTCCCTTCCTTACTGAAAACGCAAAACCTCTAAATCTTTATTCAAAGAAATATGCAAATTTGTTTACAAAAAAGAAGAAGGCCACCGCGTCCGGCGCCTTCATTAGTCTTCCCACCAGCACGAAGCATGGGGCCTCCACTTGGGCGTGGGCATGATCGTTGTTCGATCGTTCCGCCAGTGCGGAGCATGGGGCTTCCACTTGGGCGTGGGTGGGAGCTCCCGCGAGGCCGTGGGGCGGCGCACCGGGAGGCTCTGGGGTGTGTACAACCCCACTCATTCTTACGTGAGAGTGTCGTGGGTAGAACTTGTGGAGGTGCTGTATGTTCCATGCATTATGCATGGGAACCCCATCCTCTGTCTCCAGGTGTGCGGTGCCTGGCCTGGAGACGTGGGCGACCCTAAAAGGGCCTTCCCACATGGGCGAGAGCTTGTGGAGGCCCTCCCTGGAGAGGAACCGCCTCAGGACGAGGTCCCCGACATCGAGAGTGCAGGGGCAGACATTGCGGCTGTGGTAGCGCTGCAAGGCCTGCTGGTACCTTGCGGCGCAGAGGGCGGCCTAACGGTGAGCTTCCTCAAGGAGCACAAGGTCAGCCCCCCGTGAGTCATCCCGGCGTGCCTCCTCAAATGCCAGTACTCGCAGGGAACCATGCTTGAGCTCGGATGGGAGGACCACCTCGGCCCCGTAGACGAGGAAGAAGGGAGTCTCACCGGTGGGCTTCATCATGGTGGTGCGGATGGAATATTGCACGGACCCGAGTTCGTCGAGCCAGCCCTTGCCGCAAGCCACGAGCTTCTTCTTGAAGATCTTGGTCTGGAGGTCCCTAAGGACCTCCAGGTTGGCGCACTCGGCCTGGCTGTTGCTCCGTGGGTGTGCCACCGACACGTAGCATATCTGCATTCCAAGTTTAGCAAAATATGACCTGAAGAGGCTGCTTGTGAACTAGGAGCCATTATCAGTGATGATGCGGTTGGGGACACCAAACCGGCTCACGAGGCCTCTGATGCACTTGACGGGAGAGCCGCTGGGATAGTGTGCATGGGCTCCACCTCCGCCCACTTGGTGAACTTGTCGATGGTGACGTAGAGGTAGCGGTAACCGCCTGCCGCGCGCGGGAAAGAACCCAGTATGTCCAGCCCCCATACTACGAAGGACCACGAGAGTGGGATTGTCTGAAGTTCCTGCGCAGGCTGATGGATTTTCTTGGCATGCAACTGGCAAGCTTCGCAAGACTGGACTAGCTCGGTGGCATCGCGGAGCGCCGTGGGCCAGTAAAACCCACTGCGGAATGCCTTACCCATGAGGGTACGTGACAAGGAATGATGCCTGCAATCTCCCTCATGGATATCAGCCAACAGATTGCGTCCTTGCTCCTCTAAAATGTACCGTGGCTAGACATCGTTGGGGCACCTGCGTTACAGTTTGTTGTCTCATAGGCAATAAGTTGTGGCCTGCCGGGCCACACGCTCTTCTTCCGCATCTTTTTCCAGCAAGGTACTGTGGAGCAAGTAGGCCTTGAACCTCGCAAACCAACTATCTGCTTGAGGCTCCAGTGCCAGCAGCAGACGGGCTCCGGAGGCCGGGCCGCAGTCCGGTGCGCCTGTGAGTGGTGCGGACGGGAGCTCCTCGCGAAGCAGCATTGCACTGGTGGCAGGGGGAATGGCTGGCGGCACGAAGAGCCTCTCTTCGATGACACCGGTGCCCTGGGGCTCCCGGCGGGACGCCCGCTTGGCAATGTCGTCGGCCTCCTTATTAATGTGGCGCGGGATGTGCCGCAACTCTAAACCTAGAAAATGCTTCTCGAGCTTACGTACCTCCTCCAGATATGCTGCCATGTGCTCGTCCTTTGGCATGTATTTCTTGTTGGAGAAGTTGACCAGGAGCTGAGAGTCACCCTTGATGGTGAGGTGCTTGATCCCCAAGGCAGAGGCAGCCTTGAGACCGGTGATCAGGCCTTCGTACTCCATGATGTTGTTGCAGACCTTTTCTCCGTGCTAAAAACATAGCTGGCCAGCATAACGAAGCCTGTCAACAGCTGGGGAGACGAGCACGACCCCAGCCCCCGCGCCCTGCCTGGAGAAGGCACCTTGAAAGTGCATTGTCCAACCAACCGATGCCTCATCCCCAGGCAGGAGGGACTTGTCTTCATGGCGCTCCTGCTTTTTGGTGTCTGTCCACTCCGCCATGAAATCAGCGAGAGCCGCCCCCTTGATGACCCTGGTGGTGCAAAAATCCAGCTGAAATGCTTGCAGCTCGATGCTCCACTTGGTGAATCGGCCTGCGATGTTAGGGCTATGAAGCACCTTCTCCAGGGGGTACGTGGAGACGACCTTGATGGGATGCCCTTGAAAGTAGTGGCACAACTTCTTGGAGGTGACCAAAAGCACCAGGAGGAGCTTCTGCTGCATTGGGTAGCGCGCTTGTCCCTCAGGGCCGTGCTGACGAAGTACATGGGGTGCTCGACGTGGCACATGGTCTCTGCGAGCTCCTGCCCCCGCGGGGGCACGCGGGCCCCAGAAGCTTCGGGGGGCGCCGCGGGCGCGGTCGGCCTAGTGGCACCAGCCTGAGGCATCGAAGGCTCGAGACGCTCAGCCGGCCCGCGAGCCCCAGGAGTCCCAGGGGGGCCGGCGGGCTCACAGGGCTCTGGGAGCTTTTCCTTGGCCTTCACGCGCTCTTCCCGCACCGCCACAAGCACAGCGCTGGCAGTCTGCAGTGTAGCCGCCAGATACAGGACCAGGGACTCACGAAAACACGGCGCCACCATTATGGGTAGGCTCGTGAGGTACCTCTTGAGGTCTTCAAAGCCCGCGTCTGCCTCCAGGGTCCACTCGAAGGAACCAGTCCTCTTCATGAGCTTGAAGAACGGCAAGGCGCGCTGGCCTAGCTTGGAGATGAAGCGACGCACCCGGCCAGCCGTTTCATTTCCTTGAGGGTCTTGGGGGGCGCATCCTCTCTATGGCCTTGATCTTCTCAGGGTTGGCCTCGATCCCTCGGTGGGAGACAAGGAAGCCGAGGAGCTTACCAGACGGCACCCCAAAAATGCATTTGTCGGGATTAAGCTTCTAGCTAACCATGCGTAAGTTGGAGAACGTTTCTTCTAGGTCTTCGATTAGCATCCTTGCTTCGCGCGATTTGACCACAATGTTGTCCACGTAAGCCTTCGCAGTTCTTCCCTACTGCAGCCCCAGCGTGATGCACATCAACCGTTGGAAGGTGGCGCCCGCACTTCTCAAGCTGAAAGGCATGCAGGTGTAGCAGAACACACCGCACGGGGAGATGAAGGGCGTCTTTTCGACATCCCCCTTCGCCATCTTGATCTGATGGTAGCTGGAGAAAGCATCCAAGAAACACAGCAGGTCACACTCGGCTGTGGAGTCCATGATTTGGTCGATGCACGGAAGCGGAAAGTGATCCTGGGGGCAGGCCTTGTTGAGGCTCGTGAAGTCGACGCACATGCACTCCTTTCCACCTTTCTTGGGGACGATGACCGGGTTGGCGAGCCACTCGGGGTGACGCACCTCCCGGATGACCCCGGCTTCCTGCAGCTTGTGCACCTCTTGGACAATGAATGCCTGCTTCTCTGGTACTTGGCACCGCGCATTCTGCTTGATGGGACGAGCATTGGGGCACACCACCAAATGGTGCTCGATGAATTCCCTTGGGATGCCGGTCAAATCAGATGCCTTCCAGGCGAACACATCCTTGTTCGCTCGGAGGAATGCGATGAGCATGCTCTCCTGCTCCAGGGGAAGGTCAGCGCCGATGGTGAAGGTAGGGCCTGCGCTGCTGCCATCAACCGACACCTTCTTCGTCTCGATGCGGTCTTGAGAGAACAACGACTTCTTTTTTTGCCTGAGCGACCTCCAGAGGCTCGACCTCATCTTTGGGGCCCGGGCGCGAGGCTGCCAGAGCCCCGTAGGCGTGCCTGAGGACCCGAACTATGTCCTCCTCATTTCTGACGACTGTAATGACGCCGCCGCTGCCCGACATCTTGATGATGTTGTAGCCAGGGTGGGTTGCCGCCATGAATTTGGCAAGCACGGGGTACCCCAAGATGGCGTTGTACGGGAGGCCAACACGGGCCACATCGAGGTCGATGAGCTCAGTGCGGTAGTTGTCGCGAGTGCCGAAGGTGACCAGGAGGCGCACTGATACGTCTCCAATGTATCTATAATTTATGTAGTATTCATGCCATGTTTACAACAATTCTATATGGTTTTGTTATGATTTGCATGGAACTAACCCGGACTGACGCTGTTTTCGGTAGAACTACCGTGGTGTTGTTTTTTGTGCAGAAATAAAAGTTCGGAATTGGACGAAACTTTTTGATGATTTTTTGGAAGAAAAGAAAAATACCGGAGCAAAGAAACACTGGAGGGGGCCCCAAGCTGCCCACAGGGCACCAGGGCGGGCCACCTCCTGGCGCGCTCTGGTGGGTAGTGGGCCCCCTAAGGCCCATCTTCGCGTGATTCCAACGCTGAAAAATCATATATATATATATATATATATATATATATATATATATAAACCCCTAGAAATAACCCTAGATGAGAAGTTCTGCCGCCGCAAGCCTCTGTAGCCATGAAAAACCAATCTAGACCCTGTTCCGACACCCTGCCGGAGGGGGAAATCATCACCGGAGGCCATCTTCATCATCCCGGGGGCCACCATGATGAGGAGGGAGTAGTCCACCCTCGGGGCTGAGGGTTTGTACTAGTAGCTATGTGTTTGATCTCTCTCTCTCTGTCATGTTCTTGATTTGGCACGATCTTGATGTATCGCGAGCTTTGTTAATATAGTTGGATCATAAGGTTTTTTCCCCTCTCTATCTTGTTGTGATGAATTGAGTTTTCCCTTTGAGATTTCGTTCTTATCGGATTGAATACTTTTATGGATTTGATAGCACTTAATGTATGTCTTGCTATGAATACCCGTGGTGACAATGGGGTATCATATTGATTCACTTGATATATGTTTTGGCACTCAACTCGTGGATTCCCGAGGTGACATTGGGGTAATCTATGCATAGGGGTTGATGCATGTTTTCATCCTTGTTTCGCCAGTAGAAATCTTGGGGCACTCTTTGATGTTCTTTGTGTTGGATTGAGTATTATGAATCTGAAATTGTTTGATGCATATCGTATAATCAACTCACGGATACTCGTGGTGACATTGGAGTATCTAGGTGATATTAGAGTTGGTTGATGTGTATCACATGGTGTTATTTTAGTACGAACTCTTAGATAGATCGATCGGAAAGGATAACTTGGTGTTATTTTAGTATGAACTCTTGGATAGATCGATCAGAAAGGATAACTTTGAGGTGGTTTCGTACCCTACAAACAATTTTGTCTTATGTTCTCCGCTAGATAAGAACTTCCGAGTGATTCTTCATCGCACTTTGAGGGATGGTGATATGATCCAATTATATTAGCATTGTTGAGAGATTGCACTAGTGAAAGTACAGACCCTAGGCCTTGTATCTAAGCATTGCAATACCATTTGTACTCACTTTTGTTACTTGCTACCTTGCTGTATTTTAATGTTCCTATTACAAAAATCAATATCTACCATCATTACTACACTTGTATCACCATCTCTTCGCCGAACTAGTGCACCTATACAATTTACCATTGTATTTGGTCTATTGGGTACACAAGAGGCTTTTTGATATTTGGTTGCAGGGTTGTTTGAGAGAGACCATCTTCATCCTATGCCTCCCACGGATTGATAAACCTTAGGTCATCCACTTGAGCGAAAATTGCTACTGTCCTACAAAACTCTGCGCTTGGAGGCCCAACACGAGTCTACAAGAATAAAGTTGCATAGTAGACATCATGCACATGCCCCAGGGGGCGGTGGAGCCGTCAGCTACACCCGAAAAGGATTGGGTGGGCGCAAGCTGGTCGAAAGGCACTTCCAGCGTCTCGAAGGTCTCGACAGAGAGGACGGTTAGACCGGCACCACCATCGATGAGGGTCTTGGTGACAGAGACATTGCTGATGGTGGGCGTGCATAACATTGGGAGCGTGCCGGCGGTGGCCATGGACTTGGGGTGGTCTCGGGAGTCAAAAGTGATGGCGCACTCAGGCCGCGCGCGAGGCTGCGGAGCCTTAGGATGGGGCCGTGTGGCGTTTGCCCCACAGAAGAACTGCTTGGAGCGGCGACCGGATGCAGGTGCTTGGGATCCATTGAGGATACACGCAACCGCGTGGGGCCCTGGGAGAGCGAAACGCACGGGGAACCGATCACGGAGCTCGCTCCAAGAGGAGATCGAGGCCTCAGGGAGGCCGAGGAGCCAAGAACGCGGGGCGCCCACAAGGGCCAGGGGAAACCAGTTCGCCATGGCCTTGGTGTCGGTGCCCGCTCCCTGGATGCCCCGAGAGTAGATCTAGAGGAACTCCTCGGGGTTAGCAACAGCGTCCAAGCGCGGGGGCAGCAACGGCATGAACCTCACCGGCCAGTTTACCCGACGCAGGCTGGGGACGAAGGCCGGGTAGCCCCCGGCGTTCGATAAAATCGTGGGGCAGAGGGCGCTGGCTGCGGCCGAGGCGGACCAGCGGCGGACGCTGTGGCCTGTGGGCCCCGTCTGGGTGACGTGGATGCGACGGTCGTCGGCCATGGAAACGATGGAGCAGGGGCAGAACAAAGTGGAAGAACTCTGGCACAGCCCTACCTGCCACGCCAAATGTCAAAATCGGGGCTCCGGGGACCCAAGGAAAGGTTCAAACTCTGGGGTGTGCGCGAGGAACTCCACTAAGCTACGCCTCGCTACTCACCGCCTCACGACGATGCTCCGGCGTGCTCGAGCGAGAGGGAAGGAAGACAGAACACAGCGATTTACCCAGGTTCGGGCCACCTTGTGGTGTAATACCCTACTCCTGCTTTGTGGTAGATTGCCTTGTGAGGGAGGGTGAGTATGAACGAGTACAAGGATGAACTACCTCGGGAGGGCTCAGGACTCGACCCTTCTCCATGGTGGAGACCAGCCTATATTTATACTGGCCTTGGTCCTCTTCCCTCGAAGACGCTAGGAAGGAAGGGATACCACAATGGCCAATTTTGAAGGGGGACAGGAGTACAGCTTATCCTAGCGAAAGCAGCCTCTGCCTGATAAAGCTTTTGGACATGACACGTCGGTGGGCTCGGCAATGACCTCCGTCCTGGAGATCCCACGGTCCTGGTTTTCTTGCACCTAAACGGCAACCTTTGGGGATTGCCTTGGGAACCCGTGTGTCGTCCTTGTTCCCTTAGCACCAAAGAGGAAGGCGTCCTTTCTGCGCCCACTGGCGCCCTTCTGGCTTCGCTCGTCATGGCTCGCGTTACCCACATGCAGTGCGAGGCGGGGTGGCGACCCTAGAGATTTCCGACCGGCGATGGGTCTCAGGAGGCGGCTTCGGGAGGCCGCCCCGCGGGATGCCCTCGGGGGCTCTCGATGATCCTTGCTAATTCTCACCTCGCGAGGGTCTTGCTCGTGAAACCTTGACGCTGGGCCGCGCCGGGCCTTCTGATGATGCCACGTGATGGGCCGCAAGCAGACGGGCCTGGGTACCCTTAGTCCCATGGGCCTGACAGCACCTTCTCCAGGGGGTACGCGAAAACAACCATGATGGGGTGGCCTTGGAAATAATGGCGCAACTTGCTGGAGGCGACCAGGAGTGCGAGGAGGAGCTTCTGCTGCATATGGTAGCGTAAACATGCGTCCCTCAGTACCGTGCTGACGAAGTACACATGGTGCTCAACGAGGCACGAGATGTCGGGGATCGCTCGCCCCTGAGGGGGCGCGAGGGGCCCGAGATCTGTTCGGACTAAGAGTATATCAACCAGAGGGGGATGAATGGGAGATTCAAAATTTTCTTTCAAAACTTTTGAAACCTATCCCAGTCACAGCAGCGGAATTGAATAGAGAAGGAAATAAACTAAATCAATCTTCTTCATCAGAAGCGTATTCCCCGATGAAGGATGTAATAACAGTTCGAGCTTGAGAAATTGTCGGGGGTATCGTGCGACATATGGCAGGGGATGGCTTATCGTGGATGGGGACAAAAGTATGTCCCCGGGCTCTAGAAGCGGGAGTGAGCGAGACCGCGTACGCTTGCGAATCTTACCCAGGTTCGGGGCTCTCCTAGGAGATAACACCCCTAGTCCTGCTCTGCGGGGCCTCCGCATGATCACTATATCAACAGGTGGCTACAAGCTTGCTCCTTGAGCTTCCTGGCTGGAGGAGGAAGAAGGGCAAGGCTAGCCCTACTCCACTCTCTCTGCGTGTATGTGTGTGTGTTGCTGTGAGTGCTCGACAAGGCCTCTGCCCAGGAGCCAACTGCCAACCCCTTGCATGGGTTCACCTGGGGGGTTTATATAGGCCTACCCCCCAGGGCTACAATGGTAATCCGGCCGGGCGTAGGACCCGACCGTTAGTGTCTCTGGTCGCCGGTTTCTCCGCCGACTGCAGGGGCCCGCCGCCTGGTGGGTCCCCCCGGCGGTCTTGTCCTCGGCCGACAAGCTGGGCCCGCCGCTTGTGGGTCCTGTCGGCTGTGTAGCACTATAGCCGCGCCACTGATGACGCATGCTTGGATGGGGAGAACGTGGATACAGTCCTGCCGCCTGGCAGGAACTCACTGTAGCCATACCCCATCGTATCTGGTTAATGGCGCACGGACTTCGAGGGAGGAGGAGGGCCGCCTGCTGGGAGCCGGCCTCCCATTGAGCCGACTGGTCTGGGCTTGCCGCCTTCTGGCTTGTCACGGATAGGTAGGGCCCGCCGTCTGCGGGCCGTACTGGCCGCCTGTCACGGGAGCATGGCTTCCTCTGCCATGGGTGTCGTCATGAGTGGCATGGCAACAGTCCTGCATCGGGCGCAGGATTCCTGCCCGGTACGCAGTACCGCGGCCACGCCCCGCCCTGGATTCGGGGGTGGCAGGCATGTACTGTAGCCATGCCCTGTCTCATCATGTTTATGTTGGTGTTGACTTTGAGGGCGCGAGGGGCCGCCTGCTAGGACTCGGCATCCCAGGAGGCCACTTGCCAGGAGTCGGCCTGCTTCATGGCCGTCTTGTGGACTCCGCCGCCTCCCGGCAATCGGCTGCTTGGACCAGCCGGCCTCAAGACGGCGGCCCTTGTCCTTGATTTTGAGGGGCGCAGCCCGCCCCGATGTCTTGAAATACCAAAGGGAGCTGAAGGGGCTACCCATGGTCATTTACTCCGACAGTAGTCCCCGACGCTGATGAGGCGCTGCGGCTGAAGGGGCGAGAAGCCTCAGCAGCTTCATATTCCGGGTTGTCTGGTATTCTGCTTCGTCCGTCTTCCGAGGTGCCGACTGGTAGGTGTCGGCCATGACCAGGCAGGCCGCCTGGTGGTTTTGAAACGTCGTGATGGGGACCGGGTGGTGCGCTAGCCAGGCGTCAGGCTTGCCACCCGCACATGTCGGCCACGTGGCGTCATCAGGTCAAGCCGGCCTGCCAGCCCACGCGCGCGACGGGACGGCACCGCAGGCCGGGGCCCACCACTACAGTGCCTCGGCTCGCGCACGCGGATCCGCTGCGGCTGAGGCGGACGGTTGGCATTCTGTGGCAGTTAATGCACGCCTTTACTGGCGCCATAATCGCGGGAATCGTGGGGGAGTGGGTGCAATTAACCCCACGACCCCCCACGCCCCCGTCCCCTCGGCTTCGCCGCCTGGGGCTATAAGTAGGGGGAGGAGGGGGGCGGCAGACGCACGCGCGCCCTCCTCTCCCTTCGCCGTTCTTAGTTTTCTCCTGCCGCCGCAGCGCTCCTTCCTCCCGCCGAAGCGCTGCCGCAGCTCGCCGTCGCTGCGCGTCCTCTCGCAGCAGCTTCCTTGTTCCACTGCAGCCTCGTCCGCTCGCCACCGCACTGCGCCTGCGACGAGCTCCGTCGCTCATGGCGCTTTCACGAGCCGGCGACTGGGACGGCTCCAACGTCCATGAAGACCACCTCTCCTTCCTCCGCTAAACACGTCGGCTGCCCTGAGAGGCAAATGTGCAGGTGCGCATCCCTCCCGAGGCAGAAATCTCGCCGGCGCCGGAGGACGACGAACGCGTCGTCTTCCGGTTTCATTTCCTTCGTGGGTTCGGCCTTCCAGCAAGCAACTTCCTCCGCTCTTTCTTTGATTTCTACCAAGTCCAACCGCACCACCTCACCCCAAACACGGTGGTGCTGCTGGCCGCCTTCATCGCCATGTGCGAAGGATATCTCGACACTCTCCCCACCCTCGAACTCCGGGGAGAGTGCTTCTACCTCAAACTCGGCACCGCCGCCAAGGGCCAAGCGGCTCAGTGCGGAGCCTGTGTGGCGGTGCGGCGCCCGGGCACCAGGAACCGTTTCCCTTCCATCTGTCTGCTGCAGTCCGCCAAGCTGTGGCAGAAATCTTATTTCTATGTCAGAAACATCCATCCGACTAGCGATTACGTCAACTTGCCGGCATACGCAGCCGGCCCGCCGGCCGAGCCATGTGCCAACTGGCGGTTCAAGCCGAGCTCTCTATCGGCCGCCTCCTCCGCCGCCCTTGCCCGACTTCATGTGATGACAGAGTCGGAGGGCTTGAAGGGCTCGGACTTGCTGGCCGCCTTCGTGACGCGCCAAGTTCTCCCCCTCCATACCCGGCCTCACATCATCAGTTGCATGAGCGGGCACCGGGACCCATGCCGGATGTGCACTCGGGAGCTGCCGGACGTGGAGGTGGTCCAGCTGGTCAACTACATCTCCGACTGTAAGCTGTCGGAGACGGACTGGCGGTTCTGCAAGCGGCCATACGACCGCGCACATCCGCCGCCTGCGGTAAGTCTTTGTAATTCTTTTTCTCTTTTGCTGGTCCGGGTTCTTATTTCGCCGTCTGATCAGTCGGCCATGGTGCAGGTCCTCCCGGCCCAGTTGGCCGCCGGCGCTCTGCATCCAGGTCAGGAGTATATGCCGGACCGAATGAGGAGCGACGTGGAAGACCCCAACTTGGGGGCGGCCGCCTTGGAGGAGGACGATGCCACAGGTGGCGGCGGTGGAGCAGGCGGCTCCGGGGGAGGAGGCGGCCTTGAGGACTGGTCGGACGATGATGAGGAGGAGGACGAGCCGCACCGCCCGCACGGCACCGACAGGGCGGGCGCGAGCTCCTCGGCCGCGCCGACCACACCAGGCGGCCCAAAAAAGCGCCGGGCCAGCTCGTTGCTATTCGGCAGCCGGCCAAAGAAGTCCAAGAATGCGGCCGCCGCGACCAGGCGGCAAGAGGCCGCCGCCAGAGCGGCCCAGTTCGAGAGGGCCCCGAAGCAGCCCCCGATGGTATCCGCATAAGTGTTTGGCTGTGTTTCCCTTTCTTCTTCCTTGCAAACTTTTTCTGAGTTTTTCTCTTGTCTTGCTTGAATTAGGGCCCCACTCACTCTTGAGTGGTCTGCCGCTGCCTCCGTGATCGGGGAGGCGGAAGGCTCCGCCAATAAGCACCGCGTGGACCCGCTCGTCGACCTCCGGGCGGCGACGGAGAGGAACGCACGGGAGGCGTGCGAGGAGCGGGGGGAGGCAGAGAGGCAGTAGGCGGAGGCGGCCAAGGCAGCACGGGCGGACGCCGCCGCCAAGGCCCGGGCGGACGCGGCCGCTAGGGCGTAGGCGGACAAAACCGTGCGCGGCCAGGCCCCGCAACTCGTCATTCCGTTGTGCGCGGCGCCTCCAGCGCCAGAGATCCCAGAGCCGACTGGAGGAGCCACTGATGACCAGCCGGTCGTGGAGAGGGGAGGGGGCGACGCCATCGTCTCGGAGGCGGAGGTGCCCCCGCAAGTGCCGAATGCCGAGGCCCGAGGCAATCGGCCTGACGTGCCACCGGCGTCACCGATCGGTGTCGAGTTGGTGGTGGGGGCGACTCCAGTGGTCCGCCCTTCGGGGCGCCGGCGTGCGGCGAAGGCGGCCTCGGCGCCACGGGCGCAGGAGGTCGGGGCCACGAGCTCGTCTGCCCTGGACGTAGAGGCCACCAGTGCCCCCCACTGGAATGGACGTCTGGGGGCGGGACGGGCGTCCTGAACAAAGCCGCGCAGGACATTCAGGCCCAGCTCCAGGCCCAAGGCGCCGCCCTCCAGCAGTGTACGAAGGCGTTCTTGGCGACGCGGACGGCCGTTCGGGTATGCTTCTTTGCTTTGTTTTTTTTATTCTTGCAGTCTTCCATGGGGGTGCGTCAGCGCACCCATTGGGTGTAGCCCCCGAGTTTCAGGCCGGCTGCTAAGCAGGCGGCTCCGAACTTTAAGGTAAGTTCCGAGTACTAACTTGTTTCCCTTCTTTTGTCTTCGTTGCAGGACTACCACAACATCCACGCAGCCGCCTTCAACTCCCAGGTCCAGGAGTTGGCTAAGCGGACCGCCGACCTCACCGAAAGCCGGCGGAAGCATTCTGTCTTCTTCCTCGCAGGGGCGGGTCAGCGCACCCGCTGGGTGTAGCCCCCGAGATTCAGGCCGACTGCTGAGCAGTCGGGCCGGATCTTCCGGCAACCAGTTTCTTCTTTGGTCATCTTTGTTGATTGTCCTCTCTTTCTCATTTTTGCAGGAGCCAATGCCACACTGCAGCAGCATCTGGGCGAAGTCCAGACCGAGCTGCGCGTCAAGGAGGAGGAGCGCCGTAAGGCGGCCTTGGAGCGCGACCGTCTGGCGAAGAAGTTGGCGGACCAGGCGGACCAGCACAAGGCGGAGCTCCAGAAACTCAAGGAGGCGGAAAGCGCCCTTCAGGCCGAGTTTGAGGTCGAACGCTCAAAGTGGGCCGAGAAGGAAGCGATCCTCGCCGCTAGCTACGGCGAGATTGAGGACATGATCGACGGTAAGCTTCTTTCTTTGGAATAGCTGCCGACTGCATCGGGAGTCGGCTTCTGATCTTTGTTTTTATTTTGCGTAGACTTCTTTCCTGGCCACGCTATTGCCGTCAGCCAGGCCATCGAGGCGCGGTGCGACCGGCGTAGGAGGGAAGGAGTGGAGATCACGCCCGACGCGCCTCGGAACATGAACGAGCAGCTCTTGGCCGCCAGGACGCGTTTACAGCCGGTGCACCGTCTGCTCCGCCGTCTTCAGCATGCCGGGTCTCAGCTGGTTTCCGCCCTCTGGCTAGGCGGCCAGGCTCCACGCACCCCCAGTCGGACCGCCGACTGGTTGGAGGCAGCAATCGGCCGCTTCGAGGCTTGGAGGGGCTCCTCCGCTCGGGCAGGCGCCCGAAGAGCCTTGGAGTTTGTCAAGGCGTGGTATCCTGGGCTGGACCTAGCCCAGTTGGCCACGTTCCGACAGGAGGCCATGGAAGAGTTGGTGGCAGTGGGGCCCGCGCTCACCCATTGCATGGTGGTGATCGCCGAGTACACCGACACCGGTGTCTTCTTCCCCGAGCTGGACGAAGAAGGTGCCGAGGTGCCGATGGACTGGTTCGGGCTGAACCCGGATGACGGCGAGGACTCGGCGGAAGAAATCGCCTCAAGCGACAAAGGCGAGGACGAGGATGATGAGGATGGTGAAGGCGACGCACTGGAAGGCAGAGTGGACGCCCAGCTTCAGCTCGATCGGGCCTCGAGCAACGAGCCACGTGCGAGTGCACCGACTGCTGCTGAAGGCGACCAAGCCGAGACTCACCAGACGTCCACTCCACCAACTAGCGCCGCTGACTCCACCAACCTGCCGGACCCGCCTGTTGCTCGTTTGGCCTAGGCTGCCAACTTATCTTATCTTTCCCTGCTTTCGTAATCTTTAGAACAAACTTTGTTAAATTCGCGCAGTTCCACCCGCTGGGTGTACTCAAACTTTGTTGAATGCTGGCCGAGGGCCTCTTGCTATGTAATTTAATTCTCGCTCAAGATGTGCTTCGCCGAGCTCTGACTTGTCTTGCTTTCTGTTCTTCTTGGCTTTTTCCTTTGCCGCTTTCCCTTGGCTGCCGCCTTTCTGGCCAGACAACCATTCTCGGTCTGCTGGCCGGGTCAAGTACTTGGCCATTTTGGGAAGACAAGTACTTTGGCCGCTTAGAACGTAGCAATTTAAGTGAGAAGCCGGCCGGCCGGCTGCTCAGCAACCGGACGGCTAGGCAAGGAGCCGACTTGGCCTATGTGGGTGCTTTCGTCCTTAGCCATTATTCATGTGAGCACCATTTCTTGCCTTTGACCCTTGCCGGCCGGACAGTCGCTCTGCGAGCTGCGGCTTATGGCAAGGGTGGGCTTAGATGCCGGCACACTACTTGTCCGACTGCAGGTAGAGCCAACATAGTACAAGGCGGCAAGCCCCCGGGCCGACTGGTCGGACCCGGTGCCGGGCGTAGGAATGAAATAACATACTCAGAGGCATGAAACTTATCATACAGATAAGAAAGGTAGCCCCCGAGTGCTCCTCGAAGGACCCGGTGCCTTTGCCCTTAGTTCAAAAGGTAGCGTGGTACATACTGTATTTAACTGTAAAATCTTCGGAGAAGATTTGCGTTCTATGGGCGCTCTGCTTCCTTGCCGGAATCGTCCCTTTTGCGCGCCCTGGGCTTCTGCGCGTCTATGAGGTAATAGGAGTCATTGCCCAAGGCTCTGCTGATGATGAAGGGGCCTTCCCAAGGGGCCGAGAGCTTGTGCTGGCCGGCTGTTTGCTGGATCAGCCGGAGCACAAGGTCTCCCTCTTGGAAGGATCGTGGCTTGACCTTCCGACTGTAGTAGTGGTGCAGGCTCTGCTGGTAGATGGCGGACCGGCTGAGTGCTGATAGCCGGCCCTCTTCCAGCAGATCGATGCCGTCTTCTCGTGCTTCCTTCGCCTCCGCCTCCGTGTACATGGTGACGCGAGGCGAGTCGAACTCGATGTCAGTTGGGATGATGGCCTCGGCCCCGTATACGAGGAAGAAGGGAGTGAAACCGGTTGATCTGTTCGGAGTGGTGCGGAGACTCCAGAGGACGGCTGGCAGCTCGTCGATCCAGCTGCCGGCCAAGCGCTCCAGCGGCTCGACCAGTTGGGGTTTGATGCCGGATAAGATGAGGCCATTTGCTCGTTCTACGTGGCCGTTTGACTGCGGATGGGCAACGGACGCTAAGTCCAGTCGGATGCCCTACGTCGAGCTGAAACGGGCCAAGGCGCCTTTGGCAAAGTTAGTGCCATTGTCGGTGATGATGCTGTGTGGCACACCGTACCGGACGGTGAGATCCGCGATGAAGGTCACAGCAGTCGGACCATTTAGCTTCTTGATTGGTTTGGCTTCAATCCACTTGGTGAATTTGTCCACGGCGACCAGCAGATGGGTCATGCCACCGCGTGCTGTCTTGAATGGGCCCACCATGTCCAGCCCCCAGACGGCAAAGGGCCAGGTAAGGGGGATGGTCTTGAGTGCAGAAGCCGGCAGATGTTGCTTAGAGCTGAATTTTTGGCACCCCATGCATTTCTTGACCAGATCCTTGGCGTCCTCCAAAGCGGTCGGCCAGAAGAAACCATGGCAAAAAGCTTTGGCGACAAGGGATCTGGAGGCCGCGTGGTGGCCGCACTCGCCCTGGTGTATGTCTCTGAGGATTGCCTTGCCTTTCTCTGGTTCGACGCAGCGTTGGAAAACGTCGGTCACGCTGCGCCTGACAAGCTCTCTGTTTACTATCGTGTAAGCTTCTGCCCGGCGTTGCACTTGCCAGGCCGAGATCTCATCAACTGGCAGCTCTCCGCCTACCAGAAAGTTGAGGATGGGGTGCGCCCATGATGGTGCTTTGACTTCGTCCACTGTCATTACGGTTACTGAAACCAGGGCGGTTGGGTCTGGAGGTGGTGGGGCGGAGTCGGCCACATCTTGCCGCGTTGTTGAAGTCCCCGGGATGGCCGCTGCAGCCCCCGGGCCAGGCTGTAGAGTCCCCGGGCTGGGTGTGACTGCCGCAGTCCCCGAGCCGCTTGCCGAAGTCCCCGGGCCGGCTGCCGCAGCCCCCGGGCCGGGTTGCGAAGTCCCCGGGCCGGGTGCGACTGCCACAGCCCCCGTGCCGCTTGCCGAAGTCCCCGGGCCGGCTGCTGCAGCCCCCGGGCCGGGTTCGATGGCCTCGGGAGCAGCCGGCACGAAGATGGATTCTCACTCCGGGGATGGCTTGATGGACGGCTTGCGGAGGCGTTGAAGGGACACGCTGGCTGGTATGGCTTGCCTGGTGGAGCCGATCCACGCCAGGGCATCCGCTTGCTCGTTGTCGGCCCGCGGCACATGAAGGAATTCGCACCCATCAAAATATCCACTGATCTGCTGGACGAGGAAGCGGTAGCTCGCCATATTTGCATCCTTGGCATCCCAGTCGCCGGACGACTGCTGGACCACCAAGTCCGAATCGCCGTAGCGCAGAATCCGATGGATGCCAATCTCCTTGGCCAGCCGGAGTCCGTGTACTAGTGCCTCATACTCGGCCACGTTGTTGGAGGCGGCAAAGTGGATTTGCAGCGTGTATCTGAGCTTGTCGTCTTTGGGAGAGGTGAAGACGACTCCGGCTCCCAAACCGGTGCGCATCTTCGAGCCATCAAAGTGCATCCGCCAATGAGTGTAGTCTGGTGCTGGCGGCAGGTACTGGGTCTCGACCCAGTCGACGAGGAAGTCGGCCACTGCTTGGGACTTGATGGCGGCGCGAGGCTGGTAGAAGATGGTGTAGGGGGCCAGCTCGATGGCCCACTTGGCCACTCGGCCCGATGCGTCTCTGCTGCCTATGATCTCAGCAAGCGTGACGGTGCAGACGACCATGATGGGATGCTCTTGAAAGTACGGCTTGAGCTTCTTGGCGACAAAATGCACGCCATAGCACAACTTTTGGTAGTGGGGGTAGTTCTGCTTGGAAGCCGACAGCACCTCACTCAAGTAGTAGACGGGCCTCTGGACCGGCAGCGCCTTGCCGTCCTCTTGGCGCTCTACCACCATAAATGTACTGACCACCCGGCTGGTGGCGGCGATGTAGAGAAGCATAGGCTCCTTGGCAGCCGGGGCGGCCAGGACGGGCGGCGTGGTCAACATCTTCTTGAGCTGGAGGAACGCCTCGTCCGCCTTGTCGTTCCACTCGAAATGAGTGGTCTTCTTCATTAGCTGGTACAGGGGAAGAGCCTTCTCGCCCAGCCGACTGATGAAGCGGCTGATGGATGCCAAGCAGCCGGTGAACTTCTGAACGTCTCGCAGTCGGGTGGGCCTCTCCATCCTCTCGATGGCCTTGATCTTAACAGGGTTGCACTCTATGCCGCGCTCTGAGACAAGGAAACCGAGGAGCTAGCCGGCTAGCACTCCAAAGACACACTTCTCTGGGTTGAGCTTGATTTGAAAACGGCGCAGATTATCAAAAGTTTCCTTGAGATCTTCCAGGAGGGTACCACGCTTCTCCGTCTTCACCACAACATCGTCTACATGGACGTGGGCATTTCTGCCGAGTTGCTTGAGGAGGCACTTCTGCATTCAACGCTGAAACATGGCACCGGCATTTCTCAAGCCGAATGTCATGGTCAGGTAGCAGAAGGCTCCGAATGGTGTGATGAAGGCGATCTTCAGGCGTTCGGCCAGGCTTAACTTAATCTGGTGGTACCCCGAATAGGCATCCAAGAAACTCAACAGCTCGCATCCGGCTGTGGAGTCTATCACTTGGTCAATCCGAGGCAAGGCGAACGGATCCTTCGGGTAAGCTTTGTTGAGGCTGGTGTAGTTAATACACATGCGCCATTTGTTATTCTTCTTTAGTATAAGGACTGGGTTGGCTAGCCACTCTGGGAAGAATACTTCCATAATGAAGCTGGCTGCTAGAAGCCGGGCTACCTCTTCACCAACAATTCCTCTCTTCTCCTCCGACAGGCGGCGGAGGGGTTGTCTGACTGGTTTTGCATCTGCTCTGAGATGTAGCTTGTGCTTGGCGAAATCCGTCGGAACACCCGGCATGTCCTTTGGAGACCACGCAAAGATGTCCCGATTCTCACAGAGGAAATCGACGAGCTCGCCTTCCTATTTGCTGTCAAGGTGAGCTCCTATGACAGCGAACTTCTCCGGGTGCTCTGGGTCCAAGGGTATCTTCTTGGTTTCTTTGGCCGGCTGGAAAGAGCCCTAAGCTTCTGACTCCTTGGGATTTGGCGATAGGTCCGGCTGCTTGCCGGCCATGGCCACAACCCGGTCAAGGAGCCGCTTCTCGGCAGCAATCACAAGGGACTCGGCCAGCCGACTGCTGGCTGCAGCACACTCGGCAGACTTCTGGTAGTCGCCGGCTATGGTGATAATGCCCTTGGTGCCCGGCATCTTCATCTTGAGGTAGGCGTAGTGGGGGACCGCAATGAACTTGGCCAGATCAGGCCAGCCAAGCAACGCGTGGTAGGGGCTCTCAAGGTCAACCACCTCGAACCAGATTGGCTCTCGGCGGAAGTGACTCTTGTCTCCAAAGAGGACATCTATCTTGATCTTGCCGATTGGTGAGCAGGATAGGCCAGGTACAATGCCATGGAAGACAGTCCGGCTGGGCTGGAGCTGTTTCTCCTTGATGCACAACTTCTCCATGGTGTCGCGGTAGAGGATGTTGATGCTGCTACCGCCGTCTGTCAGAATTCGGGAGAAATGAGTAGCTCGCCTCTCTGTTGCGAAGGTGGCATCCAACACCAGGGCATAGGAACCCGGAGAAGGCATTACCTCCGGGTGGTCAGCTCGGCTCCAACTGATCGGCCTCTCCGACCAGTGCATGAACTCTAGGGCCTCAGAGGTGACAGTATTCACTTCTCGGCGCTGTTGACGCCGGCTGTGCCTGTCGTCAGTCACGCTGGTGAAGACGATGTAAGCTCCATGCTCTTCAGGAAACTCGTCTTGGATCGCGCCGACTGGTCGGACCGCCGGCTGCTGGGGAGGCGGAGGCGGCGGGCCAACAGGCGGCGGAGGCAGCCCTTCACCTCTGGCGATGCGGGTGAGCCAGTGGCACTTCTGGGTGGTGTGGTTGGATGGCTTCGCGCCGCTGTGGAACTTGCAGGGAGCGTCGAGGGTTTGCTCAAACAAGAAGGCTGGCAACCAGGCAGGCTTGCCGCCCCTCTGGCGTTTGGGGCCGGGCTGCTCTTCTGGCTGCTTGTCTTCGACTGTCGCCACCTGCTGGCTGGTGGTAGCCGGCTGCGGGGTCTTGCGCTTATTGTCGTTTGACTGTTGGCGCCGACTGGAATCACTAGCCGGTGTCTGAGGAGCCGGAGGGAGCATCTTTCCTGACGCATCTACCCGGAGTTCCGACTTCATGCAGGAGTCGGCAGTGGCGTACTTGTCCGCTATGATCAACAGTTCGTCGAGCGTGGCCGGCTCATCGCAGAGGAGCCGGTGCTTGAGTAGGGTGCCCTCCCGGCACCCGGCAGTGAAGTATTCAATGGCTTGCACCTCATGAACCCCTTCGCAGGAGTTGCGTAGCTCGGCCCACCGCGTTAAGTATTCGCGGGTGGACTCGATCGGGCCCTGGATGCACAGGGAGAGCTGGCGAGGCTTGGGCGGCCGCTTGTAGGTGCTGGTGAAGTTGCGGATGAAAACTTCGGTGAAGTCTAGCCAGCTGTTGACGCTGTAGGGCTTGAGGCTGTTCAGCCATGTCCGGGCCGTGCCCTGGAGCATGAGCGGAACATACTTCACGGCAACACGCTTGTTGCCATTCGCTATGTTGACGGCCGTGGAGTAGTCGACCAGCCAATCTTCCGGCTTCACAGTGCCGTTGTACTTAGGAGTGTCCCGAGGGAGCGAGAACCCGTTGGGGAAGGGCTCATCGTGAATGCGGGGGCTGAAACAAGGTGGGCCGATTGCATCTTCTTCTTCCAACGCCAGGGACCGAGCCAAGCGGTCGATCCGGTTGCGGGCGTCGTTCTCTCCGACTCCTTCGCGGGGGCCCAACCGGCCTCCGAGGGTCGGATGCTCAACAGGCGGCGGGGAGGCATGCCTCTCCCTGCGCGGGAGAGGCGGACGACCGTCCCGCCGTTCCACTGCCCGTGGGCGGCCGTCTTGGTCACGCTCGATGGAGATGCGGGTGCGGCTGCGGCTAGCAGCCGGCTCTTGGTCATGGGCGCCGGCTGTCGGCGTCCAGGAGGTCACACCACGCTCTCGGCAAGGGGGAAGGTTCCCAGCCTGTAGGCCGGGTTCCACCACGCGGCGGCCGGCTTCTTGCTGCGCGGCGGCCGCGTCGATGAGCTGCTGGACGCGCTCCGTCATGCAGCGACGTTCGTCGCCCTCTAGGCGGTCCAGCTCGTCTGCCGCTGCCTGGGCAGCGCGCAAGTTCTCCATGGGCGTGGCGTAGACCGGGCGGTCAGCCCCCAACATGTTGGTGATGGCGGCGCCGTGCTGCCGGACCGTGCCCGCGCGGCTGGGCTTGTCAGCAGCCGGTGTGCCGCAAACAGCGCGGTCGATCTCGCAGTGGTAAGCCTCGGTGAGGTGTCTCATGGCCGCCAACTTGTTGGCGCTGTCAAGAAGTGCTATACGGCATGCCTCCAGCGTTTCACCGCTCGCACCGGGCGCTACAGGAGCAGACAGGTCCCGCATTGCCGCCTGCAACGGGTCCCGGCCGGCCTAGTCGGAGGTTCCGTCGTGGCTGATGACCAGCACCTCAACGACGGTGCTGGTGCCAGCGCTGCTGTCTGCGGCGGGAAGTGGATCGTCGAAGATCACCATGTCACCGGGGAAGGCATCAGGAAGCGCGACGTCGGCATCGACGACCATGTCGACGAGCAGGTCGGTGGAGCCAACAGACTCCGGGTCGGAGACCGGCTCGTCAGCGATGTGAAGCTTGCCGAGGAGATCGACGAGTCAGCTCTCGGAGCGAGCCGCGCCCACGTCGAGTGCGGGCTCGTCGAAGAGGCAGATCCCGCCGATGAGATCGGCAAGGTTGCTTGCGGCACAAACAACTTCCACGCCACGCAGCGTGTCGGCACAAACGCCGTCGGGCATGCCGGGCTGGCTGCGATCGCCAGGGAGGAAGAGGGTTCCCGTCCAGAACGTGTTTCCGGATGACGGTGCACCGAGCCCCATGGTGGGCGCCAAATGTCGTTGGTATCGTGCGACATATGCCAGGGGATGGCTTATCGTGGATGGGGACAAAAGTACGTCGCCGGGCTCTAGAAGCGGGAGTGAGCGAGACCGCGTACGCTTGCGAATCTTACCCAGGTTCGGGGCTCTCCTAGGAGATAACACCCCTAGTCCTGCTCTGCGGGGCCTCCACATGATCACTATCTCAATAGGTGGCTACAAGCTTGCTCCTTGAGCTTCCTGGCTTGAGGAGGAAGAAGGGCAAGGCTAGCCCTACTCCACTCTCTCTGCGTGTATGTGTGTGTGTTGCTGTGAGTGCTCGACAAGGCCTCTGCCCAGGAGCCAACTGCCAACCCCTTGCATGGGGTCACCTGGGGGGTTTATATAGGCCTACCCCCCAGGGCTACAATGGTAATCCGGCCGGGCGTAGGACCCGGCCGTCAGTGTCTCTGGTCGCCGGCTTCTCCGCCGACTGCAGGGGCCCGCCGCCTGGTGGGTCCCCCCGGCGGTCTTGTCCTCGGCCGACAAGCTGGGCCCGCCGCTTGCGGGTACTGTCGGCTGTGTAGCACTGTAGCCATGCCACTGATGACGCATGCTTGGATGAGGAGAACGTGGATACAGTCCTGCCGCCTGGCGGGAACTCACTGTAGCCATACCCCATCGTATCTGGTTAATGGCGCACGGACTTCGAGGGAGGAGGAGGGCCGCCTGCTGGGAGCCGGCCTCCCATTGAGCCGACTGGTCTGGGCTTGCCGCCTTCTGGCTTGTCACGGACAGGTAGGGCTCACCGTCTGCGGGCGGTACTGGCCTCCTATCACGGGAGCATGGCTTCCTCTGCCATGGGTGTCGTCATGAGTGGCATGGCAACAGTCCTGTGTCGGGCGTAGGATTCCTGCCCGGTACGCAGTACCGCGGCCACGCCCCGCCCTGGATTCGGTGGTGGCAGGCCTGTACTGTAGCCATGCCCTGTCTCATCATGTTTATGTTGGTGTTGACTTTGAGGGCGCGAGGGGCCGCCTGCTAGGACTCGGCATCCCAGGAGGCCGCCTGCCAGGAGTCGACCTGCTTCATGGCCGTCTTGTGGACTCCGCCGTCTCCCGGCAACCGGCTGCTTGGACCAGCCGGCCTCAAGAAGGCGGCCCTTGTCCTTGATGTTTGAGGGGTGCATCCCACCCCGATGTCTTGAAATACCAAAGGGAGCTGAAGGGGCTACCCATGGTCATTTACTCCGATAGAAATGACGGGTTTAACTACTATGAGAGTAATGCAACATGCAAACAAATGTAATAGAACAAGACACAAAATGGAGCACACACAGAGTAATCTTATGGAATGATTTCACAAGAGAGCCGAGGAATATGATAGTGACGAATGAATACTAACGATGAGAATGAAACAGGATGAACACAGATATACACAATGATGACAATAGAATGGAATGATCAGATAATTTGTTGGCACGGAGCACGAGTGAAAACTGTTGAAGGAATTGCTATGAAGTAGAATGAACCAGTCTTGCTCAATGGCGACAATCAGATTTGGTAGACCAATTCACCCTTCTGCCAAAGGCTACGTCTGGTTGGAGGGGCTGTGACTTAACACGAAAGATAAACTCTCTTAACCCTATTCTCCTTCAACACGGAGCTGATCAGACTCAGGTTGATTTCACTCATGGTAGATCATTGTTGGTGATCTCCAAACCTTTGGTCGACCTTCGTGAACCACAATCACTCTTGCTTGCTGAAGATTAGGCTCGGTGAAGGCAACAACTCTTCAACACTCGAGCCAAAACCTACCCGTCTTGAGAGTGCGCAGCTCTCAAGAGTAATAGGTACAAGAACTCACTCTCAGAGCTACTGTGATGCTAAACCATTGTCTATGTTTGGGCTCTTGATTTTTCTCTCGGTGGATCTTAAACTCAAATCACTCGGAGAGGGGTTGCTCAAATCAATCTTCTCAGAAATCTCAAGAGGAGCAGCCAACGGACAATGTTGGAGCGGGGTGGCTATTTATAGCGGCAACCTTCCCTGATGGGAAATGACCAAATTAGACATCGGGATCAGCCAATGGCCGAACGACACGAGTCCAACGGTCGGATTTGAGCACAACGGTTACATTGCTTGCAGAGCAAGTAATGCTAACTCCTCGGTCTGAGACAAATCTCTCGCAGCAAAGAAGATCACAGTCTCTTGCTGACAACTATTTGCTCGGAGCACAAAGAGATTTCTCTCGCATCTTTCATAGGTTTTGGCTAAGCATCACAGCGGATCTAAGCAATGAGAACCTATACCCCTCTTAATAGTACAGAGGTCCTATGACTCAAAAGAATGAAAAGAATAAAAACAAAATGAATACTACGTCTTCACTTTGTCTTCGACTTCCATCACTGCAGTCAATTACTTCGGACGACAGTACCGAATCAAAAGCTTTGCTTCAGCAGAAAACTTTTGAGGGATCGATTTCTTCACATCAATCTTCTCGACTGTATGACTTCAAACATATAGCTCGTTCTTCTCTGCAATGCAGATATACTTCGGTGAAGTTCCTCAAACTCAGCACCGGAGATAGCATTCTCTTTGGTTGTGTATGGACTATTTCTCTCTGTATGCATTAGCAAACAAATCAGTCCATACCTGTTTCTATCAACAATCTCCAAAACACAAGGTAGGCAGATATTGCACCAACAATCTCCCCCTTTTTGGATGATTGTTGACAAAACATATCACATCGAAGGATAGATAAAGAATGGAATGAAATGCGAAGAATAATGAAACACGACAGATAATTTCGAAGATAAAATATTCTCCCCGTTAAGATATGCTTCAGAGCATGAAGAGCCAGAGGGAAACAAGATTATTCTTTGTATACGTGACATTGATCTATGATTTAGTACTTGACATCTATCAATGCACTCGACGGTGCCTGAGGTGGTTCCTGTCAAAAAATCTTCGAAGAGAATTAGATTTTCAGATATGCTTAAAGTGATTTGTGACAAAGGATATAATCATGAAGGTTTTCTCAGAACACAATTTGAATCCATACGAGATGTAGTTTTCCTGCATGTTAGATATTCGATATAATCGGAGCAAGAAAAATAAGAATATGTTGCTCAGAATGGATATGCTTTAGATGTGATTTCCCTGCAATACAGAAGATAATTTGAGTAAAAATTGCGAGGGAAAAGCACTTTATCAGTGAATCATATGGCCTTCACAACATAAGGCATAAAAGTTTAGACTGATAATCTCTTCCTGCAAGGTTAGATAATAAAGGATAACAATCAGCGGATATCCAACCACAACAAATGAAAAACATTAAGTACTTCTCCCCCTTGGTATCATCACATGATGATTTTTTGTTCTTCTTTGAGGAGCAAATATGTTTCCCTGCAAGATATATAATGTTTGACCATAATATTTTGCGGGAAAAACACATTCGAAGGTACCTGCAACCAGATAGTATGAAGCAAATAATATTGCAGGCGGGGGTTATTAACGTTACATGACGACCGGGTATTTCAACATCACAAGCAGTGCATAAGTTCATGAAGCAAATTGTTCGAGGGAAAACCAAAAGCGAATGAAAAAACCCTGCAAGAACCCCGATAACTATCACTCGATGTAATGCTCCCCATTTTTGTCAACAAGTGTCAAAAAGGAATGAGAAAACATACGAGGAACTACTCCGTGGGAGAATCCTTAGAATCAAAATTAAAACCACTCGACGAATCAGTATCCGAAGAGTGAGGATTGGTCAAGGCAAAAGCAGGAGTGGCAGCCTGAGTGCTGGATGACTTGGAGCGATGAACATCTGGCTTGAAGATAAGAGTACCGGCTGTATCTGCAATTTCATTATCATACACAAACAACAGATCCATTGAAGCAGAACATTGTGGGAGCACTGGGAGTTTGTCTTCATATGAGAGGGACAACAAGCAAGTCCAAATGGTTATAATCCTTCAGGATGCCCTTTTTGGCTAAATCCTTCCGAGAGTAGTGCTTCCTTATCACGGTCCATGATCGCTTCTTTGCTTCCTTACTACTAGAAAAAAGGCTGTTAGGGGCGCACCAGTTTTTGCTATTAATGGCGCATTATAGGTGCGCCACTATTAACATGCCACTAGTAACAAATAGTAATGGCGCACCTCTGGTGCGCCATTAGTATCCCAGATAATAGTGGCGCACCACATAGTGCGCCATTACTATGTCCAACAGTGCGCCATTACTATGCCTCCTAGGGGGCCATATTTACCTTCACGTATGCCCCAAAGTGCGCCATTACTATGCCCCATAATGCGCCACTGGTATTTATCCTTGGTGCGCCACTAATGCTCAATATGGTGCGCCACAACTGGGGGCCATATTTGCCTTCACCTATGCCCCAAGTGCGCCATTACTATGCCCGATAATGCGCCACTAGTATTTATCTTGGTGCGCCACTAATTCTCAATATGGTGCGCCACTACTATGAATATTAGGAATTATTATTTTTTGCTTTTCTGGTATTTGCACAGGTTACAAAATACGTTACAGCACAGAATATAAACATCACACAATAGAATTCATCATATTAGTCTCCAAATTCGAAATAGCGAACAAAGTTCAAAAATACCGCTGCAGATGAGGAGTGATCGGAAAGTACCACACCACTTTTCGAGGAGCTTTCTTCCTCTTCTTGTATCGAGTGACGCCGCACACCGGACATATGGTAGACTCCGCGTGCTCGTCCCGATAAATGATGCAATCGTTCATGCACACATGGTATTTCACGTGCGGTAAATCCAGAGGACACACAATTTTCTTCGCCTCCTTGAAACTGGTCGGGCACTTGTTCCCCTTGGGAAGACGTTCGTGCCAGAATGACATGTTCTCGTCGAAGCATGCGTCGGTCATTTTGTGTTTTACCTTCATCTCCAAAGCCATGAGCGTTACTTTCAGGCGGGTATCCTCGGGCCTGCATCCTTCATACAATGGAGTAACCGTGTCTATCTCCAGTTGATCCAGCTTGGCTTTCTCTCGGGCGGCAGCTCTTGCGTTACCCGTCTGCTTGAGAAGCAGCTCTTGAATATGAGGGTCCTGCACCCAGCCCATCGATGGTCCATCGTCGTCTGCTCCGGCATCTTCATCTTCATGATCATGCCCTTCGTCTTGATCTTCCTCATCATCATGTCCGGCATCTTCTACATGATGACTGTGTCCTGCATCTACTTTGTGATCATGTCCTGGAGATTCTTCGTCTTCTCGCCCGCCCTCGCCGCTATTGTCTTGCTGCCCTTCCTTATTTCTTGCCCGGCCCCCATGGACGACTTCATAATCATCTTCATCACCTTGCCAATGATAGCCATCCATGAAACCACGCAAGAGCAGGTGGTCCCGCACCTGTCTGGAATCCGGGTCCATAAGGCTCTTCAGCTTGCATCTTCGACACGGACATCTTATCTCCGTCTCGTTCTTTTGAAGCATCTCGGCCTTCGCGGAGCTCAAAAACCTATTCACGATGCCTTCGGTCATCGTGCGGACCATGGTCACCTGCGGGGTAGAGCAAAACGATATTTTAGAACCAAAAAAAAATTTGGCATGACTTTGCCTAAAAATACGACCAAAAAGAATGCATAGTGCCAAATTCTCGCCGAAACGGAAATGAATCAACATTCCGGCAAAATATTGGCAACTATCGCATTTCAAATACCGGTACCTGCAAACACAAACATATGCAACACCACAAACATACGTAGATCTAGGCCATAAAAAGTGTGTACGTTGTTGGAGGGAGAAAAAAGTAGATCTAGAACATAAAGAAAGCTTTCCCCTTACTTACCTATCAAAAAAAGGAAATTTAACCACTTAATTTGGGTGAATCTATGGTGCAAATGAGGTGAGGAGGAGGAGGCAGCCGAGACCAAGCTTGGTAGAGGTGGAGAGAATGAAATGGGGAAAGTGAGTGTGGTAGGTGGCTGTCAAAAATATCTAGCTGCTCTCAGGTTACCAATGGCGCACCTCCTAAGAATGCGCCATTGGTAACCAGGGTTACTAATGGCGCACCTGGTGTGTGGTGCACCATTACTAGTTTTGAAAAAAAAAATTGAAAAAAAAAATTGTTAGTAGTGGCTCAACGTGGGTGTGGTGCGCCATTACTAGTTAAAACTAGTCATGGCGCACCAAACCACGATGCGCCACTGGTAAGTCCGGGAGGGGGGTGTGCCCAGGAGAAACTTAGCGGTGGCGCACCACACACAAGGTGCGCCATTAGTAACATAAACATTAGTGGCGCTCCCATGTGTGGTGCGCCACTGCTATTTGGCAGTGGCGCACCACATACATTGTGCGCCACTAATGTCTATATTAGTTATAGCCCTTTTTCTAGTAGTGCTTCTCATGAAGAAGAATTTGGCGAGTGTGATTATGAAGCAAATTTAGCTCAGTCATTAATTCCACCTTTTCCTTTCTATCCAGCTTCATGTGGCTTTCTAGTGTCTGCTTAGTGTGAATGTAGATCTCATAAAGAGATGGATTTTCTTCGCAAGGGATTACAACCCTGGCCTTCTTGGTCTTTGGTGCATTTTTATATGCAGATGCATTGGCAGCGATATCAATAGGTTCCTTCCCTTTTCCAATATTCTTCACAATGCAGAGAGTGTCACGAACTGGTGGCATGAAAGCCTTCAGAATATAAGCCCAAAAGAATTTCTCATTGGTGAGCTGCTTGATTGCGAACATGATCCATGGAGCATAAGGGTTTAAAGACTGAGTGCTATCAGCTGCGCATGCAAGGTTTCGAATGAAAAGGTCAGGAATATCAAACTTGATTCCCTGAGACATGGCCAGAAGTGCATTTCCCACAATGCCTTTGATGGAATTCGGTCTGTTCGTTGGCGTGAAAGTATTGCACAAAATGTGAAACAACACTTTGTTATCATAAGCCAACTTCTTCGGATCAACATCAATGCATTCATCACCAACCATGGTGGGATCCATCAGGATGTGGAGTTGTGCTTCGGACACTTCCCGGAAATGCAGCATGTGCTCTCTATCCTTCTCAAACTCACATCGAGGAAGAATTATCAATGCCAAAAAATGATCTACCGACCTGATCCTTTCTCTGCCAGTTATCCATTCAAGAGTCCAGGATGAGGTGTTTCCAAGATCTCCTGAGATATATAGTGTGGCAAAGAATTGAAGGATAATCTCTTTGTTCCAGCCATGATTGAAGCACATGAATCCTTTCAGGAGGGCATGCTCAATATGTTCTATTACATGGAGGAAACAGGGCATTCCTGCAATCTCAACGAAGTTCAATATCTTATGATTGAAAATGATGTTCTTGCCAAACAATATCCGAGCATAATAGACAGCTTGTTCTTTAGTCCAAAACCTCGGTGACAGTGAAGTTCTTTCTCCTTCATAGGGGCTAACCCCAAAGAATGCAAGCTTCGAGAAATGAATATGTTCATTGAATGCAGGGCCATTGGGGCCGTACTTAGCTGGAAATAGCGGAAATGATTCCTAGGGATTTTTGCGATTCTCTTCATCACTGATTTCCATCGGCTGAACATCATCAGAAGCTGGCACACTTTCATCCATTGGCTTTAATGCAGCAAGAGGCATTTTAGCTTTCTCTGGAGCTGATGGCGCAAGAGCACCGGTCTGTCCTTCAATTTCCTTCATTGGAACTCCTTCAGCGGCTTTCTCATTCTCAAGCACTAGGGCCTTTTCTTTCGGTGAGTTTACAACAGGAGGAGGCATGACAATTTCTCCAGTTACTTGAGTCACCACATCTTCTCCTTCGGTCTGTTGTGGCAAAACTGGTGGTACAACTTGCTGAGGCAAAACTGGTGGTACAACTGCTTGAGCTTCTTCTTCGTGAGCCATGGGCTCTCCATCTTTCTCTCCTTCCTGTTCTGGCTATGAAGCCAAAGAACCAGGAGCAAGATTAACCTCCATCTGGGTAGGGGCACCAGATGAGGAGACCGGGGTGGTTTTTCCTTGGGAAGCAACTTGCTCCCCCTCAACTTTATCACCCTCCACGATGGATCCGAAGGGCTCAACTTGACTTTCCTTCAAAGGTGATGAAATTGCCTTCTCCATCTCAATTTCTTCGTCAACTTTTTCTTCAGGGTCTTGCTGCTCGGGCACGACATTCTCTTCGATGGGATTGTCCACAAAGATATCCATCACATCGGATTCTTGGGCAACTGAGGTAGGAATGATAACTACCACAGGCACAACTTGTTGCTTGGTTTCTTCCTCGGAACAAGGGGATGGAGGTATCTGTTGCAGTGGGACACTTGAGTCAACAGGTGCATAAGTTGTTATAGATTGGATACGATGATCCTTGATAGCCTTCGACTGGCTGGCTCTAGCGTGTGCTTTTGACGCTTCTCTTCTCTTTCTCTTCGTCGAGCAAGTTCTACCTGATGCTTAATCTCATCATTTCTATGATTACAAAGCTGAGAAACATCCATTTTCATCTTGGAGTGCCACTCAATCTTGTTGTTCCTCATAAGAGTGAGGGCTTTGGTGATCTCAAGAATCCCCTTGTTCACGTCTTTCTCTCTGACTCAGATTTGGCATCCTTCCTCATTTGCTCGAGGAGTTTCTTGTCCTCGACAGCTTGGCTCAGTTCCTTGGTAATTTGTTTGAGCTCAGTGAAGTGTTTTGCTACCATCTTGGTAACATCTTCAGGTAGGCCCAAGCTGCTTAACTCAGATGGATTTACATCATAGAAGGCACCTTCAATGATGTCAAAAATAAGATCAAAGTCATATTCCTCTGTGGGAGCAGGAACAATTGTCTTGGCCTTCTTGGCAGCAATAGCACCTTTTCTCATTAGGCAACAACTTTCCCTTCGCTG
Source organism: Thinopyrum elongatum (assembly GCA_011799875.1). Classification (NCBI taxonomy): domain Eukaryota; kingdom Viridiplantae; phylum Streptophyta; class Magnoliopsida; order Poales; family Poaceae; genus Thinopyrum; species Thinopyrum elongatum. Next base: position 246,728,986 of record CM022302.1, on the reverse strand, counting down.
CAGGGGCAGTAGAACCCGAAGGTTTATCTAATGACACAGTAGCGAGCCTTCGTGATGATCTCAACGGGGGTGAAACTTTTGCTGGAGAGGGTGTTTGATACGGCTTGTCAAGCAAAGCTCATTGATCATACATGGGAATTTCTTCGCCAGCATTATCATCGGAAGAATCATCAGATGAAGCAGATGCTGCCTTCCTTGACATTCTGGCAACAGATTTCTTCTTCGAAGCTCGAGGAGAAACAGATTTCCTCTTCTTTTCCTTTTGGGCAGAAGCCCTTTACTTCTTCTCATGCACATCTTATTGAGTCAACTCAACATATCTTTGTTCCAACTGATTTTTCTTTGCCCCATTGGCGTCACGCTTGGCCTTTGCCTTTGCCTTTGCTCTCTTTTCCACTTCCTCGGGGAAGCCAGCAGTTGTCTTCAATGAGTCTGCATGAGCATTGGGGGGAGGAGTTGGCCTAACTTTTTCATCATTTGGACCTAGATAGCTCTCTGCAATGCAGTCATTCCAGGGTGGAGTGAAAGCAAATAGGATCTAATATTTTCTTCGGACAATCTCATAGTTGAACCACTTCTTCGCCAAATAAAGGCGAATCTTCTGTAGCCTATTATTTCTATCATTGGTAGTTTCAACTCCAGTTTGAGTTATGTAAGTTTCGGGATCAGACATCTCAGCCGCGGTGCTCCTCTCTCTACCGCGACCACCCTTCTTGGGATTTCCATCAGAGAACAGGGTCTTGGAGTAAGTGACTAGCTCATCCTCTGGCTCACTATGAGCTGAGGGAATATCATCATCTTCTTCAGCAGATTCTGACTCCGGTTTCTTCTTCTTCGGCACTTTTGGTTGCTTGGCTGATTTTCTTTCAACCACCTTTGCTTTATCAGCCACATGCGACAACTTAGGGATTTCCTCCTCGGCCCAGACTGTTCTTCCAAACTATGTGCCATGACCACTCCTGAGAGAAAATCAACAAAGTGAGGGAAAACAAGATGACATCATAAACATGCACAGAAGCAATTTTGACTCAAGACAGATAATTTTCGGAAGCAGCAAAGGAATCCATGGCATATGCTTTGGAAGATATCGTCGACAGAATTGCAATATGCCCTAAGACAGAATAACAACTCCTATAATCTTTCGATATATATCTCATGAACCCTAGATCCAAACAGACTGGTACGAGGAGCAACTACAAACCGTACAAGTCACAACCTAGTGAAGCCTAAAGATCTATTGCAAGGAAATAAAACAAAAGAAAAGGTGTCGGGACGAACAACCCTAGAACAGAATAAAGACAGGGCTAGTTCCAGATCTGTACACCCTAACATGGCAGTACAGATCACCTACAGTAGTGCGGGAGAGAAGAAGTACCGCACTGGCGCGTCCAACAGCGGCGGAGCTTCACTGGAGTTGCACAGTGAAGCACGACGTCGACGCTGCTTTGAGCTCGGGCTCGGGCGGAGAGCGAGAGAAGAGGAATGAGGTCGAGCAGAGAAAGAATTAAGGAGGAAGGTGACTGGAGAGGGGGTTTATATAGCCCGAGGGCGAAACCGCTCCCTCCGAAATCCATGGCCGAAAAGCATGGGACGTTCCACATTCAACGGACGAGATCACAATCGAGAGATCGTGGGCACGTGTCAGCCGTTTCCTGCGAAAATCTTGGTAACTGAACAGAATGCCGAAGGGTTTGAGGAAGCGCAAGTGCCAAAACAGATGAAATTTTGAAGTTGATTTCATTCACGACCAAGGATGTTGCATTGAAATATTCTTCAGATCAAGTTACATGTTTATGACAAAGAAACATAAACTGACTAAAATACAAAGCCAAATGAAGGAAAAGACAAAACACAAACACTTCGAGCAAAAACACAGAGAGTAAAGCACCAACAAATATTGATCTCAGGGCTCATAATAAACGTGAGGTATCCCTGAGAGAGTTCCCTGCACGAGAGGGTTAGTTCTTCTTCACAACAACCCACTTTTGCGTGGGAGGTGAGGATCTCATTTTCTTGGACTGAGTAGGGGTATTCCTTCAGCATGGCCTGTGAGACACCTGTGCCCTTTGATGATAATCATATGAATATGCATTGAAGTTGTCTCCAGATATATGATTGTAATGATTTGAAGATGTACGCATGTACTCCTTCTGACGCAGGTTAGGATGATAATCATTCGAGAAAGATACTAAAGTAGACTGAGAATGATAACCAATTCTTCGTCGAGACTTATCCTGCACAGTCAGGTTAGCAGTGAAAGACAGATTTTCAACAATGCACTTCTTTACCCAGATTTGCTTCTTGGGTGAACCAGTCCTGCAGTTAGTTCCAACATATCGAGCGAAAACCTTACCATTATGTTGTTTGAAGATTTTTTAATTTGAGTCATTAGACTCGTCAGTATCAATAGGAATGGGTGAAAGATAACCAGTTAGAGTTTCTGGTTCGAGGGTAAATTTGCACAAACCAAAGTTGTTCGAGGATACTATTTAGGAGTCCAATATGATCCATCCACATTGATTTTCTTTTCTAAACCTAATCCTTTATTCTGAGGGTTTTTGTGCAGTATGAACTTCTTGAGCACATCACATAGCGTTGGATGCCCTTTTAGGCTCCTTAGCATTCTAGTCTCAAGTAAGCCCTTTAACCTGCAATTTTCTTCAGAAATAGCAGCAAAATCCTCAAAAGAAGGGTTAGTAGTACCAATTTCAGTTGTAGCAATATTCTCTACGACAGCATTCGAAGTTTCAGCATGAGAATCAGCATTGCTACATTCTAGGCATTTTAAGCATGGAGGTACAAAATCATCAGGAAGTCGAACAGGTTTCTCGGCGAGGAGAGAAGCTTTCTCTAGCACCAGCTCGTTATGATATTCTTTCAGTGACATGAGTTCTTGATTCCTGTTAAGGAGTTCATCTGATAAACTCTCGTAGTCAACTGTAAGCGAATCATATCGATTGGAAAGATCGTCAATAGTTGATGAAAAAGCAGCTTGCTCTTCAATAAACTTTTTATTCCTCTCCATCTCTTCGACCAGTAATCCTTCAGGTTTCCTGAGATTTCTCTCAAGCATTTCAAGTTCATCATGTTGGGATTTAGCAATCTTGACCAGCTTGGCATAGGAGATATATTCAGGTAAATATTCATTCATGGATCTTTGGTGTTTAGCAGGTACCTGATGCTTTGATGATTTTGCCATGAGACAGAAAGCGATTGGTTCATCATCGCTTGAATCATCATCATAAGTGCTTCATTCATAGGATTTCTTTGATGATTCAATGGCAACATATGCATTGCTTCTCCCAATTCTTTTGTAGAATCCTTCATCATCTGATTCAGTGTCAGTTGCTTCCTCTTCGGAGTCCAGAGTCTGATCAGCACATGCTCTATTTAGCCGTGACATCCTCTTCATATTTGAATCAATGGTAGCTCTGGCTTTCATGTCAGTGACTGGTCTCGTCAAAGAAGATGAGGAAGATGCAATTTCCTTCAAGAGCTTAGTATGAGGATCAACTCACGTAAAACCACTGCAGCGAAGATATTTCCATCTGTTGCTAGGTTTTCCTTCCCAGCTAGGGCAATCAGCGATGAGATGACCATATAATTTGCACTTGAAGCACTTCATATCTTTTGGAGGCAATCTTCTTCTTGACGATTCTAGCGCGTCAACTTTGTCATCATTTGTGAGGCAGAGATTTTGCCTTTTGAGATCACTTAGCCACTGTGTGAGCATTTCAAGTTCTCTGGTGATGGTGTGTTGATTCTCAACATCTTCTTCTTGAGAACTGCCATAGTGTGAGAGAATTTCTCCTTCACTTTCCGAAGAAGATTCTTGATTGGCATTTTCTAGTTCCATCTTTTCTTCATGAATTGACAGCAGTGTTTTGACATCAACATAGTGAAGCTCTTCATAATCTGGTCTTCGTTTGATTTTATCTACAATGGGATCGAAAGATTCATCAAGAGCGCTCAGAAGCTTGTTGACTACATCTCTATTGGTGATATCAGTTACTTCTCGCTGATGTAGTCTTTCGACAATGTTTGTCAATCGATCAGTGAGTTCCATAGCACTCTTTACGAAGGCTTCTGAATCCAGTGAACATACCACGAAGCATTTGAATGTGAGGATCTGATCTAGCAACAAATTCTTCATGAGCATCGTTGATAGCATCCCAAATTTGCTTTGCAGTATTGAGCCTTTGGAACCGAAAAAAATGTCTTTTGATAGACTGCTATAGATGATATATTTTGCTTGAGCATCCAACTGCAGATTAGCTTTATCATCGGCATTGAGATTGTTCAGTTGATTAATGGTGTAGCCATCTTCCACAATCTGCCACAGATCATAGTTGATAGCTTGAATTCTGATTCTCATTCATTCCTTCCAGTACAGGTAGTCATTTCCATCAAAGATAGGAAATTGTTCAGTGCGAGGATCTACCTGCATACGACATACTCAAAAACTCCAAGGATGTTACACCTTTAATAAACAGAGACAAGAAGAACCTGCTCTGATACCAATTGTTAGGATCGAGAGTATATCGACCAGAGGGGGTGAATGGCAGATTCAAAATTTTCTTTCGAAAGTATTGAAACATATCCCAATCACAGCAGCGGAATAGAATAGAGAAGGAAATGAACTAAATCAATCTTCTTCGTCAGAAGCATATTCCTCGATGAAGGATGTAATAACAGTACGAGCTTGAGAAATGATGGGTTTAACTACTATGAGAGTAATGCAGCATGCAAACAAATGTAATAGAACAAGGCACAACATGGAGCACACAGAGAATAATCTTATGGAATGATTTCACAAGAGAGCCGAGGAATATGATAGTGACGAATGAATACTAGCGATGAGAATGAAACAGGATGAATACAGATATACACAATGATGACAACAGAATGAAATGATTAGATAAGTAGTCGGCATGGAGCACGAGTGAAAACTGCTGAAGGAATTGCTGTGAAGTAGAATGAACCAGTGGTGCTCGATGGCGACAATCAGATTTGGTAGACCAGTTCACCCTTCTGCCAAAGGGCTACGTCTGGTTGGAGGGGCTGTGACTTAACACGGAAGATAAACTCTCTTCACCCAATTCTCGTTCAACACAGAGCTGATCAGACTCAGGTTGATTTCACTCGTGGTAGATCCTTGTTGGCGATCTCCAAACCTTCGGTCGACCTTCGCGAACCACAATCACTCTTGGTTGCTGAAGATCAGGCTTAGTGAAGACAACATCTCTTCAACACTCGAGCCAAAACCTATCCGTCTAAAGAGTGCGCAGCTCTCAAGAGTAATAGGTACAAGAACTCACACTTAAAACTACGGTGATGCTAAACCATTGTCTAAGTTCGGGCTCTTGATTTTACTCTCCGTGGATCTTAAACTCAAATCACTCGGAGAGGGGTTGCTCAAATCAATCTTCTCAGAAATCTCAAACGGAGCAGCCAACGGACAATGTTGGAGTGGGGTGGCTATTTATAGCCGCAACCTTCCCTGATGGGAAATGACCAAATTAGACATCGGGATCAGCCAATGGCCGAACGACATGAGTCCAACAGTCGGATTTGAGCACAACGATAACATTGCTTGCGGAGCAAGTAATGCTAACTCCTCGGTCTGAGACAAATCTCTCGTAGCAAAGAAGATCACATTCTCTTGCTGACAAGTATTTGCTCGGATCACAAAGAGATTTCTCTCGCATCTGTCATAAGTTTTGGCTAAGCATCACAGCGGATCTAAGCAACGAGAACCTATACCCCTCTTAATAGTACGGAGGTGCTATGACTCAAAAGAATGAAAAGAAGAACAATGAAATGAATACTACGTCTTCACTTTGTGTTTGACTTCCATCGCTGCAGTCAATTACTTTGGACGGCAGTACCGAATCAAAAGCTTTGCTTCAGCAAAAAACTTTTGAGGGGTCGATTTCTTCACATCAATGTTCTCGACTATATGACTTCAAACATATAGATCGTTCTTCTCTACAACACAGATATACTTCGATGAAGTTCCTCGAACTCAACACCGAAGATAGCATTCTCTTTGGTTGTGTATGGACTATTTCTCTCTGTATGCACTAACAAACAAATCAATCCATACCTGTTTCTGTCTACAATCTCCAAAACACAAGGTAGGCAGATATTACACCAATAAGATCCTCACAAGGTGAGGGAGGCGTGGGGAGGTCAGGGGCACCGTCTTGTAGCGTTGCAAGCCCGTGAGGCTCCGCGGGGGCCCTGGGGCCTCCCTCGGGAGCCGACGCACTCTTCTCGGACCACGACAAGCACGGCACTGGCCGTATGCGGGGTAGCCGCCGGTAGAGCACCAGGGGCTCGTGAGGTACCTCTTGAGGTCTTCAAAGGCTGCATCCATCTCCGGGGTCCATTCAAAGGAACTTGTCCTCTTCATCAGCTTGAAGAACGGAAAGGCGCGCTCGCCGAGCTTGGAGATGATGCGCCCGAGAGATGCCATGCACCCCGCCAGCTTCTGCATCTCCTTGAGGGTTTGGGGGGCACATTTTTTCGATGGCCTTTATCTTTTTGGGATTGTCCTTGATCCTTCGGTGGGAGATGAGGAAGCCGAGCAGCTTGCCGGAGGGAACTCCAAAGACACACTTGTCAGGATTAAGCTTCAAGCTGACCCTACGCAGGTTGGCGAACGTTTCTTCCAAGTCTTCGATCAGCATTCTGGCCTCGCGCGACTTGACTATGATGTCATCAATGTAGGCCTCCGTGTTCCTCCCCAGCTATGGCCCCAGCGTGATGTGCATCAACCGCTGGAAGGTGGCGCCGACATTCCTCAGGCTGAAGGGCATGCAGGTGTAGCAGTACACACCACACGGGGAGATGAAGGCCGTTTTCTCGACATCCTCTGTTACGATCTTGATCTGGTGGTAGCCCGAGAAAGCATCCAGGAAGCACAACAGGTCACATTCAGCGGTAGAGTCCATGATCTGGTCGATGCGCAGAAGCTGGAAGGGATCCTGAGGGCAAGCCTTGTTGAGGCTTGTGAAGTCGACGCACATGCGCTCCTTCCCGCCCTTTTTGTGGACGACGACCGGGTTGGCGAGCCACTCAGGGTGACGTACCTCTCGTATGACCCCGGCTTCATGCAGCTTGTGCACCTCCTAGACAATAAATGCCTGCTTCTCCGGCGCTTGGCGTCACACCTTTTGCTTGACAGGGTGAGCGTTGGGGCACACCGCCAGGTGATGCTCGATCACTTCCCTCGGGACGCCGGCCAAGTCAGACGCCTTCTAAGCAAACACATCCTTGTTCGCCCGGAGGAAAGTGACGAGGGCATCTTCCTGCTCTGGGGGAAGGCCGGTGCTGATGGTGAAGGTGGGGCCCGAGCCACTGCCATCGACTGGCACTTTCTTTGTTTCGGCGCAGTCCTGGGAGAATAGTTGCTTTTTCCTCGCAGGCGCGACCTCCGGGGCTTCCGTCGTGTCTTCGGCGCCAGGGCGCTAAGCCGCCGCGGCTGTGTAGGCATGTTTGAGGGCTCGGACCGCATCCCACTTGTCTGCGGCTATGGTAGTAACGCCGCCGCTGCCGGGCATCTTGACGACGTTGTAGCCCGGATGGGTTACCACCAAGAACTTGGCGAGCGCAGGGTACCCAAGGATGGCGTTGTACGGGAGGCCGATGTGGGCCATGTCGAAGTCGATCAGCTCGGTGTGGTAGTTGTCGTGGGTCCCAAAGGTGACAGGGAGGCGCACCTGCCCCAGGGGGGTGGTGGAGCCATCAGTCACTGTCAGGACCCCGATCCTAAGTCACACCGATCTGCATGTAACACATCATATCACTTTGTGGCCTCACGCACAGTATTCCCACGGTTGCAGCCTTACCAGGACCGGGACTGTGAGAGCCTGGCTTAATAGGAATGATAGACTACTCATATCAACAAGGAATTCCTTCTTTTTCGGGAGCCCACTCGATAAGAACTCCAAAGTTAAGAGTGCTTGGCTTGGGGTAATTCTAGGATGGGTGACCGACCGGGAAGTATCTCCCGGGTGCACACGAGTGAGGACAAAGTGCGTAGAAAAGACTAGTGTTGGTCTGTGGGGCCAGTCTTGATCCCGCCAGGTGTAACAGGGTGTTACAATTGGTATTAGAGCCGACCTTCACGGTTACACGGACATGCGCGAGTCAGGTGCGCAGGCATGTGGCACATGGCGCATGTGGCCCGTTGTGGCACACGGCATGGCACATGTGCCGGACAAGACGCACATATGTGTGCCAAGAGGGAACGTTCCTGATGGGACGATGAGGACATCGGTTCCTTTGAGTGGGGGTGTATGTGAGAGCAAGGCTTAATAGGAATGATAGACTACTCATATCAACAAGGAATTCCTTCTTTTCCGGGAGCCCATTCGAAAAGAACTCCAAAGTTAAGCGTGCTTGGCTTGGGGTAATTCTAGGATGGGTAAGCGTGCTTGGCTTGGGGTAATTCTAGGATGGGTGACCAACTGGGAAGTATCTCCCGGGTGCACACGAGTGAGGACAAAGTGCGCAGAAAAGACTAGTGTTGGTCTGTTGGGCCAGTCTTGATCCCGCCAGTCGTAATAGGGTGTTACAGGGACCGTTTGCGCCTTTTGGCTCACGTATATGATAGTGTCGCTAGCATCCATATGACAGAGAATCTGGGCCGACATGACTAGTCGTAAACCCAAGGTGGCACAAACTTATAGGGACAGCCATACATTACCCAACAATGCACGTGTCGGTCAGCAGTGAGTGTAACCGGGCTGTAGCAAGCTATCAGGACTCCGGTAGACATCGCGTGACATTTCCCCGAAGGGATAGACACATGAGCAAAGAAGGACACATGCCAGTCAATCCATGTGTTCCGGAGCAGTAGCAAGCTACCCTGGCTCAGTGGAAGCACTAGGAGGCATTTCCCCATAAGGAAGGCTACCAAGAATAAACAACTAGGTGTCGGATACCACACATACCAAGCATTTCAATAACATACACACAATATGCTCGATATGTGTAAATACAACATGGCATCACAACAAAACTCTATGACTCAAAGTATTTATTCAATAGGCCACGAGGAGCCAGATATTACAAACATGGGCCTCATGACCCAACATACAAGTCATACAAGCAACAAGAGGAAGAATAAACATGTCTGAGTACAGACATATGAAAATAAGAAGGGTAGAAAGCCTGACTATCTACAAGACCCTCCATAGGAACCAGACCTCTGTCTGGGATTCCCAAGCTAACAGTCGAAGCATAAAAATGATGAAACGAATCGGTGGCTTAAGGTGATAGATAAATTTGCTACAAAATTATGCTCTCTTCATCCCATTACTTGTGAACTTTGCAATAGAGTTGGTCATCTTAATTTTCAATGCATACTTTTTCATGATCGAATCGTGACCAAATATTGCAATAACTTGGTCACCCTTGAACTTTATAATGAATTTTGTTTATTTTTGGGGTGTGAAGAATTGTCACATAAAAATAGTTGGTTTGAAGCTTTCATATTCACCGACCATGCTGAAACTACTCTTAAAGAAATCTATATGTTTTGCGTGGTAAATTGCAATGAGAATTCTTATATTGCCAACAATAGAAAGATGGGAAAACCAATAGAATATGAAAGAAATACTAATGAAAGGGTAAATCTCTCCACTTTCCCTCCTATTGTCCCTCGTGATGAAACATGTTACGATAATGAGCTCCCTATGCAACCAATCTCAGCAATAAGGAGTTCCAAAAAGTTGATTAAACCCACACATGACGTGGAGAAGAAAAAGAAAATACGGAGAAGCAAAGATAAAAAGGTATCTCTCCCAAATGATGTTGCTCCTATTATTATTATGCCTCATGAGAATGAATCAAAAATAAGTGTGGAAGATGATATACTTGATGATGATATTGATTCTTTGTCTTATGGTACATTATCCGAAGAGACTATCGAGGATGATTTTGTTATGCCTATTACTCGTTGTGATGATTATGATTGGGAAAATAATGATCCTTCTTATAATCTTGAAAATCTTTTTGGCACCAACTTAGAAAATTGTGATGATAATAATTGCTATACTATTGCTGCTATTCATACTATTCATGATGAGAGTTATTATGCTTATGATATGCAAAGGCCCAAGCTTGGAGATGTTATGTTTGATGAGAATGACATGTTTGAGAATTTATTTTCTGCAATTAATGTTTGTCCCAAGCTTGGGGATGCTATGCTTAATGAAGATGATATTTTTAGTCCCCCAAGTTTTGATGTGCAAATTTATTGTGATGATAGCATGCCTCCTATTTATGATGATTGCAATATCTATGAAAGTGTGTTTGGAAGAGTGTCAACTTTAGATAATAATTATCCCACTATTTCGGAGGGTGTTGAATCTTATTATAATGATAAAAGTTGATTTGGAGAGGTCGTGACTTTATTTAGTAATGATTCCACTATCTTGGAAGAGGTTTCAATTGATTATGATGAGAACGAAGTTGCCACTTATGATGATTATTGTGATGACACTTATGTTATAAAAAGTAGTGATGATTATATTTATAAAACTTGTCATGATTATGATTACCCTTTCTCTAAACATTACTCTTTTAATATGCAAACAATTTATAGTATTCGAGTTTCTTATGATACTCCCACTATTCCGAATGAAAAGAATTTTGCTCATGTGGAGAGTAGTAAAATTTCTATGCTTATGGATCATGAAAAGAATGCTTTATGTGATGGTTATATTGTTGAATTCATTTATGATGCTACTGAAAATTATTATGAGAGAGGAACTTATGCTACTACATATTGCAATAATATCAAGTTGCCTCTCTATGTACTTAAGGTTTTGAAGTTATGCTTGCTTTGCCTTCCTATGCTCTAGTTGATGCTTGTTCCCATAAATTGTTTGCTCACAAAATCCCTATGCATAGGAAGTGGTTTAAACTTAAATTTTCTAGTCATATGCTTCATGATGCTCCCATTATGTTTCAATTCTTATCTTTCATGTGAGAATCATTGAAATCATCATGCCTAGCTTAAAAGGCATTAAAGAAAAGCGCTTGTTGGGAGACAACCCAATATTTACCCCTACTGTTTTTGTGTGTTCACATAATTAATATACTGTAGTAATCATGTTTTATAGCTTTTGTTTGAATAAAGTACCAAGTAAAGCCTTTGGGATAGTGTGGTTGATAGTTGATTTGATTCTGTGCAAAAACAGAAACTTTTGCGTCCAGTACAGAAATTCCTATCTTTTTCTGGAACGTGTAAAAACTCTGAATTATTTACAGAGGATTAATATATAAATTTTCTACGTTGTCCTAATTTTTCAGAATTTTTTGAGTTACATAAGTATGATTTCAATTCAGATCTTTATAGACTATTATGTTTTTGACAGATTCTGTTTTCGATGCATAGTTTGCTTGTTTTCTAGTTTCTATGGCTTATATTGCATAATATAAATTGTAGAAATGATAGGGTACAGTAGGAATAATGTGATAAAAATTATGAATCTTGTCTTGACAGTACCAAAGTGAATGATTTGTTTTATTATACTAACGGATCTTACGAGTTTTCTGTTGAGTTTTGTGTTGTGAAGTTTTCAAGTTTTGGGTAAAGATTTGATGGACTATGGAATAAGGAGTGGAAAGAGCCTAAGCTTGGGGATGCCCAAGGAACCCCAAGGTAATATTCAAAGACAACCAAGCATCTAAGCTTGGGGATGCCCCGGATGGCATCCCCTCTTTCGTCTTCAATCCATCGGTAAATTTACTTGAGGCTATATTTTTATTCACCACATGATATGTGTTTTGCTTGGAGCGTCTTGTATGATATGAGTCTTTGCTTTTTAGTTTGCCAAAATCATCCTTGATGGACACACCTTTTGAGAGGGATGCACATTAATCATGAATTTATTAGAATACCCTATGTGCTTCATTTATATCTTTTGAGCTAGGTAGTTGCTCTAGTGCTTCACTTATATCTTTTTAGAGCACGGCGGTGGTTTTATTTTAAAGAAATTGATGAACTCTCATGCTTCACTTATATTATTTTGAGAGTCCCTAAACAGCAAGGTAATTTTCTTAGGTTATGAATTTAGTCCTAATATGATGGGCATCCAAGAGGGATATAATAAAAACTTTCATATAAAGTGCATTGAATACTATGTGAAGTTTGATTCCTTATGATTGTTTTGAGATATAAAGATGGTGATATTAGAGTCATGCTAGTGAGTAATTGTGGATTGGTAGAAATACTTGTGTTAAAGTTTGTGATTCCCGTAGCATGCATGTATGGTGAACCATTATGTGATGAAGTCGGAGCATGATTTATTTATTGATTGTCTTCCTTATGAGTGGCGGTCGGGGACGAGCGATCGTCTTTTCCTACCAATCTATCCCCCTGGGAGCATGCGCGTAGTACATTGTTTCGATAGGTAATAGAATTTTGCAATAAGTATGTGAGTTCTTTATGACTAATGATGAGTCCATGGATTATACGCACTTTCAGCCTTCCACCATTGCTAGCCTCTCTAGTACCGCGCAACTTTCGCCGGTGCACTACACCCACCATATACATTCCTCAAAACAGCCACCATACCTACCTATTATGGCATTTCCATAGCCATTCCAAGATATATTGCCATGCAACTTCCACCATTCCGTTTATTATGACACGCTTCATCATTGTCATATTGCTTTGCATGATCATGTACTTGACATCGTATTTGTGGCAAAGACACCATTCATATTTTTTATACATGTCTCTCTTGATCATTGCACATCCCGGTACACCGCAGGAGGCATTCATATAGAGTCATATTTTTGTTCTAAGTATCGAGTTGTAATCCTTGAGTTGCAAGTAAATAAAAGTGTGATGATCATCATTATTACAGCATTGTCCCATGTGAGAAAATGATGATGGAGACTATGATTCCCCCACAAGTCGGGATGAGACTCCGGACGAAAAATAAAAAAAGAGAGAGAAAAGAAAAACAAGAAAGAAAAAAAGAGGCCAAAGAGCCCAAAATAACAAAAAATGAGAGAAAAGAGAGAAGGGGCAATGCTACTATCCTTTTTCCATACTTGTGCTTCAAAGTAGAACCATGATCCTCATGATAGTGAGTCTCCTATTTTGTCACTTTCATATACTAGTAGGAAATTTTCATTATAGAACTTGGCTTGTATATTCCAATGATGGGCTTCCTCAAATTGCCCTAGGTCTTCCTGAGCAAGCGAGTTGGATGCACACCCACTTAGTTTCTTTTTGAGCTTTCATACACTTATAGCTCTAGTGCATCCGTTGCATGGCAATCCCTACTCACTCACATTGATATCTATTGATGGGCATCTCCATAGCCCGTTGATACGTCTAGTTGATGTGAGACTATCTCCTTTTTTTATCTTCTCCACAACCAGCATATTCTATTCCACCTATAGTGCTATATCAATGGCTCACGCTCATGTATTGCGTGAAAGTTGAAAAAGTTTGAGAACATCAAAAGTATGAAAAAATTGATTGGCTTGTCATCAGGGTTGTGCATGATTTAATACTTTGTGTGATGAAGATGGAGCATAGTTAGACTATATGATTTTGTAGGGATAACTTTCTTTGGCCTTGTTATTTTGAGAAGACATGATTGCTTTATTTAGTATGCTTGAAGTATTATTGTTTTTATGTCAATATTAAACTTTTGTTTTGAATCTTATGGATCTGAACATTCATGCCACAATAAAGAAAATTACATGGATAAATATGTTAGGTAGCATTCCACATCAAAAATTCTATTTTTATCATTTACCTACTCAAGGACGAGCAGGAATTAAACTTGGGGATGCTTGATACGTCTCCAACGTATCTATAATTTTTTATTGTTCCATGCTATTATATTATCCATCTTGGATGTTTTATATGAATTTATAGGCTATTTTATATTATTTTTGGGACTAACCTATTAACCTAGAGCCCAGTGCCAGTTTCTGTTTTTTCCTTGTTTTTGAGTTTTACAGAAAAGGAATATCAAACGGAGTACAAACAAGCTGAAAATTTACGATGACTTTTTATGGACCGGAAGAAGCCCACGGAGCATTGGAGTTGGGCCAGAAGAGTCCCGAGGTGACGGCAAGGGTGGAGGGCGCCCCCCCTAGGGCGCACCACCCTGGCTTGCCGCTGGCTCGTGGAGCCCCCTGACGTGAGACCGACGCAAAAAATTCCTATAAATCCCGGAACCTCCAGAAATAAACCTAGATCGGGAGTTCCGCCGCCGCAAGGCTCTGTAGCCACAAAAAATCAATCGGGAGCCCGTTCCGGCACCCTGCTGGAGGGGGAAACCATCACAGGTGGCCATCTTCATCATCCCGGCGGTCTCCATGACAAGGAGGGAGTAGTTCACCCTCGGGGCTGAGGGTATGTACCAGTAGCTATGTGTTTGATCTCTCTCTCTCGTGTTCTTGATTTGGCACGATCTTGATGTACCGTGAGCTTTGTTATTATAGTTGAATCATATGGTGTTTCTCCCCCTCTACCTTCTTGTGATGAATTGAGTCTTGCTCTTTGAGGTTTCGTTATGTTAGATTGAGTATTGGATCTGAGAACACTTGATGTATGTCTTGCGATGGGATATCTGTGGTGACAATGGGATGTTCTATTGATGCACTTGATGTTTGTTTTGGCACTCAACTCGCGGATTCCTGAGGTGACATTGGGGTAATCTATGCATAGGGGTTGATGCACATTTTCGTCCTACGTTCTCCGATAGAAACTTTGTAGTGATTCTTTGTTGCACGTTGAGGGATTGTTATATGATCCAATTATGTTATCATTGTTGAGAGAACTTGCACTAGAGAAAGTATGAACCCTAGGCTTTGTTTCCAAGCATTGCAATACCATTTTTGCTCACTTTTGTTACTTGCTACCTTGCTGTTTTTATATTTTCAGATTACAAAAACCTATATCTACCATCCATATTACACTTGTATCACCATCTCTTCGCCGAATTAGTGCACCTATACAATTTACCATTGTATTGGATGTGTTGGGGACGCAAGAGACTCTTTGTTATTTGGTTGCAGGGTTGTTTGAGAGAGACCATCTTCATCCTACACCTCCCACGGATTGATAAACCTAGGTCATCCACTTGAGGGAAATTTGATACTGTCCTACAAAACTCTGTGCTTGGAGGCCCAACACGAGTCTACAATAAGAAGGTTGCATAGTAGACATCAGGCCCAGGATATCCAGCCCCCAGACCGCGAACGGCCATGAGAGCGGGATGGTCTAGAGGCCCTGGGCGGGTTGGTGGATCTATTTGGCATGGAACTAGCAGGCCTCACAGGATCGCACCAGCTCGGGGGCGTCGTTGAGTGCCATGGGCCAGTAGAACCAGCTGCGAAACGCCTTGCCCACAAGGGTGCGTGATGAAGAATGGTGCCCGCAATCCCCGCCGTGGATGTCAGCCAGCAACTCGTGCCCTTGCTCCTTGGAGATGCACCGCAACGATGCGTCGTTTGGGCGCCTTCGGTAGAGCTCGCCGTCCTACAAGCAGTAAGTGGTGGCCTGATGGGCCTCGCATTCTGCATCTTCCTCCTTCTCCGGCAGGGTGCCACTGTGCAGGTACGCCTTGAACTCTTCGATCTAGCACCCCTCCTGAGGCTTGAGCGCCAGGAGCAGGCGGGCTCCTGAGGTCGGACCGCAGGCCAGGGCGCCTGTGGAGGGGGCCAGGGACGGCTCCTCCCGAAGCAGCGTAGGGCCTGCAGCGGGGGGGCTGCCGATGGCTTGAAGAGTCGTTCTTCGAAGATGCCACGCTTCTGGGGTTCGCGTCGGGACACCCTCTTGGCGATGTCGTCCGCCTCCTTATTCGTGCCACGCGGGACATGCTGCAATTCCAAACCCAAGAATCATTTTTCAGTTTTGCGTACCTCTTCTAGGTATGCCTCCATGTGCTCATCCTTAGGCTTGTATTCCTTGTTGGAGAAACTGATGAGGAGCTGAGAATCGCCCTTGATGGGGAGGCGCTTGACCCCCAGGGCCGCCACGGACCTCAGGCTAGCGATCAGGCCCTCGTATTCCGTGATGTTGTTGGAGACCTTCTCGCCATGCTGGAAGCAGAGCTGCACGGTGTAGTATAGCCTGTCCTGGGTCGACGAGATGAGTATAGCTCCAACCCCCGAGCCCTGCCGCGCAAACACGCCGTCAAAGTACATGACCCAGCCATCGGGCGCCTCGTCTCCGAGCGTGAGGGACCGATCCTTGCCCACTCCCTGGTCAGGGGCATCCGTCCATTCTGCCACGAAGTCAGCGAGGGCTGCACCCTTGATGAACCTAGTGGTGCTAAACTCTAGCAAGAACGCTTGTAGCTCATTGTTCCACTCAGCAACCCTCCCCGCGGCATTGGGGCTCCGGAGCACCTTCTCCAAGGGGTACGCGAAGACGACCTTGATGGGGTGGCCTTGGAAGTAGTGGCGCAGCTTCCTGGAGACAATGAGGAGCGCAAGCAAGAGCTGCTGCAGCATGGGGTAGCGCGCGCGTGCGTCATGCAGCACCGTGCCGACGAAGTACATGGGGTGCTCGACGAGGGAAGAGGTGTCGATGGCGTCCTGCTCCACTTGGGACGAGGAAGCCTCAGGAGCCTTGTCTTCTTGTGGAGTAGCCGAGGCCTCAGAAGCGCCATCCTGAGGCGGCGGTGGCACGGCCGTACGCGGGGCGCTACGCCGCGCACCCGCACCTGCGCGCTCTTCCCTGACAGCCACGAGTGCTGCGCTAGCCGAGTGGAGTGTAGCGGCCAGGTAGAGCACCAAGGGCTCCAGAGGACGAGGCGCCACCATCACTAGTGGGCTCGTGAGGTACTGCTTGAGGACTTGGAAAGCTGCCTCATCTTCTGGAGTCCATTTGAAAGGGCCCTTCTTCTTCATCAGCTTGAAGAACGGGAGGGCGCGCTCACCAAGCTTGGAGATGAAGCGCCCCAAAGAGGTTACGTAGCTCGCGAGTTTCTGCATCTCCTTGAGTGTCTGCGGTGGGCTCATGTTTTCTATTGCTTTGATCTTATCAGGGTTGGCCTCGATCCCTCGGTGCGACACCAGGAAGCCCAACAACTTGCCGGACGGAACACCGAACACGCATTTCTCTGGGTTGAGCCTCAGGTTCACCTTGCGCAGGTTGGCGAACGTTTCCCCCAGGTCCTCGACATGGGTCCTTGCCTCTCGCGATTTGACCACTATGTCGTCAATGTACGCCTCGGCGTTCCTCCTGTGCTGCTGTCCCAGAGCGATGTCCATCAGTCGTTGGAAGGTTGCGCCAGCGTTTCGCAATCCAAAGGGCATGCAGGTGTAGCAGTACACCCCACATAGGGAGAGGATGTCCGTCTTCTCGACGTCCTGCACTGCCATCTTGATCTGAAGGTATCTTGAGAAGGCGTCCAAGAATCACAGCAGGTCGCACTTGGCAGTGGAATCAACAATCTGGTCGATGCGTGGAAGAGGGAACGGATCCTGAGGGCATGCCTTGTTGAGACTCGTGAAGTCGATGCACATGAGCTCCTTCCCGCCTTTCTTGGGGACGATCACCAGGTTGGCCAGCCAATCCGGGTGCCGCACCTCTCGAATGACTCCAGCTCCCTGCAACTTGCGGACCTCCTGAACGATGAACGATTGCTACTATGGGGCTTGCCACCGTGCCTTCTGCTTCACCAGGCGTGCATTGGGGCACACCATCAAATGGTGCTCGATCACATCCCTCGGGACGCTGACTAGGTCCGTTGCCTCCCATGCAAACACATCCCTGTTCGCGCGGAGGAAACTGAACAACGCCTCTTCTTGTTTTGGGGGGAGGCCAGCGCCTATGGTGAAGGTGGGGCCTGATCCTCCGTCGTCGACCAGCACTTGCTTCATCTCAGCTCGGTCTTGGGAGAACAGTTGCTTCTTCTTTGTGGGGGCCGCCTCTGGCGTCTCTGGAGCGTCCTCAGCGCTTGGCCGCAAGGCTGCCGTGGCCTCGAAAGCGAGCTTGAGGGCCAGGAGCACATCCTTGGAGTCTCCCACCACGGTGATGATGCCGCTACTCCCCGGCATCTTGACGACGCTGTAGCCGGGGTGCGTCGCCGCCATGAACTTGGCAAGGGCTGGATACCCTAGGATGGTGTTGTACAGGAGGTTGATGCGGGCGACGTCGAAGTCGATGAGCTCGGTGCGGTAGTTGTAGCGCGTGCCGAAGGTGACGAGGAGGCGGATCTGCCCCAGGGGAACAACGGAGCCGTCGGCTACCCCTGAGAAGGGCTTGGTGAGGGCGAGCTGGTCGTAAGGCACCTGGAGCAGGTTAAAGGCTTCCGTAGAGAGGACGTTGAGGCCAGCGCCGCCGTCGATGAGGGTCCTGGTAACCGCGACATTGCTGATGGTGGGCGTGCATGGCATGGGGAGCGCGCCGGCGCCGACCGTAGCCCTGGAGTGATCTCTGGAGTCGAAGGTGATGTCGGTCTCAGGCACCGCCCGGCCTGGAGGAGCCCCCTGCCACGCCTGGGCGGCCCTCATCTGCCGGAAGAGCTGCTTGACGTGGTGGCTCGAAGATGGGGCCTACGACCCGCGGATGATGGACGCAACCACGTGATGTAACGGCATCACGAAGCGTGCGACAAACAGGCCACGCAGCTCCTCCCATGAGGCCACCGAGGACTCTGGCAGGTTGAGCAGCCAGGAGCATGGTACGCCCGCGAGAGCCATAGGGAGCCAGTTCGCCATTACTTTGTCGTCGCCGCCCGCCACCCAGATAGCCTACGCGTATAGCCAGAGGAAATCCCTGGGGTCTGCCGTGCCTCGTATCCCGGGGGCAGCGTTGACCTGAACTTCTGTGGCCACCGCACCCGCCGGAGGCCAGGGAAAAGGCCCGAAGGCCCGCAACTCCCCCAGAAGCGTCCGGCGACCCGAAGGGTGGGACGGCGTCGGCCATGGGATCCATGAGTCATGAGCGGAGCGCGGCTGAGGAGGAGGCCGAACTTCGACACGCCCCTACCTGGTGCGCCAAATGTCGGATTCAGGGCTCCGCAGACCCAAGAAGGTTCAAACTCTGGGGCGTGCGAAGAACTCAACCTCCCAAGCCTGCCTACTCGTCACCCCCAGGCCTAGCTCGATTCACACGAACAAGGAAGAAGATGAACACGGCAGTTTACCCAGGTTCGGGCCACCTTGCGGTGTAAAACCCTACTCCTGCTTTGTGGTGGATTGGCCTCACGAGGGGCTGAGGTTGAACTAGTACAGTGGATGAACAACCTCGCGAGTGCTCGGGGAGGAGAATGAGTCGACCAGGTTCGGATCCCCGCTACGGTGGTGGCTAACCTATATTTATAGTGGCCTCGGTCCTCTTCCCCCAATACGTAGGCGGGAAGGGATCCCACAGTGGCCAATTTGAAAGGGGACAAGTATTACATCTTATCGTGAAGAAAGGTGGTCTTCGCCTGCAAAGCCTCTGGTCGTGACGTAGCAGTGGGCTCGACGATGACATCCGTCCTGCCGTCCTGGCGGTTGTCGGGGGGATGGACCCCGGGCAGGCAACGGAACCCGGATCCTTTTCAAAAACATCGGGGCCAGCATCGCCCCTCCATCTTGCTCGTACTTGGCTAGGCCCTTCAACCCGGCCAAGCCCTTCAACCCGGCCAAGTCCTTCAACCCGGCCAAGACAGCAACACGGCTAGGCCTGCCAGTGCACGCCGGCTGAACCAAGTAATCCGAGGCTTCTCCAACAAGCTAGCGCCCCCGTGGTGTCTTCCTCAACCCGGCCACGGGTCAGCTCCCTTCCCATCCAAGGCGTACGAAGAAACAAGTCCCCGTAGAGGGGACGAGCGTGGCTACAGTTCCCCAACAACTCTTCTGACTGGCAAGAGTGCGGCAACAGTGCCCCACCAACTCTTCTGACAGGCAGGAGCGCGGCAATAGTGCCCCACCTGCTCCGCTGACCAAGGCCGGCGTGGCAACAGTGCGCCCCTCACCCTGTTGACGCAAGCCGATGGCAACCAGGCGATGCGCCACTATAGCTGAGCCGGCCCAACCACTCCGTGACGCACGACAAGACGGAGAACAGGGCCCTCTGGCGCACAGGGCCCGCGCCCGGAGAACCCGGCGACTCCTGGCACCCGGCGGGTCCCAGCTCCGGCTTCCCAGACGCTGACATCCCGGCCCCGCGCCCTCGTAACTTTACCATTGTAACCTTTGGGGGTTGACCTATAAAACCCCCCAGGAGCCCTCTATGTACACGGGCGAATGCTAGAGAACACATGCGAACGCTAGAGAACGCATGTGATCTAGCGAACACATGCGATTAGACGATCAGTAGAACACACACATTCACTAGGAGAAG
Organism: Thinopyrum elongatum; assembly: GCA_011799875.1. Classification (NCBI taxonomy): domain Eukaryota; kingdom Viridiplantae; phylum Streptophyta; class Magnoliopsida; order Poales; family Poaceae; genus Thinopyrum; species Thinopyrum elongatum. The sequence goes on along the minus strand of CM022302.1, from coordinate 246,708,657 downwards.
GAGCAGCCTAAGCCCTGGCTTGTCTTCCTCCCTCCTCCGAACAGCTCTAGGAGCAACTCTGTACTGATACATATAAACCACTCTCGGCAGGACTAGGGGTGTTATCTCTTCGGAGAGCCCCGAACCTGGATATGTCTTGCGTCCCGCGCTCACTCATGCCGACCTTGCTTCTGGAGCTCACCGGTGCCCTCGAGCCTATCCCTCTCTTTAGCCATCCCATGGCATCTGCCGTGCGCCCACCATGCCAGTTGGCGCCCACCGTGGGGCAGCTCGAAGTCCCGGCCGGAGACATGTTCCAGACGGGGCCCCTCATCGATTCCAGTGAGCACGTTGCGCACGACGTATCCCCCGAGCCCATCGCACTGGCGGCCGACGCCATCGACACCCTCACCGCCTCCTTCGCCGCGCTGCGCATCTCCGACACGCCCGCGGCCGACGAGTACCCTAGCAGGGTGCTCGACGTCTCTGACTCACCCGTCCCCCTCGGCGACGACATCTCCGCTGGGGCAGAGACCCCCTGCGTCCGAGTAGAGGTATTCGTCACCGGCTCTAGCTCTTCTTCATCTAGCAAGAAGGCTGCCGCTGCCAGGGCCACGGCGGATCACGCCAGCTTGGCCGACCCGCTACGCGCCACGATGCAGAACCTCAGCGTCCCCATTGCCACTGACATCGACACCACCGATGCCGAGGAGGCCCGAGCCCAGCTTGGGGAGGAGCGCAAGAGCCTGTTGGATAGGGCCGAGACGCTCGCTGCTATGCAGCGCCGGTTGGAGGCCACCCAGCGGGAGCGCGAGGCCACGTACGGTTTCACTCCGGCCGCTGCCAAGCCCAGCCGGGTTGCCGAGGTGCGCACCCGTGCCGGCGCCATCGGCCGTGCCCTTGGCGCGGTCCTCACTGTCTACGACACCCCTGGTCAAGAACATGCGCGCTGTGGAGGCAGCCGCAGTTGACCTAGAGCAGCTACAGGGCGAGGAGCTGGACGAGCGCCTGCAGCGCCTGAACGAGCTTCTCGGCGCCGCGAACACGCAGCAAGACCGCCTAGACCATCCCGCTGTGTCCGCCTCGTGGCGCACCAAGGATCCCGCATGTGAGCGGCAGAACACGGCGTCTTCCCCGCGCCCGGACGAGGCTCAGTCCGGTCAGACCCAAACCCGGCGCAACCACGCCCCGACGGCTGGAGACAGCCCGGGCAACGAGCCGGTGGCTGGAACATGGCGCTAGCAAGATCCTCCCCCGCCATCCGGTCGGCATGGCAACCCAGCTACGGCCAACCCGGCGCCTCGCGGTCCCGTCGCAAGCCGGTTGGGCCCGCGCGCCATCGACGACGCCGACGCTCGCCATCACCTCGACCAGCTCGCCCTCTCCCTCGAGCTGGAGGAAGACAACACCATCGGTCCGGCTTGTTTCGGCCCGCGTATCCGGGATGAGCCCTTCCACAAGTGGTTCACGCTGCCTCGGGACACCCCCAAGTACAACGGCACCGTTAAGCCGGAGGACTGGCTCATCGACTACACCACCGCCATCGGCATCACGGGCGGCAATCGCAGCCTTGCCATGCGCTATGCCCCGCTCATGCTCCAGGGTTCGGCCCACACGTGGATGAACAGCTTGCCGATCGGCAGCATCAACGCGTGGGTCGATTTTGAGCAGGCCTTCATGCGCAACTTCACCGCACCTACAAGCGTCCTAGCCGTCCCAGCCAGCTCGCCATGCGCGTGCAGGGGGCGGCAGAAACCGGCCGCGAATACCTCGCATGCTGGACCGAGCTCCGGAACAGCTGCGAGGGCGTCCACGAGGTCCAGGCCATTCAATACTTCGTGAGCGGTTGCCGGGATGGCACCCTCCTTAAGCACAAGCTCCTGCGCTTCGAGCCAACCACCATAGCCGCGCTCATGGTCATCGCGGACAAGTACGCCAACGCCGACTCCGCCATGAAAATCCAGGTGGTGCTGGATGAAGCTGGCAAGGCGATGCCGGTACCACCCCCAAAGCCGGCTGGCGAGAGCAGCCGCCAGCAGAACAACCGCCAGAACAATAAGCAAAAGGCTGACCAGCAGGCCCCGCGCTACGACGGCTGCCTCGTCGCGACCGCCAAGAAGGCGCCCGCGACTTAACCGGCCGGCAAACGGCGGCATGCCGGCAAGATGGCATGGCAACCCGCCATGAGTTTCGAAGGGATGCTCAATGCTCCCTGGAAGCACCACAGCGGCGCAAGACCGTCCACGCACACGCTCCGGCAGTGCGCCATCACCAAGCGCATCACGAGGGGCGACATCCCGCCGCCTCCGGCTCCGGCTCCGGGCGCGGGGCAGCCGGCTTCGCCTCCTCCTCCTCCGCCTCCGACAAACGGCGTGATGCGCAACGACGTCTTCCCCAACCAGAACGTGAGCTACGTCGTCTTCACCAGCCTTGGCGACGACAAGCATAGCGAGCGCCTGCTTCGGCAGGAGGTGAACACCGTCGTCCCGGCCGTGCCGGAATACATGCACTGGTCGGAGCGCCCGATACACTGGACCCGGGAAGACCACCCGGCCGTCATGCCGAACCTGGGTAGCTACGCCCTCGTCCTCGACACCACTATCGTCGCAACCCGGCGCACTTGCAAGTTTTCGCGGGTTCTCATCGATGGCGGCAGCAGCATCAACATGCTCTACCGTGACACGATGACCAAGCTCGGCCTCGAGGCCAAGGACCTGGAGCCAACCCGGACGGTGTTCCACGGCATCGTGCCGGGTCTCTCCTGCTCCTCCATCGGCCGAATCCGGCTCGACGTCCTCTTCGGCACGAGAGATCATTTCCGGCGTGAACCGATCTGGTTCGAGGTGGTGGACCTGTCCAGCGCGTACCACGCGCTGTTGGGCGGCCTGCGCTCGTCAAGTTCATGGCGGTCCCCCACTATGCCTACCTTAAGATGAAGCTGCCGGGTCCCAAGCCCTCATCACCATCACCGGCGACTACCGCAAGTCCCTGGAATGCGCTCAAGCCGGCGCTAGACTGGCCGAGTCGCTGGTCATAGCCGAGGAGCGGCGCCAGCTCGACCGGATTGTCGTGCTGGCCAATGAGACGCCGGCCGTGCCGGCTTCAGCCAAGGAGTCGGCAGGTGAGGCCCCATTCCAGCCGTCCAAGGAGACCAAGAAGGTCAAGCTGAACCCGGAAGACCCCAGCTGCAGCAAGTACGTCGTCGTGGGCACCCGCCTCGACAGCAAATAGGAAGGCGAGCTTGTCGACTTCCTCTGTGAGAATCGGGATATCTTTGCATGGACCCCAAAGGACATGCCGGAAAATTCCGAGGAAGTACGTCGAGCACAAATTGCACGTTCGCAAGGACGCCAAGCCTGTCTGTCAACCCCTACGTCCCTTTTCGGAAGAGAAGAGAAGAACCATTGGTGAAGAGGTCGTAAAGCTACTCGCGGCCGGCTTCATCATGGAAGTGTTTCATCCCGAGTGGCTGGCCAACCCGGTCCTCGTCTTGAAGAAAAACAACACCTGGCGCATGTGCATCGCCTACACCAGCCTGAACAAGGCTTGCCCCAAGGATCCTTTAGCCCTCCCGCGGATCGATCAAGTCATCAACTCCACCGCCGGCTGCGAGCTCCTGTCCTTCCTGGATGCTTACTTCGGCTATCATCAAATCAAGCTGGACCCGGCCGATGCCCTGAAGACGTCCTTCATCACGCCCTTTGGGGCGTATTGCTACATCACCATGTCGTTCGGCTTGAAGAACGCCGGCGCCACCTTCCAGCACTGCATGCAGAAATGCTTGCTGACGCAACTCGGCTGCAACATCCACGTCTACATGGGTGACATCGTGGTGAAGACCAAGAAGCACCTCACGCTCCTTGACGACCTAAGGTAGACCTTTGCCAATCTACGCGAGTACCCGATCAAGCTCAACCCAGAGAAGTGCATTTTTCGGCGTGCCGGCTGGGAAGCTGCTCAGTTTCCTCGTCTCGGAGCGCGGCATTGAGGCGAACCCAGAAAAAATCAAGGCCATTGAACGCATGCGCAAGCCAACCCAGCTGCGAGATGCCCAAAAGTTTACCGGCTATTTGGCCTTGGTCAGCCGGTTCCTCAGCCGGCTGGGCGAGAGGGCCCTGCCCTTGTACCAGCTAATGAAGAAGACATCGCCGTTCGAGTGGAACGACTAGGCGGACGAAGATTTCCGGGATCTCAAGCGCATGCTCTCCACCGCACCCATCTTGGCCGCACCGACAGACAAGGAGCCGCTATTTCTATACATTGCCGCTACCTCGCGGTCGGTCAGCACGGTGCTGGTGGTCGAGCGACCAGAGAAGGGCAAGATCCACTCCGTTCAGCGCCCTTCAACTACCTGAGCGAGGTGCTATCTGCCTCCAAGCAGAACTACCCGCACTACCAGAAGATGTGTTACGGCGTGTACTTTACCGCCAAGAAGCTGAAGTAGTATTTCCAAGAGCATGTCATCACTGTGGTCAGCACAGCCCCCATCGGTGAAATCATGGGCTGCCGGGATGCCTCTGGTCGGGTTGCCAAGTGGGCCATCGAACTAACTGGCCACACCATCATCTACGAGCCCCGCACCACGATCAAGTCCCAGGCCCTGGCCGAGTTCCTCGTCGATGGGACAGAGACCCAGTACCTGTCGCCGCCGCCGGATTCAACGCATTGGCACATGCACTTTGATGGCTCCAAGATGCGCTCCGGCCTGGGAGCCGGCATCATGCTATCTTCCCTGAAGGGTGACCGGCTATGGTACGCACTCCAGATCCACTTCACCGCCTCCAACAACATCGCCGAGTACAAAGCCCTTGTGCACGGCCTCCGGCTTGCCAAGGAACTCGGCGTCCGGCGCATCCTGTGCTGTGGTGACTCGGATCTGGTGGTGCAGCAGTGTTCCGGCGAGTGGGACGCCCGGGACCCGAATATGGCCAGCTACCGCTTCCTGGTCCAGCAAATCTCCGGCGCCTTCGACGGCTGTGAGTTCCTCCACGTCCCGCGCGTAGAAAATGAAGCCGCCGACACGCTAGCCAAGATTGGCTCATCCCGGTAGGCCATACCATCCAGCGTCTCCCTCGAGTACCTGCGCAAGCCATCCGTCAAGCCCTCTCCAAATTCTGAGTCCATCTTCATCCCGGACGACCCCGCAGCGCCCCTCCCCAACCTGGACCCGGCAATTGCAGATACCGGCCCAGAGATCGCTCAACCCGGCTAGGGACCTAAGATCCCAGCCCGGGGGCTGCTGAACCCAGCTTGGGGACTGTAGAACCCGGCCCGGGGGCTGCTAACGCAGCCCGGGGGCTGCCGAACCCGTCCCGGGAAACTGCCGTGCTCACCCTGGCCACCGTCATCTCCAACTCGGAAGCTGCTGCCCCAGAAGCCGTCATGGTGGCCGTCTTCACCGTCGTGACGGCTCCGTCATGGGCCCAGCCAATCCTGGCATTCCTGGAGAGCGGAGCGTTCCCCATGGACGAGACCGGGGCCCGGCAAGTGCAACGTCGGGCGTTCGCCTATAGCATCATCAACAACAAGCTCGTCAAGCGCAGCGCGACAGGCGTAATCCAGCGCTGCGTCGAGCAGGACAAGGGCATAGAGATCCTCCTCGACATATATCAGGGCGAGTGCGGGCACCATGCCGCCTCCAGGTCTCTGGTGGCCAAGGCTTTTCGCCATGGGTTCTACTGGCCTACGGCCCTCAAAGACGCCGAGTCGCTCGTCCTCAAGTGCGAGGGATGGCAACGCTTCAGCAAGGGTAGCCACCAGCCGGCTTCAGCCCTGCGAACCATACCGATCACTAGGCCCTTCGCGGTCTGGGGGCTTGACATGGTTGGACTCTTCAAGACGGCCCGGGGCGGCATGACACACTTACTCGTGGCGTTCGACAAGTTCACCAAGTGGATCGAGGCGTGGCCGATCAAGAAACTGGATGGGCCAATAGCCGTCCAGTTCATCAAAGACATCATGGTACGCTACGGTGTCCCGAGCAGCATCATCACGGACAACGGCACCAAGTTTGCCAAAGGCGCCTTAGTGCAATACTGCTTCGTCTCCGGCATACGGCTCGACCTGGCCTCCGTGGCTCATCCTCAGTCCAACGGCCAGGTCAAGCGGGCCAACGGCCTCATCCTGTCCGGTATCATGCCACGGCTCGTCGAGCCCCTCATCTGTTCACCCGGTAGCTGGCTTGACGAGCTGCTGGCCATCTTTTGCAGTCTCCGCACAATGCCAAACCGGTCGACCGGGTTCACCCTGTTCTTCCTCATCTACAGATCTGAAGCCATCATCCCAGCCGACATCGAGTTTGACTCGCCGTGAGTCGCAATGTACACGGAAGCCCAAGCCAAGGAAGCCCGCAAAGACGGTGTCGACCTACTCGAAGAAGCACACCTTCTGGCCCTCAGCCGATCCGCCATCTACCAGCAAGGCCTGAGGCACTACCACAGCAGAAAGATCAAGCCCCTCGCATTCCGCGAGGGAGACCTCGTCCTCCGGCTTGTCCAGCAGCAAGCCGGCCAGCACAAGTTGGCCTCCCAATGGGAGGGCCCCTTCATCGTCAGCAAGGCCCTATGCGACCACAACGCGTACTACCTCATCGACGCCCGCAAGACGAACAAACGCAAGAGAGACACCGCCTGGGAAGAAACAAGCCGGCCCTGGAATGCAGAGCTCCTCCGCCCTTTTTATAGTTAGCTGTATGCACGTATGTATAGCTGCCTTTTGTAATTCTGTAAAAGACTATGGGACCCCCGAACGACACTCGGGGGCTACCTTTTCGTACCAAGTTATTGTGTTCTACACATCCTTGTGCCTTTTCTTAAAACCTCCACCGCCGGGTTGACACGCTCAACCCGGGGGCTCGAGGGCTGGCCGGCTTGACCACAACTCGCCGTCCTCCTTAGCACATCCCGGCGTGTTCGGGTTGCCGAGGCCCCTCACTTCGCCCTACGTCACAGTCTGGCTTCGGCTGTTGGCTGGCAAGAACTATGGGCCAAAGCACCTACACACCGTGAGACACTAAGCCGGACCCGCCAGTTTGGCCAACCCGGCCTCACTACACTAAGTTGCTGCACGACCGGCTGCTCGCAAGCCGGCTTCGCCGGCTGCCGCCAGCCAGCCCAGTGGGTGTTTCGCTCGCGCTCAATGTTTGAAGGGCCTAAGTACAGCGAGCTCTTTTTCCAAGGGCCGAACCTCTTGTCACAAACCGGTACCCGGTTGTTCGACTCGCGGGGGGGAGGCCCAAAGAAGGAGCAAACAAGAAGAAGCCTAGAGAACAGAGGGCAAGGGCGTAAAACACTCGCGAGAACTTTTGCACTCAGTCGCTGCACGACCGGCTGCCGCCAGCCGACCCAGTGGGTGTTTCGCTCACGCTCAACAATCGACGGGCCTAAGTACTGTGCGCTTTCTCCAAGGACCGAACTCCTTGTCACAAACCGGAACCCGGTAGTTCGACTCGCGGGGGGGAGGCCCAAAGGGAAAGCAAGCAAGAAAACAGTTTAGAGAACAAGGAGCAAAGGCATAAACACTCACAACAGTATTTACATCATGATAAATTGGGCCCAAGGCCAAAGTTCATTACATTCACCAACACCCAATGGGTGGGTGGACCTGCTACTTAACAAAGTGCGATAAAGTTAAAGCAGGACGGCTTCAGGCGTTCCCCGCGCTGGGTTGCGCAGCCGCCCCCTCCTCCTCGGTAGCCTCCAGGTGCGCCGAGGTGCCAGTATCAGCCAACCCGACATCCTCGTCATCGGCATAGACGCCCGTCTCTTCAGAGCTGCCTTCCGGGTCGTCCAGCAGCAAGCCGAAGTCGTCGGGCGGCACAACCCCACCATCGTCGGTCAGCTCCACCTGGAATTCATCGTGGAGTGCGAACGAGGCCAGGTAGCTGGCGCTGGCGGCATTCCGGCCGCCTTCGTCTGCAGCTGGGGCTCCACACCGGCTCGTTGGGCCACCAGCTAGTCCAGCGCTAGGTCCGGGTACCAGGACATGACGAACCGGAGCGCTACATCGGCTTCGGCACGGGCCGCAGAAGCACGTCACACATGAAGCTGTGCCAGCCCGGCTTCCAGCCACCGCGCCAGCCGCGTGAAGCTGTTGGGTGTAACAGTGCCAGGCCATAGGGCCGTCGTCATCTGCACGCCGGCTGACGAAACCCGCCCCATCTGCTCGCCCAAGACCTGCAGGCGGGCCTCGGCGACCTGCATGATCTTCGAAAAGCTCCAGGCGACGTTCAGGTCGAGCCTAGAGCCAATGATCCCCTGGGGTGACCGCTGAGCACGAACGGCCTCCTTCGCCGCCCTCTGCATCTCGGGGAAGTGCCCTGCCAAGAAGAAAGACAGTCAGCAGCAAAAAAGCAAAGCCGGCTTCAAAACCCGGTGAAACCAACGAGAAAGCACTTACTGGCGAAGGTCTCGTCCAAGTGCTGTGCCTCGAGCAACGTACCATGCCGCTCCAGGTCACCGACACGGTCGCGCGCCTCTAGCGCCCTCTCCAACTCAGCGCCCTTATCAACAGCCACCTTCAGCTCGGCGTCCTTGGCGGCGACCGCGCTCCCGTGCTCCTCCTTGAGGCAGAGGAGTTCCGCCTGATGGGCCTCTGCCGTCTTGGACGCCTCCGCCTTCAGGCGCTCAACCTCGGACTGAAGCTGGCCCTTGTCATCGACCAGCCGGTTGCGCTTCTGGCCAGTTTCGACGAGTTGCCGCCGGGCCTCCGCCGCCTTGGCTGCCTCCACCATCAGGTGCTCCACTTCGGCCAGCAGCCGGCTCTTGTCGCCGGCCAGCTGCTCGTGCCACCGGCCTACCTTGACAAGCGCCCACTGGGCCTCTGCCGCCTCTGCCTTCAGCTCCCCTACCTCAACCCGGAGTCGGTCGGCGTAGGCGACTGCCAGGTCGCGCTACTGGCCGGCTCGGTTCAGCCGGGTTCGCCAAGCTGGCACCTCGGCTGCAGTGACTACATAACAAGGGTTAGAAGTCAAGACAAAGAAAGAAAAAGAACACTTAAGATTTGACCCAACTACTACGTAGTTGACCCGAATCTCGGGGGCTCCACCCAGTGGGTGCGCTAGCGCGCCCGCACTAAGAGCACGCAAAAAACTTACCGTCAGCAAGGCGGAGCGCCTCCTCCCTGGCGGCGAGCCGTGCCATGAGCTGCTAGTGCTTGTCCAAGAGCCGGTTGTAGATGCCATCCCGGTAAGCGTCCAGTTGCTGCAAGGGAACAAAAATCAGCACATGACAAAACATTTGAAGATTCGACCCAACTACTACGTAGTTGGCCCGAATCTCGGGGGCTACACCAAGTGGGTGCGCTAGCGCGCCCCCACTGACTAGCTGCAAGAAAGAAGATGGAGGAAGAAAAACTTTCCAGCACGACACACTCCAGCTCCCGTGCCCGATCCGCTTCGGCCTAGGCGAAGGCCTAAACCCGCTCCGTGCGCCCGAGAAGACGCTGGCTCACGACGGTCATGGCGGCCTCCTCCTGCATCAGGGGCCCGAAGACGGGCTGGCTGGGCCCAGTCCAGACCTGCTACGACCCGACAGCTAGATGGCCCCCCGGCGCTGCTGGTGGCAGCCTGACCACTAGGGCGCGCTTGCCACTCGTCGTCTCCTCCGCGGCCGACGCCCCCTCCGGCGCGCCGACCGACGTCATCTTCGGCGCCGCGTCCGGCGTCACCTGCGGTGCCTCGTCCGAGGCAGCCCTGCCTCCTCCCTCCACCTCCGCCCACTCGACCACGTCGGCCCGCGGCGGAGTGTCGTCCCCGATCACCACGACCTCCCGGTCGCCCATCACCGCCGACGGCACGAAGACCGTCTCCGCCGGCTCCAAGCCTGCCGGCATCTCCGGCCACGCTGGCTCCCCAGTGGACCGCTCCCTCGCCTCCGCGGCCCTGGCCCAAGGTCGGGCCAACACCGCCTCCATCTCCTCCACGGCCCGGTTCTAGTCCCGCCAAGCCAGGCCCTCGACGTCGTCCGGGTGCAGGCCGAGGTCCTCATCAGGCATCTCCTCATCCCGGTCGATGGCGCTGCTCCGGTACTTTTGGAATGCAAAGCCGCCCCTGGACGCGGCGTCCACCGCCGCCAACGCCAGCGACAGTGGCGACCTGAACCACAGCGGAAGGAACATAAGGAAAGAACAAGTCGGCGGCTCATCGGGGCCAGCCAGAAAACATACCCGATCGCCGTCGGGATGGTTGATCTTGTCGGCGCCACCGGGGCGATGCGGCGCCTCTTCTTAGTGCCCGGCTTGCCACCAGCGGCCGGGTCCGCCGTGCGCTTGGCGGCTGCCTTCCTCGGCGCCGTGTCCCCCTTCCCGTGCGGCCGGCTGGCTGCGGCCGGCACACGGGACAACCCGGCCCCGGCCGCGTTGCCTTCTCCTCCCCTCAGCGGCACTACATCATCGGCATACATCCGAACCCCCTGCTTCACCTTCCATTTGAGATCTCACGAAGGGTCGGGGCGTGAACACTTACCCGTGTGGCGCGTCTCGCCGACTCTGGCGTCGGCCGTCTCCGGGTTCCCGGCGAGGGTCGCTGCCTCCTTCGAGCAGGCCTGCGGAGCGGCCCCAAGCTGCGTCACGGTTCCGTCATATGGGTGCCGGATGGCGTTCAGCGGCACCTCCCTCATCGCGTCGGGGCGGAGAAAAAGTTGAGACGAAGCAAAAAACGGGGACCAAGGACTCACCACCGGTGCCGGGTTCCCGTGGCTGTAGGGCACCTTGCCGAACTGCCAATCCTCCTTTAGCCCGGCCTTCAAAATATCGTTGACCCGGCCAGCGATTTGCTTCGGCGTCAATCGCCGGGATGACATCCGGTTGGGGTCTTGAAGGCCAGTCATCTGGCCGATGATATGCGTCTAGCGCTGCAGCGGCAGCACCCAGCGCGCGATGAAAGAGGCGATAAGATCTGTCCCGGTGAGCCCCTCCCACGTCGCCATCTCCATCACCCGGCTGGCTAGGTTCAGCACCTCTTGCGCTGGGTTCTTGGAGTAGTACGACCAGTTGGTCTTGGCTTGCGGCATCACGTCGGCGAAGGGCGGCAGGTTGACGCGGTCCACGCCGAGATTGCGAACGTAGAAGAAGGAGTTCTGCCATTTCTTGGCAGAGTCCTCCAGTGGCATCTTGGGGCACCCTCCATGCATCCGCATCGAGATGACGGCAGCCTCGCAGGTGGACATGACGCCGGCCTCTGGCCTCTGCTGCTTCAGGAAGAAGAAGTGGACCCAGAGGTCAACGATGGGCTCGACGCCGAGATACACCTCACATAGGGTGACGAACCCCAAAAGCTGCAGCACCGCATTTGCGCCAGATGATGCGGCTGAAGCCCGAAGAACTCCAGGAACGCGCGGAAGAAGTCGGTCGAGGGGAGACCGAACCCGTGCTTAAAGTGGGTGAAGAAGACCACGCGCTCGGTCCCCTCAGGCCGCGGCTCCTGCTCGCCGTCCGGCAGGCGCACGGCCACCTCCAACTCCTGCGGCAGCCGGCGCATCTCGCACAAGTACTGGACGTCCCCCGCGGTGATGGTGGATCCCATCCACGAGCCCGACGGCAGTGCCATCAGTGGTGCGGGGCACGTGGGTGAAGGCAAGAAGAGGGAGAGGTTGCGAAGTTTCGCCCGAGAGCAGCGGAGCGTCGCGGCGTGTGACGGTCACAGAGGCAAGAACAAAAGAGGAAGAAGAAGATGGGGGGCGTACGCGTGAATGATTTCCGCCACCCCCTCCTCCCAATTTATAAGCCACGGTCCGAACGTGGGGAAGTGGGATCGGTTGCGCCCACCCCTCCCACTTCCCTGCAATAAATGCGCACAATCCACGCGCACTTTAACTGCATCGAGAAGGGCAACCGCCCGGGGCGCCGCAATAAATCCGCGTGCGTGGGCCGAGGGCGTGAAGGGCAATAGTGCCCCACCTGCTCCGCTGACCAAGGCCGGCGTGGCAATAGTGCACCCCTCTCCTTGCTCACGCAAGCCGATGGTGACCAGGCGGTGCGCCACTGTAGCTGAGCCGGCCCAACCACTCCATGACGCATGACAAGACGGAGAACAGGGCCCTCTGGCACAAGGGGCCCACGCCCGGAGAACCCGGCGACTCCTGGCACCCGGCGGGTCCCAGCTCCGGCTTCCCAGACGCTGACATCCCGACCCCGTGCCCTCGTAACTTTACCATTGTAACCCTCGGGGGTTGACCTATAAAACCCCACAGGAGCGCTCCATGTACACGGGTGAACGCTAGAGAACACATGCGAACGCTAGAGAACACATGCGATCTAGCAAACACATGCAATTAGACGATCAGTAGAACACACACATACACCCAGGAGAAGGAGCAGCCTAAGCCCTGGCCTGTCTTTCTCTCTCCTCTGAACAGCTCTAGTAGCAACTCTGTACTGATACATATAAACCACTCTCGGCAGGACTAGGGGTGTTATCTCTCCGGAGAGCCCCGAACCTGGGTACGTCTTGCGTCCCGCACTTTCTCATGCCGACCTTGCTTCTGGAGCCCACCGGTGCCCTCGAGCCTATCCCTCTCTTTAGCCATCCCATGGCATCTGCCGTGCGCCCACCACGACAGTGGTCTTGGTCTTGTAGCAATGGAATGGAAACCTTTGCCAGGCTCCTTGGGAACCCGCGTCTGCCCTTGCCTCCTTAGCAGCAAAGAGGAAACTGCCTCCTCTATGCCCGCTGGCGCCCGCCTGGCCTTGGTTGTCATGGCTTGCGTCATCGCAACCTCCTGAGGTTGGGTACCTACATAGAAATCTCCGCTCCTCAGGATGCAGCCTGGGAAGGCCGCTCCCTCAGGAGGTCTTGGCGTCGTCCGCCTCGCGAGGGTCTTGTCTTGATAGTCTTGTAGATGGGCCGTACCAGGCCGTTGATGGAGCCATGCCGTGGGCCGCAGGCAGGCAAGTCTGGGTACCCTGGTTCCCAGAACGCCGACACGCGCGCCATGCACTTTGCCAAAAGGCGCGAGGAAGACGACGAGGTGAGGAGGTGGGTTGGGCCCTCTATAGTGTTGGGCCGTAGCTGGGTCGTGCCAGGTAAGGCCAGGTATGTTTCTGCTCTGTTTTACTTTTCTGCTTTGTTTTCTTTCGTTTAATATTCTGCCACTGTTTAAAACTCCAAACAATTTCAAAACATTGACAAAAACCCTTTGAATATTTTTATGTTGTTGGATGGACTTTTCCAAAAGCACATAAACCATTTCCAAGTTATTTGAAAATATATTCTATATATTATGAATATAATTCCAAATTCAAATACAATAATGATTTAAATTCAGTGCCCAAAATATTCCACAAAAATGTTCACTGTTTTTGGTTTGGACTCAAAGCCTTGCCAAAATTATCAAACATTGATGAAGGCATTTTGGGTTCATTGAAAAGATTTGAATTTGAACCCAGTTGAATTCATTTGGTTCTAGGGTTTGATCATCCCCGTTTCCAATTTAGAATAAATTTAGACATGATGCATGGATGAATAAGCAACTGTCTACAATCAATTTCTAGGGCTGTGAAAACTCACCCCCACTAAACAAGAATCTCGTCCAGAGATTCAAGACGTGAGGTAAGAGGAAAGGGGGTCACAAGACTATCACAATCTTCTCGATCCATCCGCCCTTATCGAAGATGTTGATTCATTGCATCATATTGATCTTGACATCTTTGCTTTAGAGATCTTTATCCAACACGATGACAATAGAAGAAGCTCTACAGGAATCGATCTTCTTGAAGATCGAGCAACTCAAGATCAACTCATGGACTGAGTCATAAGAACATCTCTTGAGTTGAGACACAAAACACTCATCGAGAAGGATGGAAATAAATAGATGACGAAGGTTTTGATTTGGTAGGCAACAATTCCACGCTTAAGAAGATGGTGGATGCGTTACAAAGTAGCGAGGGGTTAATTGCCCTTCAAACCATAACGGGGCACCTTAGGGGAGGTGACTCATAGAATTATTCCCTTGAGTGGCAAAAAGAATTACTTTTGATGCAGAGATTATTAAAAATCTTCATACCAGGCTAAGGCAATTCGCAAACGATCGTTTAACGGAGTTCAAAGAAATGGCATACTCAGTTTGGAAAGGAAACTAGAGTTATAAAACAACTACAAGTGGAAGGCACATTCCAATTGATACCGAGGATATAACCTAATGACTGAGCGTGCTTTCAAGAACTTGAGCATTTCCGTATTCATCATGGTTTTACCAACATCTATGCCAAGATCTTGTAGCTCTTCATACCACCATGATGAATAATGATGGAGGATGCAGATGCAAATGAAGATAAAACTTTCTCAGATTTCACCTTGGCTAAGCCAAGAGGACAAAATCTGGATGATCGACCGACAGACATTTAGCACTCCTCTTCTAATGTTCTCCTTGATGTACTAGATGCCATGATCATGCTTAGAAGCATCACCGATATGGTCATCAAGTAAAGGTCAGACTTCGGGAACACAAAAATCCATAAGGAACAACTTCTAGTATAAGTTGCACGGAATCCTCATGGAGAAGACAGTCAAATTGCTCAATCAAGATACTACAATAATAGATCTTCCGACTAGGTGTGTCAGCCAAAACATCAACCTTGCCGAAACCTTACATCATAGATCCTGGAAAAGTTCCAACCATCATATCTGCCTGAGATTTAGATCTGGTTGGTAACAGGATACTTCAGACTCAGAATGTCTGAAAACAAAAAGTTTGCAACACAGATCGATGAGATGACGTTGTGAGATTCTCGGGAAAGGAACTATGATAGCAAGCTCCAAAACATGAGCTAGATAGTAAGATACATGTGAACACACTGTCCAAGACAAGCGTGACCATATAAAAGTCTTACCGCAAAACACTACTGAGTTCTGGTTGGGAACCAACATCGAGGATATCGAAGTCCTTACATAAGTACGGATTAGCTCTTAAGAAGTAACTTCTTCTCCTTGAACAAGCCAGTCAGTGGCATGGTGTGTTAGGGAATACATATGGAATGGAGGTAATTAATCTACCAAACCATATAATACTTCGCACATGCATGACTAACTTGGGATGATTCCAGAGGAAACAAAACAAGCTTTCTCGAGTCCACGGCGGCAACTTGCATCAAATAAACATGAACTAGAGAAAATCACTTCTTACACCAAGCATAAGCTTCATGAAGTAACACGAAGAAAGTGCGTACAAAAGTTTCAAACACTAGCTTTAACATTCATCATGAAACATGGAGAAGATAAAAAATGTTGCCGATGGGCTCAACAACAATTCATCTAGGTTTCCATATAGATGGAGTTACATAACTATGTGAATGAAGTGATAGCATTGGTTAGACCCAAAGAATATAATGATGCGTACTCGAGGAATCAACCACGAGTAACACAACATTATGAACATCATTGGCTCTGATTTGATTTGATGATAGCCCACATTCAAATCAAAGATTGGATAACACAATAGGTCCAACAACTGAACACAAAGGTCAATCGATGGAGATACCATCTTTCTTCAACACACACACACACAAGATATCCCTTTGGGATGAACTAAGTCGGACAAGCTTTTATCTTCCAACTCTCCAAGTTGTTGTTTCTCTTAGCCAACTAGCTCAGGGGTATCCAACACAGAACCTTGGAGAATGGGGTGGTTTAGTCAAAAACGAACTTGATCATGAACTCAACATAACGGTCAGGGGACAACCTGGTGATACTTCCAAGAAGATATTCGGAAAATCATGAACCACCAATATGTTATTAAGTTCGAGAATAACCTTGCTTTTCAGGGCAAGACGATATGATCAAAAGAGCGAGAGATTGACATAATCCTAACTCATTGATCGAAGAGTGCACCGAGAAACATGGACTAGGTAGCATGATCAATCTTAGAATGGTGATTCAATAACCAACACACTAAGAATGAGATTATCGTCCATTAAGTACCATGCAACAGGGTTGCTGGGAGTATTGATTTCACACACCACGATTCACTTGTCAGCATCCCGGTTGGAACAACACGGAGACCAAAAATAAATGATGATGGTGAGAAGTATCACTATATCAAGAAGTCATAAGAGGTGGTGCAATTCCCATGACATACTTGACATGAAAGAGGGTAATACTCCAAGGTAGGATAGAGCAAAAGCTGGATTGGCATTTTGATCTGCGGAATACAACTACTTTAACCCAATCCTCGAAATGGATGAGGTAATGGAGTTTGTTTCTCCTAAGCATCCTAGAATAGGATGACTTAACGGGCCGTAGTAATAATAGGCACCAATGAACATGAATGCACAACTACTCCTGACTATCAATTGATAGACGATGGTCGGAATACAAGTGAGGAGGGACAATTTAAAGGAACATACGGTTTTCTTGAGTTGTGGATGCATAGATTAACATGTCGAACAAGGATCAACATATTTCTTTGGGATAACCCATGCAGAAAGGTAGGACTGGCAGAGTAACAACTATGGAATGGAGAACTCATCAAGAGCACTCTTCTTATGGTCTTTTGGTTCAGAAGAACTTCTGCCATGACGGTTCATGGTATTGGAAGAATGATATACCACGGACCTCGAGGACTATCACAAAGGTTACTAATATCCTAAAGGAAGGAGCAACACTATCAACAAGGAGTAAATAGAGTGAATCTTGGGTTCGAGAACCCAGAAATAGAATACCCACCATCTAAATAACATCACGAGATGCTTTCGAGAATGGTGGTCAGAATCATCACACTGGGAATATAAAGCATTGCTAGATTACTAGCTGGTTCTCTAGGATACCCTAGTGTCATAATAATAGCTTCACATATATGTCAAGGCAATGAAGTACCTCAACACACTGATTAGTGTGGTTAATCTGGCCCAAAGGAACATCGCAAACGGGAAGAAGGGATTTGCAAATGCATCAGACGATTTAGAAACCTGGGATGACTCGGATAGCATAATGGCTGTAAATGCTCAAAAGATTTTGAGATATCCTGTAGAATGGTGGCATAACCACTCAACATCACAATATCAAGGTTCCGAGACCAACTGTTAACACTCAGAAGTAATAGAAACTGAACTGAGGCTTGAATCCATCATTCCTATAAGTCTACAGATTAGTAACATGTGATCCTATAGAAGGATGAGAAGCCTAGTTCTTAAACCCAGCAAGAAACAAGAGGGTGACTCAGATCAGAAGGACATAAGGTAAACGAGTAAAAAGAGCCTTACGTTCCCTTCCACAATCAATTCCCTTATATAACTAAAGAATTTCTAGACTCAATTTCAACCAGTTTGGCTTGGTAATCCTACAGGCAGTCAGGCTCTGATACCAAAGCTGTCGGGACCCCGATCCTAAGTCACACCAATCTAGCATGTAACACATCATATCAGTTTGCGACCTCACGCACGGTATTCTCACGGCTGCAGCCTTACCTGGGCCGGTACCATTTGCGCCTTTTGGCTTACGTATATGATAGTGTCGCTAGCATCCATATGACAGAGAATCCGGGCTGACATGACTAGTCGTAAACCCAAGGTGGCACAAACTTATAGGGACAGGTATGCATGACCCAACAATGCACGTGTCGGTCAGCAGCGAGTGTAACCGGGCTGTAGCAAGCTATCAAGACTCCGGTAGACACCGTGTGATATTTCCCCAAAGGGGCAAACACAGGAGCAAAGAAGGATACATGCCGGTCAATCCATGTGTTCCGGAGTAGTAGCAAGCTACCCAGGCTCAGTGGAAGCACTAGGAGACATTTCCCAATAAGGAAGGCTACCAAGAATAAACAACTAGGTGTCAGATCCCACACATACCAAGCATTTCAATGACATATACACAATATGCTCGATATGTGTAAATACAACATGGCATCACAACAAAACTCTACGACTCAAAGTATTTATTTAATAGGCTCCGAGGATCCAGATATTACAAACATGGGTCTCATGATCCAACATACAAGTCATACAAGCAACAAGCGGAAGCATAAACATGTCTGAGTACAAACATGTGAAAAGAAGAAGGCTAGAAAGCCTGACCATCTACAAGACTCTCCACAGGAACCAGACCTCTGTCTGGGATTCCTAAGCTAACAGTCGAAGTCGATCTCATCGCAAGGATCTAAAGTGATACTGAAGTCTCATCTGCAAAAACATAATTTAAGCAAACGTGAGTACAAATGTACCCAGCAAGACTTACATCAGAACTAGCTACATATGCATCATCATCAACAAAGGGGGTTGTGGAGTTTAACTACAGCAAGCCAGCTTTGACTCAGTGGCTATCCTGAACTATGACTACCAGTATTTTCTTTGAGGTGAGAAAGCGCACACGAGTCCACATATTCACCATAACAATACGCCACTATAGATCCGCTCCCGTCTCCCTACGATAAGGCCATCCATAGCACTCACACTTATCTTGCGCATTTTAGAGTATCCACTTTCAGTTATCTATGAACCATATAAACTTTTCAAGTAGTCTATATCCGCGGACACGGCTATTCGAAAAGATCATATTACCCTGCAGGGGTGTACTTCTTCACACACTGTCGGCGTTCTGGGAACCAGGGTACCCAGACTTGCCTGCCCGCAGCCCATGGCATGGCTCCTTCGACGGCGTGGTACGGCCCATCTGCAAGACTACCAAGACAAGACCCTTGCGAGGGACCCCTGGCCTCGCAAGACAGACGACACCAAGACCTCCAGAGGAGCAGCCTCCCCCGGCTGCCTCCCGAGGACCGGAGTTTCCTATGCAAGTTCCCAGCCTCACGAGGATGCGATGACATGAGCCATGACGACCGAGGCCAGGCGAGCGCCAGCGGGCGCAGAGGAGATAGTTTCCCTTTCGGTGCTAAGGGAGCAAGGACAGACGTGGGTTCCCAAGGAGCCCTCCAAAGGTTTCCATTCCGGTGGCACAAGACCAAGACCACGAGCTCGGCAGGATGGATGTCATCGCCGAGCCCACTAATGCGTCACGACTAGAAGCTTTGCAGGAGAAGACCACCTTTTTTTATGATAGGGTGTACCTCTTGTCCCCTTTCAAATTGGTCGTTGTGGTATCCCTTCCCGCCTAAGTTTCCAGGGAAGAGGACCGAGGCCACTATAAATATAAGTTAGCCACCATCGTAGAAGGGGTTGGTCGACTCATTCTCACCCCCGAGCCCTCGCGACGCAACTGATCCACTGTACTAGTTCATCCTCAACCACCTCGTGAGGCCAATCCACCACAAAGCAGGAGTAGGGTTTTACACCGCAAGGTGGCCCGAACCTGGGTAAACTACCATGTTCATCTTCTTCCCCGCTCACGCGAGTCCAGCTAGGCTAGGCTGTAGGGCGACGAGCTCGAGGCTTGAGAGGTTGAGATCTTCACACACGCCCCAGAGTTCGAACCTTCATGGGTCTGCGAAGCCCTGAATCTGACATTTGGCATGCCAGGAAGGGCGTGTCGAAGTCCTTCTTCCACCTTCGCTTCGCCTCCGCTCCGTCGCTCCCATGGCCGATGCACGCCGTGTCCGTGCCGAGCGCCAGGCCACTCGTGTCGCCCAGACGGCACACGTGGGTAACGAAGGTCCTCGCCGCTCTGCCTTCCCCGTGGCTAATGCATCCATTGACCCCGCTGCTCGCGAGCAACAGGATTTGTCGTTGCCACCCTCCGTGTGGCATGATGGCCGTACAGCTACTCCATCGCCCACTCCGATCATGGCGTCGTCCTCCCACACTCGCCGAGGGCCGGCAAACGCGCAGGCTGTGCTGCTCATGGCGCGCGAGCTCCTGCGTTATCGCCCGCCAACGACCTCTACGACGACTGGCTTGGCCGCATCGCCGAGCTCGTCAATGCCATCCTTGGGTATCCGGCCCTCGCCAAGTTCATGGCAGCAACTCACCATGGTTACAACGTCCTCAAGATGCCAGGGAGCAGCGGTATCATCACGGTCGCCTGCGATGAGAAGGATGCGATGTGCTCCCTCAAGCGCGCCTACCAAGCCGCAGCGGGTGACAACCCGGACAACGAGGGCGCTATCCCACCTTCAGAAACCACCCCCAGGAAGAAGAAGCAGCTCCTTCCCAAGGGCCATCAGGAGCCCGGAGTGCCCGCTGGCGGTGCCTCAAGCCCTGCGCCCACTGCTGGGGCGCCCTTTCCTCTCACATAGGAAGGCGCGCCCGGCGCCCCCCCTCGGGATGGGCTCGGGGGCTCTCGTTTGGAGGGCCTCTGACCTGACCGGCGTGAAGAGGGAGGTGTTCGGGCACCACTTGGAGGCGTGCTTCGATGCGCGCCCCCGTGAACAAGGCGCAAGGCACCAGGCACCAGGCGCGCGAGAGTTCATCACCAAGGCGATCCAGGAGCTTCAGGAGGCAAGGGCCATGCACGGCGAGCACCGCCCCGCACGGCCTCCCAGTGCAAGTGTGGCCCCTGACGTGGGCAGCAAGCCACGTGTCTACGTCAACATCCGAGGCCTCAATAGGGCCGCGTCGTAGGACATCTTTTGGCCGTCCCATGTCGGCCGGAGTGGGGGCTACCCCTGCAACTACGTCTGCATGCTGTTCGGCCTGCTGAACATGGGCGCCTCGTACCAGCGCTTCGCACAGCATGCAATGGTGTCTCACGAGGCCAGGCGCCAGGCAGTCATAGGAGGTTCCGGACCCTCGCGAGCCTGGCGGGCCTCCGGAGCCGCCCAGCTCATGAGGAGCAACTTCTGCAGCATGCGTCTCCAGCTACCTCGACGTTCCTACAACACTGCTGCCAGGTGACTTTTTGGTTTGCTCAGTTGAGGGCGCCCCTCCGGCCGCATTGTCCCTGAGCTGTCAGGGACCGCTTCCCCCGGTTATATCATTTCAATTTGTGTACCCTGGATCAGTTATATTTTCACAAGCTACTTTTGTTGTTAACCTTGCGTCTGGATATGCATTGCCTCCGGAGTCACCTCTATGAGCCCCGCGCATTAGCAGCTCTCCCCTTGAACGTCCCGTGCGAGGGGGCTACCGGCAAGGCGCCTGTTGATACGTCTCCAACGTATCTATAATTTTTTATTGTTCCATGCTGTTATATTATCAATCTTGGATGTTGTACAATCATTTTATAGCAACTTCATATCATTTTTTGGGACTAACCTATTGACATAGTGCCTAGTGCCAGTTGTTGTTTTTTGCTTGTTTTTTACTTCACAAAAAATCAATACCAAATAGAGTCCAAACACAGCGAAACTTTCTGGTGATTTTTTCTGGACCAGAAGACACAAGTTGGGCCAAGGAAGTACCAGAGGGGTGCCCCGAGGGGAGCACAACCCACCTGGGCGTGAGTAGTTCATTGTAGACCTACGGGTCCGTAGTTAGTAGCTAGATGGCTTCCTCTCTCTCTCTTGATTCTCAATACAATGGTCTCTTGGAGATCTATTTGATGTAACTCTTTTTGCGGTGTGTTTGTTGGGATCTGATGAACTTTGAGTTTATGATCAGATCTATGTTTTTATCCATGAAAGTTATTTGAGTCTTTTGATCCCTTATATGCATCATTACTTATAGCCTCATATTTCTTCTTCGAATCTTTGGTTTAGTTAGGCCGACTAGATCGATTTTTCTTGCCATGGGAAGAGGTGCTTTGTGATGGGTTTGATCTTACGGTGCTCAATCCCAGTGACAGAAGGGGAAATGACACGTATGTATTGTTGCTATTAAGGACAACAAGATGGGGTCTATTCCTACATGAATAGATCTTGTGTACATCATGTCATCATTCTTATTGCATTACTCCATTTCCCCATGAACTTAATACACTAGATGCATGCTGGATAGCGGTCGATGAGTGGAGTAATAGTAGTAGATGCAGGAAGGAGTCGGTCTGCTAATCTTGGATGTGATGCCTATATAATGATCATTCCTGGATATCGTCATAATTATTTGAAGTTCTATCAATTGCCCAACAGTAATTTGTTTACCCACCGTATGCTATTTTTTCTCGAGAGAAGCCACTAGTGAAATCTACGGCCCCCGGGGTCTATTTTTCCATCATATACTTTCAGATCTATATTGCTATTTGCCTTTTTATTTATTTGCATCTTTTATTTTCAGATCTATTAATCCAAAAACCCAAAAATATCTTGCTGCAATTTATTGTTATTTATTTTATCTCACGTTCCCGCGAGTTCTATTTATCTGATCTACTACAAATTTATCTATCTCTTTACCCGGGAGGGATTGACAACCCCTCTTTTACGTCGGGTTGCAAGTATTTGTTCTTTGTGTGTAGGTGCCATTCACATAGTGTTGCGTGGTTCTCCTAATGGTTCGATAACCTTGGTCTCATCACTGAGGGTAATACCTACCGTAGTTGTGCTGCATCATCCCTTCCTCTTTGGGGAAATACCGACGTAGTTCAAGCCGCATCACCTGTGCTTGTGTCCGTCCCTGCAGCGCTGATAAATCTAAGAGACTGAGCTCTGGCTCACGGGCCAGCCCCGTGTACGTCACCTCACCAGGTCCTTAGTGCCTTCGTCTTCTCATGGAACGATCACGAGCGGACCATCAAGCGCGCGTTGCCCCTTTTGTTTCGTGACTAACTAACCCGCAGGGGCCTCGGGAGACAAGACATCGCGATTACGGTGCTCCAGCTTCCGCATTTCGCAAAGGCTAAGTGAAAGTTGCCCTAAATTCCGTGTGCCGATGGGTATGGCCTTCGCCAAGCACTTCCACGAGGCGAGCCATTCCTATTTTGCGCAAATCGCTTGCACATTAAAAGGGGGGGCCCTGAGCATCGCGCCTCAGGAGCTCCTACTGGCTCTCGAGCCCTCAACCCCTGGCCTTGACCATGGTGGCTGAGCTCCGCTCCAGGGCCGGGTCCTGAGGATGTAGAGCATTATGATGAGCAAAGGGAGAGGAATCGCCAGTCTTGTGGGGGAACACAGGGAAAATGCATTACCCGTTGGCGCTAGCATTCGCTCGACCGCTTTTTGGAATATAACAGGCATCAGTCTCCTCACGCGCCTCTAGCGGGGCTTATTCTAATCCATTGCAGAACAGGGGACATGCACAAGGTCAGGAGCTCGAGGGAAGCTTGCCTCCGCGGCGAATAAATCACCATGGAACGGAACCTCGCCAAGCTAAGTTATCCTGCGCACACCAGCATGAGCTCTGCCGCTAACGTTTCATCCTTTCACGGCCTCGCTCAGGCAAGGGACCCCCTTTTTTTAATCTCTTGATAGTCGCTTGAGCGCCAAGGGGGACCTCCTGAGCATCGCGCCTCAGGGGCTCTTACCGGACCTCGGGTCACTCACCTCCTGGCCTTGCACACGGCATCGCGACCTGGCATACCAGCGACGGCTGAATCCCACCTGGGGACTAGGTCCCGCCGACACAGAGCAACACGCTGTCACGAGATAAAAAAGGGGACCAATGCCCAAACGAGAAATGCGATTATAACCGAAAGCATGAGCCGAAAACGTTAAAATAAAGGCGCAAGCGCCGTGGTTCTTACACGCCCCCTCAGGGCCCTTCATGGTTCTGATACAGGGAATGAAGCAAAAGAAAAAACCGACAAGGGCCACTGCTCAGGAGGTGCATGCTCTGGCGTTGCATCCTCCTCCTAGGCCCGGGCGCGGTGGCGCGGTGGCTCAGTGTAGTCATCGTCGCTGGAACAATCTCCGGGGGAGGTACCACCGCTGCTGGAGGTGTCGCTGACAAGGCCAAGGGAAAGTTCAGCGCCGAGGGCCTCGCCGCCTCGTCTGCCAGAAGGATGGTCGCCACCTCTGGAGCAGCACTCCAGGCGTTCGCTATCCTCTTCAAAGACCTTGAAGAAGAGCATCGACACCCCGTCGTACCTGAAGTGGAGGGTGTGCCTCCCCTCCGAGTTGCAGGCCCGGGCAATCGCTCCCCATCCCCAGGTCATGAAGACATCGCCAGAGGGGGTGGCCTCGACCTCCGCCTCTGAAGCTTGGCCATAGTAGCCGTCGTGCTGTAGCCACAACTCGATGGGCCCCCTCATTGGCAGCTCCTACGCTAGGGATCGTGGGAGTCGGATCCATGTGCGCGGTGGAATCACCGCCCACACCACAAACTTGCGGGCCGTGCCGCCGACATGGGCCAGCGGGCAAAGTGGTCGCGCGGTCATCACTTATTCCCCTTCTCGACTTCGTCCTCTACGGCTTTCGTGGCTGCTCCCATGCGCGGTGTCCTGTGTGCTAATCCTTGCGTCGGCGGGGAAACCCGGTGGGGCGCGCTCGCACCAGGATAGGATGGCTACGGGCGCTGCGGTGGCCTTGTGAGGGCGGCCGTGTCTTTTCTTCTGCGGAAGCAGCTCCAGCTCCTCTCGCGGGGCTTTGCCTTTCTTTTCGGCCGAGAACCTCCTCGCTAGCGCCATTGTCACTTCGGCAAGGTGGTGGCACCACGGAGATGAAGGAGGAGCGGGCAGCAAGAAGATGAAGATGAGCTGGGGGCTCCGCCTCCCTCGCCCTCTTATAGGAAATCGAATGCTAACCGGCGCCCCTCCACGTTCCGGGCAATGATGGCCGTGTTGCATGCGCCAGGCAGTTTTCAAGTTGGGCAGTTGCTAAGGCAGCGTGGGGAAGTGGAGGCGTCCACGTCCCGTCAAGCGCCACATGTCAACCTGGCCCGCAGCGGTTTGGGGCCCGCGGAGCTTTGCCCTTGCCCTTTGGCTTCGCCTCGAAGCCAGCCCGAGCGCGCCTTGGGCCCGGGGGCTACTGTCGGCGTTCTGGGAACCAGGGTACCCAGACTTACCTGCCCGCGGCCCATGGCATGGGTCCTTCGACGGCCTGGTACGGCCCATCTGCAAGACTACCCAGACAAGACCCTCGTGAGGGCCCCCTGTCCTCGCGAGCCGACGACACCAAGACCTCCAGAGGAGCGGCCTCCCCAGGCTGCCTGCCGAGGAGCGGCGTTTCCTATGCAATTGCCCAGCCTCACGAGGCGGTGATGATGTGAGCCATGAGGACCAAGGCCAGGTGATCACCAGTGGGCGCAGAGGAGACACTTTCCCTTTCGGTGCTAAGGGAGCAAGGACAGACGTGGGTTCCCAAGGAGCCCTCCAAAGGTTTCCATTCCGGTGCCACAAGACCAAGACCACGAGCTCGGCAGGACGGAAGTCATCGCCGAGCCCACTGTTGCGTCAGGACCAGAAGCTTTGCAGGAGAAGACCACTATTTGTCAAGATAGGGTGTACCTCTTGTCCCCTTTCAAATTGGCCGTTGTGGTATCCCTTCCCGCCTAAGTTTCCCGGGAAGAGGACCGAGGCCACTATAAATATAGGTTAGCCACCACTTTAGAAGGGGTCGGTGGACTCATTCTCACCCCCGAGCCCTCGCGAGGCAACTCATCCACTGTACTAGTTCATCCTCAACCTCCTCGTGTGGCCAATCCACCACAAAGTAGGAGTATGGTTTTACACCGCAAGGTGGCCCGAACCTGGGGTAAACTGCCGTGTTCATCTTCTTCCCTGCTCACGCGAATCCGGCTAGGCTAGGCTGTAGGGCGACGAGCTCGAGGCTTGAGAGGTTGAGATCTTCGCACACGCCCTAGAGTTCAAACCTTCTTGGGTCTGCGGACCCTGAATCCGACACACACGCTCTCACCACTTATTGTCGTTTACACGACATGTACTCGACAACCTGCGAAAGGAAGCCCAGCGAGGGTGTCGGCCATGACCTGACTAACCACACAAGACTCTAGTCTAGGTTTATCTCCTATTTGAGTTCCATCCGCAAGGAAGTCCGGCTGAGGTTTCCATGACGGCCCCAAACGATGTGTGCAGGGTTCTCGAACCCACCAAATGGGTGCCTTAGTACACCATGCCATGGTGTATCTACCACATCATAGCCCACCCCTAGGGTCAGTGCTATGCACGACCTCCAACACATATCCTACAAACACCAGAAACTAGTTGCAACTCCTAGACAGAGATCAAGTCGATTAATAAGTCGAGAGAGCTTGGAGCGCCCGGAGCCCAATGTGTGCTAGTAACTGTCTTGGATGACAAGCACAGAACTCAGTTCCCGAGGACAGTTTCAATGAGACAACCCACCATGTACTCCTACATGGCCTCTCATCGCTACCTTTACCAAGTCATGTTCACACACTTAGCTCTCAACAGTAGGACATGTTCACCACCATCCCAATCCATCCCAGATGAATCAGACTTGATACAACTCTAAGCATAGCAGGCATGACAAGCAAGCATGAATGTGTAGGCACATCATGGCTCAAACAACTCCTACTCATGCTAGTGGGTTTCAACTATTTACTGTGGCAATGACAGGTCATGCAAAGGAATGGGTTCCACTACCGCAACATGTAACAGTTGAATCGTTGTTGTCCTAATGCAATAAAAGAGAGCAAGAGCAAGAGAGTGGGATTGTATCGGAATGCTCAAGGGGGTTTGCTTGACTGTAACGACCCGAGACCAACGCTCCAAATGCCTTCTAGTTATTTCGTTGTTGCCGTGTGTTTCAATTGTTTGTTGCATTTCATCATGTCATCATGAGCATTGCATCCGCATGTTTTTATAAAGCTTGCATCCATTCGTAGTTGACACCTCTCCACATTGCCTTTGTTGACCATTCAGAGACCAACCCGGTTATTTTCATTCCCTCTTGGGTGACTGCGTGAGCCTCTCCACACAGCCTCAGACCCCTTCACAACCATGTCTGAAACTTCCCTGAACCCGAACCGCTCGGTTGTGACCGATGCTTCCGGATCATTCCGGAAAATCCCCAAAGATCTTCGATCTCTCATTTGGACTCCCTAACCTATTTATCTTGACCGTCCGATCTAAATCGGAGGGTCCAAACCATCCCAAACCCAATCACCACTATATATAGCAGACCACCCTAGTCCATTTCTAGACCAAACCCTAGATCCTAGGCAGTCTGTTCCATCCTCGCCACCGGAAAACTCCCTCCTTGTTCTCCTCACCTACCCATCCACCAACCACCACTCTCTTCATCGGGATCCATCCCGATACACCACCTCCCCTCGATTTCAGCCACCGGTCAGTCACCATGATCTAAACCCGAGCCAACAAGCAGCTCCTTCTCGTCCATGTGCCTGCAGCAGCCGAGCAGGAGACCTCGCCCGAGGCCTCCCTACCCTCTTCGCCTCGACCTCGACCTCGCCGGAGTCCTAGCTCGCTGGAGCAAGCCACCAGCACCATCGGCCTCCTCTGCCTCCCTTTTCTCTCTCCCGACCTCTCCTTCTCCTTAATTCCTCTCTCTCTCTTGGTTCTTAACTGCCTCCTGGCTCTTGTTCTGTTGCACAGGAGCTTGCAAACCACCATGGCCGCTATCCCATGTCGTCGGGCCTCGCCAAGTCCTCGCCCTCGCGCTGGTTCTGCGCCTTGCCGTCGGGCCACCGCCGGTGAGGTGCCGACATTCAACAAAGCCCCCTCGCGGCCTCCCCATTCCCTTCCCCGATTTGTTTCTCTCTGAAACTCCCTTTGTTTTCTCTGGGCAGCAGCACCGTCAGAACTTCATGGTCTCCGCCGCCCTTGTGTAGTCGCCGCCACCGCAGGGAACGGCGCTCCACCGCCGCCCTGGCCTCGGATCCAGCTAGTTCCCGTGCGCCCTTGCCCCACCAAGTCACTCTGCTGGTCCCCTGCTTCGCGCCACGGCCTCCCCAAGGCCCGGCCGCCTCCTGCAGCCGGCCTGCTGCTACCTCTCCACCAGCTGGGCTTGGCCCATGGGTGAGTGCCCACAACCCCTCCTCTCTGTTCAGCCCAGTAGTGCACTAGATTCGGCCCGCATCGGTTTTTTTCGTTCTGGACGTTTTAGCTAATTATCCAGATTTGGCAGATTTGCAGAAAAACCCTCCATGTTCATGCATTAATAATTCACAAACCGTGCATCGGATTAAAATATTTTATATATGTTAAATGCTTAGAATTTCATCTAGTTTCATAATATGTAACTTTCATCCATGTTAAAAATGTTTAAATTGCTGCTTGCATTAATTTGCATAAATAACATTTTAAAATGGTTTATTTCATAACTAAATAACCGTAGCTCCGAATTAAATAAACTTTATATGTAAATGGTCTAGAAAAATGCATAGATTAACATGGTGCTCTTATTTTGCATGTTTAAAAACTCTAAAATATGTTTTAGGGCAGAACAGTAACAAATTTGAAATATGCATATGGGGATTTTCGGAATTGTTGTTTGTTGTTTCCGGCCTCATTTAAACTTGCCGAGATATGTAGTTTATTTATGCTTCACCTCTTGCCATGTTAACCAACATTTAAAGTTGATGAGTAGCATAAACTAGAGTGAACTAAATAATTGAAACATGGGGTTTCATCGATATGCAACTCCTTACATATTGAGCTCCACTTAATTTGTAGTATTGTTTGTTGCACTTTGCCATGTCATGGCTCATTAAACCGGACATGCATCATACTTGGTTGTGCATCATGCCATGATTATGCTTCGTTGTTTACCATGTTGTTTGCTTCTTTCTGGTTTTGCTTCTTCTCGATATTTCTGGTTATGTTGCGATTGTGAGGATCTGTTCGACTACTTTGGTTTGTCCACTTCATGGATCCGGTCTTTTGCCTAGCGGGATTTCAGGCAAGATGATCATTACCTTGGATACCACTACTATCTTTGCTTGCTAGTTGTCTCAATGTTATCGCTATGTCGTGCTACCTACCACTTATTTACGAAGCCTCCCAAATTGCCATGATAAGCCTTTAATCTTTCCACCATCCCAGCAAACTAGTGTTTGGCTATGTAACCGCTTTGCTCAGCCCCTCTTATAGCGTTGCTAGTTACAGGTGCAGTGCAGGTTGTTCCAAGTTGGGACATGGATATCATGGGATATCACAATATCTCTTATTTCATTAATGCATTTATATACTTGGTAAAGGGTGGAAGGCTCGGCCTTTTGCCTGGTGTTTTGTTCCACTCTTGCCACCCTAGTTTCCGTCATACCGGTGTTATGTTCCTTGATTTGCGTTCCTTACATGGTCGGGGTTTATGGGCCCCCCTCGACAGTTCGCTTTGAATAAAACTCTTCCAGCAAGGCCCAAGTTTGGTTTTACAATTTGCCTAATAACAACTAAAAATTGCATAGGGACCGGCTAGCACCCAAGGACTCTTAATCAACAACCCGGGCCAGTGCTCCTCATGAGTGTCTGTCCAAACAAGGAAGATTGCGGGGCCACCACGGGGAAACTAGAGGATTCGTTTTACTCATTGGATGTCCCATTCGATCATGGCCTGAGACAAGATATGTGCGGCTCCTATCGGGGTGTCGGCACGTAGGGATGTCTTGTTGGTTTTGTTTTACCATTGCCGAAATGTCTTGTGCACCAGGATTCCGATTTTGATCGGGTCATCCCGAGATGGATGTTATTCCTTCGCGGCTCATGAGAGTTTATGATAGACTAAGTTGGGACACCCCTGCAGGGTTTAATCTTTTCGGAAGCCGTGCCCGCGGTTATGTGGCAGATTGGAAATTTATAATATCCGGTCGTCGAGAACTTGACACCAGATCCGAAATAAAATACACCAACCGCATGCGTAACTGTGACCGTCTCTTTTCGAGTGAGTTCGAGAAGAGAACACGGTGGGGTTATGTTTGACTCGTAAGTAGTTCAGGATCATTTCTTGATCATTACTAGTTTGCATCCGTTATGCGTAGTTTCTCTTCTTATTCTTGTACTTGTAAGTTAGCCACCATACAATGCTTAGTGCTTGCTGCAACCTCACCACTTATCCATTCCATACCCATTAAGCTTTGCTAGTCTTGATACCCATGGTAATGGGATTGCTGAGTCCTCGTGGCTCACAGATTACTACAACAATAGTTGCAGGTATAGGTAAAGCGATACTTTGACGTGAGAGCGATGCTTGCTTGTTTGGAGTTCTTCTGCTTCTTCTTCTTCGATCAAGGGATAAGTTCCAGGTCCGGAGCCTGGGATTAGCAGGGTGGATGCCATTCTTCTTTTTCGTTTTATTTCATCCGTAGTCGGATCCTGCTCTTTTGTATGATGATTGCTATGTATTGATGAACTATTGTACTCATGATGTAGCTTGTGGCGAGTGTAAGCCTATATCTGGTATTCTCATCTATTCAATACATGGTATGTTGTAATGATATCCACCTTGCTATGCGCTCGAAATGCGGTTGTGCCCCAATCATGAATTCATCACATGATTGGGATAGAATCGCATCTTGGGCGCTACAAGTTGGTATCAGAGCCTTACCGACCATAGGAGCCCCCTTGATTGATCGAACCACTGCCGTTGTCGAGTCTAGAAAGAAAACTATTTTCTGAGTCTAGTTATATATAGGAGAGTAGGAATTCTTTTTACTCCTTATCCCCTTCGTCGCTCTGGTGAGGATTTGTGACGTAGGTGTTTTGATGCCACTACTCTTCTCACTCAATTTTTTTTAGGATAACGCAGGTATTGTTGGAATCGTTGCGATATCGATGTGACAGGAATTCTGTTCTTGGTGACTCCTGACATTTAGGGGTTGTGGCAGTGTCCTGGGGAGTTGAGCTCCAAGGTGTTTTTGTCAAAGTTGTTATCGTTTCAGTTCCGGAATACCAGAGGACGCTGACATCGAAACACTCCCATACTTTTCATGATGGCAAATAGTGCCGTGACTTATCGCCAGTACTAGAGGAGATAGCATGGATGATCTTCCATAACTAGTATCGTTGTTGTTTTCGAAGGTCTGAGGTACACGAGTTTCCGAGGTTTTCTTGGTTATGTGTTGACATATGTGATACATTTGGAGCGTAGAATTCTGTTAGGAGTTTTGTGATGATATTTTGCTCCTTGTATCCGTTGGACCAGATTGCATAACTAGAAAATTGCAGAAGTTCTCAGGTAGAAATTCAAGTAGTTACCTAGGATATCTTTTCGACAGATGCATGATATGAGATTGGGGTTCGATGTCTAGTGGTCTGCCTGTCCACGGTTGGTTTTACAGTGGTCTCGTTGTGTCTTAAAGAGCCCTGTGTAGCTTTGCTATGGCTAGGGGATGCTTCGTATGTTATGTGCACTGCCTTGTACATGATGGTGTTGTACGATCGAGCCCGTGTGGGCCCCACCATGAAAACTTCGGACAAAATCTCTATCATATGTTTGTTCCGACTTATTCTGCAAGCCAAATCCTTTCTTTTGTTTTGGTTGTGGTATTCGACTTGCTTCGATGTCAAGTGTTGCTCCATACCTTATCTTAAGCGGTGTTCTCATATTTTTATAGGAGTGCTAATCCTTCCTGACCATTGAGATTGTCATGTGAATTCTATACCAACCGGTGCGCTTCTCTTCAAGATGATCCTATCATTTTTTTTCCATTTGCAAGATCAATTCTCAGTTTTCTCAATGGCATTCATTTCATCCGTCCCAAGTTGCCTTTTTTTCTGACCATCCCACCCTTTTTCTTCAAGGAATCAAATATCTCAAATCAATTATCCATGTTATTCGTGTGAAGTCTCTTCATTCTCTTCCTTCAATGTTCTTATTCGGTGATTATCATGAAGATGCTCAGGAGTTTCAAGTTGTTCATCATTCTTTCATTCGCAAATTCTTCCGATGGATTCAATTCAAGCTTCGGTGTTGATCATATATATTCCTTTTGTTCCACATGTTTTCCCATGTTGGAATTTCTTATCCAAGCCTGTCTTAATTGTTCATCTTTCTCTATTCATATCCAGAGTGCCGAAGATATCTTAGAAGTCTTGTGTTTCCATTCTTATTCTGTTCAAGATATTTCGAGGTTGATATCTCATTCAAACCATTTAAATCAACTAGTGCATTATCTCTTTCTAAGCATTCGTTCCAATGGTGTTTCCTTTGAGTGGGCCCGAACCCAAGGTCTTTTCCTGGGATCTTACCTGACTCTTCTAAATTTTTTTCTGGAGTGATTCTCTATTTCTTTCCAAGTTTGACGTAAGAATGAATTTTCATCAGTCAGATGCCTCCTCCAAATTCGCTTTCGAATTATTTTCATCTTTGGCTCAACCTTTTCTCTATTTATTGTTCCGGAGTGTGTGGCACCCCGGCTCAGAAGAACCGGGACGCCCCGTATTCCAGCCCAGAGACAAGTCTTCTGGAATACGGCACTGTTTGCATAGAACAAATCAGCTCTTTATTACTATGGACAAGGTTACAAGGGTACAAAGATTACATCGGCACGACGAGACTACGCCTGCCCAAGGTAGCTCTATGCTAACAGCGGAACAACCCAAGGAAGCGGAGTATCCTCGGCAGCGTAACAACGACGGTGGTGATGGACTCCACTCCGCAGGGACTCTGGCTGGAACGCTTATCCTAGCTCGCAAACTCAGAATCCTCGACAAGCAAGCAATCATGGCATGACCTGCAAACTGGCATGACACGCCAGGTGAGTACTTTGAATGTACTCGCAAGCTCACAGCAACCAAAGCAATCAAGACAAGTGACAGCATGGCATTTACAGGTTAAGCAGGTGTAAACATGATGATGCTAGGATGATATGGCATATGTGCAAGATGTCACTACATGTATCAGGTTGAAACTATCAGGATGCAACTTACTCTGTCCGGGGTTACCTTGTAACTACCACATGTAAGAACTTACCATCGAGTGTACCACATGATAACCTCGGGACGAACCAAACTTGGTATTACAATACCGTAGTGATAACAAGATCACAAGGAGCTAGATCTTTACCCAAAGTCACCACGTAACACTATCAAGCAAATCCGGTATCCATGATACCACGGTGATCCTCTCGTGATCCCGATCAACCAACGTCGGTATCCTCGATACCGCGGTGATCCTCTCGCGATCACATAAAGATCAACCAACTTCTTTCTCCTCGAATAGGGTTTTTATTAAGCAAGATTATTATACTGTTGACCCATAGTGTGTCCTACTACGAACTGTGCCCGTAACCGAGGACGCGGCTATCGATAGATCATACACTCTGCAGAGGTTAGTACACTGTACCCACACCACGGAACTCATGGCCTCATGCTCCCATTCGGGTGGACCAATGATGTTCCGGCAAAACCCAGTCTATTGCATGGCACTCTCCCGGCCACTCTGACACACTCCCCTTTGGGCTATGTCATGGGTGACCCCTGTGTCCTTTCGACACCTGCCACCGTCGTGGCCAAACAAAACTGTCCCAAACGGGGACCTGAGCTCAATACCAAAACTGGGTTCACAAGGTTATAGCCGCCTACCGGGCCAGGGTAGCACGCGCTCATAACCTTCCCTGGTTAGAGGTACCGGCGAGAGGCATGACAATAGACCAAATTAGGGCTGCCCCATCCTAGCAAGTGTGGTTGCACTGGTGAGCTCGTTTCGGTGGCGCACTATGACTCAGCCAACTGGTGTTCAAGTTCTGTTAACATCCAGTTAAACTTGAATGATGATGTGCTAAGCCATGATAACAGGATGAACCATAACAACTGATAAAGAAACATGCAGACATGTCATCTTCTTAGCATGAACTACTGCAAGTATTAACCATGAGCATAATGCTACCAACGACTACTTGATAACTAGCAAGATGCACATAGACAGAATGTAAAGATCAGCATGAGCATATACAGTATTTTGAGACAGAATAACATGCACACATTAAATAACTATTCAAGTAGGAAACCATAGCTACTGCAAATCTGTCATGCAAGTGGCTGTCGTGGCTTGCTTGGGGTGGACAGAGACTCCGGGAAGAAGTGCGGTGAAGTCACGGAAAGATCGCCGGAAACAGTTCTCTCCCGGAGGCTGTTTTAGGGCAATGGAAAAATGGTCATTTCCGTTGTGTCAAAACATTATGGAAATGGTACCAATAAAACAGGCTCGAAGAGACGAAGAAGTGGGCTTTGGATTCACCTCGATCGGAGTCACGAGCAAAAAGTTATAGCCGTTTGAAGTACAGGGACTGATCTATAAAAATTATATTCATAGACGGGTCCCTGACGGCTAAACCGAAAGCGCACTTAGCTTAAATACGTTTTCTGAAAAGGAAAACGTAAACTTAGCCGCAGTAGAAGCTAATGCGCTTTTAAACGGGGAAAACGCACTTTGCAAAGTGCGCTTCCACTTAATCCAGTCAGCAGTGGGGGCCCGGGCGTCGGTGTCACTAACTGGCGGGTCCCACCTTATCCTTCTCTCCTCAGCCTTCTTCTTCTTCCTTCCATGTGTGCTCGCGACAGAGAACAGAGGCGGGGCGGACGAGCGGCGTCGGTGCGGCCCGGCGACTCAAGCCGTCTCCGGCCGAGCTCCGGCCACTGGCTGATGCGGGAGGCGAAGCCGCACCCAACCAGGGGTCCACGAGCATTGGGGAAAGGCTGGGGCTGCAGTGACTCGTGCGTCCACAACGGAGCAGAGAGACAGGGCTGGGGCGCGGCCGGCGCTGGGCCTGCTACCTCCGGCCACCTCCGGTCAAGGAGAGGGCACTGGCGGCTTCGGGGAGATGCGCCGCGTCCATCCCCGAGCAGAGGAAGCGCCGGGGAGGAACGGAGCGACGGCGGCGATGGAGGACAGAGGAGCTCGGGCGGCGGCGGGTGACTTGGGGCCCGGCCGCTTGGGGCACTCCGGCAAGAGGGAAGAGGGGTGGCGAGGATCGCCGGAGCACGGGGAAGCTGCTTGAGAGGCCAGGGGTGGAGGGGGGGCTCGGCTAGCTCGAATTTGAGCAGGGCTCCGCGGCGGCCATGGTGGACGGCGATGGCAAAGATGAGGTGGAGGGGCTCCGGTGAACCAGAGAGGAGGGGGAGAGGGCGGTGAGGTGCGGAGGAGCTCGGGGAAGCTATTTATAGGCCCGAGGAGGGGCTCGGGAAGGAGCTGGACGACGGCCGGAGTTTCGGGACATTGGTGTCGTGGCGCGGCGCACCCGCTGTCGGCACACCCGGCCAATGGGCAAGCCTCCAAGGCTAGCTAGGGATGGATGAGGATCCATACGTCACCGCAGATGTCGGCACAAGGCGCCGGCGAGAGCACAGGGGCAGGGACACGATATGTCAATGCAAAGCTCCGGCTGCAGCTGCATTTGGCGTGGTCACCACATGGCCATGGCCTTGCCACGCCCTACACGAAGCCAAAACATGTTTAGGGGGTTCTCCCTCCTTCCTGGAGATAACCTATGCAGCTGAATGGCTCGGGAGAGATCTGAAGTGACTGAACCAAGGTCAACAAGTTTTCAGCAGCAAGGTGTTTGACACGTGCTGTGGCAACCACAGTGCTCTTCTTGGCAAGATCTTTGGCTGAGGATAATCATCTACCAGGGTGACTATCATGACCAAAAATGAGCACAATTGGGCAAGGATATCTGGCACTTCCTTTGCAACTAGGCAAACTGACCAGACCTGCAAATCTTGATGTGGCACTCACATATCAAATGAGATGGAGCTGAAATTTGGAGGAGATGACTTATATGGGCATATGAAGATACTGTATAGATTTCATACCATTTGAATAAACCAAAATGGTACTTCCTTCACACAGCTTCCAAATGGATAGAATCTTGTAAAAATTCTAGGGAATTATTGGGAAGTTGAATGAGCCCAAATTTTGTGGAGATGTGTTATATGGGTATAAGAATGCTCTGGTAATTTTTCAGTAATTATGAAGCAATATAAAATATAGTTGCTTCACAACAGAAAAATATGACCAGAAGCAAAGATTGGAAGGTGTGCTCACCTAGAAGATGGTATGATGCTCAAATCTTGTGGAGAGTTTTAGTTTGAGCATATGAAGATGCTTGCAAAATTTCAACTCATTTGGATATGCCTAGCTTGCACTTCCTTCACAAGGCCTCTGTTTGAACAGAAACTTTGAAAAATTGCTCAGGAATATTTACTAGGCAAATGGAGTTGAAATCTGGCATGTGGCAATGATAAGGATAGGAAAGGGTGCCCAAAAAGTTTGAGAGCGAGCAAGCCAATATAAAGGGTACTTGCTTCTCAAACTGCCAGCTAGGGCAGAATCAGGAAAAGAATATTGGTGAAATATTTTTGAACATGGAAAGGAAGGATTTTGACATATCTGAAGAAGATATGTCCCAAGGGATTTATGAGAATTATTTGGGAATCTTTGGGATGACATAGATGTGGGTTGCTTCACAATCAAGGGCAAACATGGTTATTCCTTTAATAGGAAAAAGGAATACTCCCAAGAAAAAGAATATTGGAATTGGTCCAAGATGGAAATGGCAAGGTCTTGGGATGGTTTTGAGATTGACAAGCCACTTGGGAGAGGAATCGAGGGTGATCTCTCTCGGTTTCAAGACCACTAAGCCACCGAAGGG
This sequence comes from Thinopyrum elongatum, assembly GCA_011799875.1. NCBI lineage: Eukaryota > Viridiplantae > Streptophyta > Magnoliopsida > Poales > Poaceae > Thinopyrum > Thinopyrum elongatum. The sequence continues at coordinate 246,672,456 of CM022302.1, read as the reverse complement.
CAAATCCAAACCAAAATCAAAAGAAAAAGAAAATGGGCAAAATCCAGGGTGTTACAAACCTACCCCCCTTAAAGAAATCTCGTCCTCGAGATTTGGTTGCTCAGGGGTCAAACGTGGATATTCCCACTTGAGGAAACCGTTTCCAAGTCGGGTTCCCTTTTGCCTTTGTATTATGTCCCCACTGTATATTATTCGTCTCACTGCCTAGCTTCGGGGTAGTTCATTTCACTGGATCTTCATTCTGACAGATCTTACCTCATATATCACTCTGACTTTGATCCTTTTATGTCTGCCGACCTGTCTGGGTGCGATGTATTATCCTGACTGAAATACATGTCCTTCTCGCAAGCCCGAGAGTAGTTCTTGATGGACGTGTTGTGATGAAGTCCAATACGGACAACCGCCCATTGAGTTGTGAACAGATTCTCTCGGTGGACACGAAATCTTTTACTCTTTGCATTGGGTGGCTTCAAATGGTTGTGTGTCCTCCAGACTCAAACGGTGCTGTGAATCATACCGTTCTCCTGGTGGAACCTGGCTTCTTGCACGGGTTGCTGAGTCATCTTGAGTATCTTCACTGTCTTGAGTATCACATTTGTACCAAAGACTCGACTGTCACCTACCGTGACCAGCATAAAAGTGTATGACTTTATGACGGTATTGTCTGCGGTCTTGACTGACGGTGGTCCTAACAGAAAAGTCTTGTCCATAGCAGGCTATCTTTTAACTGATTCACCTAGGCGAGGACACATGTTTCGAGACAGTTGTCAACCTTCTGATCGTTCTGCACCTGATGAACTTGGATGTCTTCTTCTGACAATTCTGAGCATACATAGTTAGCTGAATGGGGTACCTTGATAGGAGGTCGTTGCAAATGGGATATACCCCATGGGTGTGCACCCATGGTGGTTGGTACCGATTCAGACTGTCCGGGGTATCGGTACCATACAACCACTATCATAACTGTATGGCCAATCTTGCTTCTTCATTATGGTTCTCTTTGCCTGGATCCTTAGCTGAAAGAGCTTGGCTTGATGTGTTCTTGATTCTTCAGATGACCATGGGTACTACCAGGTACAATATTCCGGCAGGCATATTACTTTGCTAGTTGTAGCTGTAGGGTAACGACCGTCTGAACCCTTGGATGAAACCGGCAAATAAACCAGTAGCCGCCAGAACGGTCTTTACAACTCAGATCTAGGACATTACTGGAGTCACTCAACCCCGACTCAAGACGGCTGAAAAGCAGCTCAGAGCATGAGACGGTGTCGATAAGAAGAAAGTAGCAGTTCCCTAAGACGGCCGTGGAACAGCTCAGAGCATAGGGTCGCTGCTACGGAAAGAAATTCAGCAGCTGCCCGAGACGGCCGAAAAGCAGCTCAGAACATGGGCCAGTTGCTGACAAGAGAAATATAAAATTGGCATCCACCCCTGACGGCCGGGAACAGCTCAGAACACAGGCGTGGTGCCGTTACTAAAGAAAGACGGGCAAGGGTTCATCTGCGTCCCATACAGCTCGCTACTATGCATATGGGTATGAGCATAATAATTTGAACATGCAGGCATAACACAGAGCAATACTTTAAGGCATATACCCGATGGTCGGCTTGCTCCATAGGTTGTTGGTCATCACACTGAAGTGTATAACTAGTGTTCTTCTTCTTCTTCTTCTTACATAGCTCATGCAATAGTCGGACCCTTACCGGGCTGGCATCATTGTATGAGTAACTCATATGACCTTGGCAGCATGTCCACCATATTTATTGAAAACATGTGTGGCTGGCCACTTGATTCCTAAGGCAGGCTTGTGTCCTGACTGATTTTTGCCTTCTGACCAACTGTTGCGAGTTTGACTCTGGGGATGCATGGTCATATGCTGCCAACTATCGGTGGAATAGCTTGTACTGGTGAGGATGTGATACTTTACTAGCGAAGGTTGCTTAGCTTGGGTTGGAAGCCATCGAAAGTATCTTGCTGAATAGCTTGCGCCCGTGGCTTCTGCCGGGGTAGCGTGCTGAAGAAAACTGGGTATCGTACCTTAGAAGCTTTCCCCTTCAAAGGCTTGCTGGGTAAGATGCAGTACCTTATGCCAGGAACTGCTACGGTATCTTACTGAAGAAGCCTGAGTACCTTGCACCGGGATGTCCATGTGTCGTATCGAGGAATACACAGGAATCCTTGCATCGTATGCTTCTCAGGTAGCTTGTAGAGAAAGACTGGGTTGCTTACATCCGAAGATTTCTTTTTGCCATATGCAGACTGAATGCAGATATATATATATATATATATATATATATATATATATATATATATATATATATATATACATAAACACTATTCTGATCACGGGATCAGAATATTATTCTGATCACAAACTGAACTTCCTGAGTTACACGCCTGAAATTCCCTCTGTAGGAACCCGACCTTCGGGCTATCTTCGCAACCGTGTCTCCCCGCGCGAATTATTTTGGTCAGTCGTGTTCTATGTGATGTAAGTGTAATCTCCAAATAGTTTTTAGCAACTAAATGCCCGTTTTAAATAGGAATCTCGCTCATTGGCGGATTTTGCTCTCGGGTCGTGATGAACATGGGTCTGTTGCAATTTTACTGCCTGAGTTGTTCGACCTGAACTTCTCCAAGTGCTAGGTTGAACTTCCGCCAACATTGCCAAAATGGGGCTTGCGATATACCGTTGGAAAGCTATGGACACGAGTATCATGACCCAAGTTGAATTTTTGGCAAAACGTAAGCGGTTTAAGAGCAGTTTTGAAAACCGTTTTTTCTTCAAACAAATAACGTGAATCGTATTTTTGATCGCATTTCTAAACCGTTTATCGGAATGAGGCAAATAATATGGCGTTGGAAAGCTGCTGCAAAACCGCTCCTCCCACATGTCGAAAGTTTTCTCTAATTCCCTATGGTTAAAGAGTAATTTCAAAAATCATAAAATTTTGCAAACCGAACAGCCGAGTTCGTATTTTTGATGTCATTTCTAAACGGCTAATCCAATTGAGGCAAATAATATGGCGTTGGAAAGCTTATAAAAATGCGCTACTTTTTCATGTTGAAATGTTTTTATAATTTTGAACGGTTTAAAAGTAATTTAGAAAACGGTACAAGTTCCACCGAGTTCGTATTTTCGAGCTAATTTTTTAACCGTACGTCCGAATGCAGCAAATGATATGGCATTGGAAAGCTTGAAGAAATGCAAAACTTTTTTGTATATATTATTTCTCCCAAATCTTTACGGTTTTAAGTCAATTTTGAAAATGGCTAAAAACATATTTTTGCCGTAATTTCTACAAACTTTATCGGAATGGGGCAAATAATATACCGCTGAAAAGCTATGGAAAATGCGAAACTTTTTCATGTTGATGGTTTTCTCTGATTCCTAGCCGTTTTCAAGCAATTTTGAAAATGGCGAGATCATGCGTTGTGCGTTTTATCACGAAACAGAGTCTTCGAAAATGCACCGCGTGAAGAACTTGAACTTCTCGGCATGTCTACTTGAATTTCACTCTGTTTCTTCACGTGTTGTTTTTTGTTCGTAACTCTCCATCCACTCACCGGAATTGAGCAAGTGATATACCGACGGAAAGCTGCTGTAAACACGTAACTTTTTCGTCTTGATCATTTTTTTCATACTCGCGACGGTTTAAAAGATTTTCATCTAAAATTCATTCGGTGTAGTAGCTAAACTTCCTGTTGTTTGCACGTTGAACTTCTGTCGTGTATTTTCGTTTGTAATTTCTCACCCATTCGTCGGTGTTACACAAATGATATTCCTTTTGTACAAACCTCTCTCGTGATAATTTTTTTAACTTTCTCCGACCGAGGACTTGAGCTTACACAAATGATATTCCTGTCGTTTTGAAGTAAATTAGAAAATGACGAGATCATGATTTCTGCCTTCATCGCGAATGGAAATGCACTGCGTGAAGTAGTTGAACTTCTCGGGCATGTCTGTTTTGAACTTCACTCTATTTCTGACGTGATGTTTTTTGCCCGTAACACCCAAACCACTTACCGGAATTGAGCAAATATTATACCGATGGAAAGCTGTTGAAAACACGCAACTTTTTCATGTTGTTCAGTTTTTCATACTCGCGACGGTTCAAAATATTTTTTTGAATGCGTAAAAATGTGTTTTTTACGGTATAAATGAAACTTCTAAACTGTTAATGGGAATGTGGCTAATAATATACCGTTGAAAAGCTTATGGATAGTAGCAACTTTTTCAGGTAGACACTTGTTACAAATTCGTTGCCGTTTGAGAGCAATATTAAAAATGGCAAAACAACGTCATTTCTCCCTGTTTCTTAACATGTATTTGAAGGTCGGACGTCTCGGACTAGAGATATTGAACTGCATCGGGAGGAGCACGTGAACTTCATGCATCAACCTTTTTAGACTTTTAGTTTTTTATTCTTTTTATTCTCATCTGAAACGCATTTGGTGTAGTAGTTGAACTGCTCGCTGTTTTCATGTTGAACTTCTGTCACGTATTTTTGTTCATAATTCCTCACCCGTTCATCGGATTTACACAATATTTTTTGTGTATTTTTGCACATGTAAATACACGGTGAACCTCCTTCAATATAATTTTTGAACTTTCCTGGGCCGACCACGTGAATTTCTAGCAAAAGTTTTTTTAGAATTTGCCTTTTATTTTTTTATATGAAACACACTTCATGTAGTAGTTGAACCGTTGTTTGTCTTCACTTTGAACTTCTACTTTTTCACCCATAACTCCTAAAATAGCACAATGAAAATCTATGTTTTTCATAAATATCGAACTGCTCTATTTTTGTAATTTGGACCTATTGGTTTATTTTCTTTTAGTAACGGAAAAAATCCTAGTTTTCTAATAAATATTGAACATGTCCGTTATTTAAATATGAACTTCTAGAGTTTTTTTATTAGAAAATGGTGAAAATCATTTTCTATGAATTTTGTAATACTCTATTTTTACAATTGAACTTCTTGTTTTTATTCCTTAATAATGGGGAAAATCTACATTTTGTATAACCATCGAAGTGCTCCACGTTTTAGATTTGAACTTCTACGGTTTTTTTAACGGATAAAATCCTTTTTTATATAATTTTGTGTTGAGATGCTTTGTTTTTTTGTGTTTGACCTTCTTGGGGTTTGTAATAAACATTGGACTTCTTTGTCTTTTAAATTTAGAAATCTAGGTTTTTCTAGAAAAGGGGAAATCCATGTCTTTTTATAATTTTTGAAACGACCAAAATTTTAAATTTGAACTTCTAGGTTATTTTAGAAATGAGGAAAATCCATTTTCCAAAGATGGGAAAATCCATGAGCTTTTTTTTTCTACAAACATATGTGTCTCTTTTTTGTTTTCTCATTTTTGTCGAACTCTCCAATTTATTAAATATGAACCTCGAGAGTTAACATTATTCTAGGCGAGCCTTGTTTCGTTATTCGTATAGAAATATCGTGGTGCTTTGTTTTTAAAATTTGAACTTCTTGGTTATATTTCTTGAAACAAAAAAAATTCAAAAGTTTTATTGAGATTGAACTCCTTTGTTAGTTTAATTAGAACTTCTCGGTTTAACATCGAAAATGAAATGCTCTGTTATTCTAATTTTTATAAACTTTGAACTTCTATGTTATTTTAATTTGAACTTCTTAGTTTATTCTTTAGGAAAAAATATTGTTTTTAAATAAGCATCAAACATTTAAAAAAAATTGAACTTCATACTTTTATTTTTCTATGAATGAAAAGAATTTGAACCGAATTCAACATACTAAAAACAAGTTTTTTGCATCAACACATACTATCAAACTTCAGGAAATAGTATATGCTAAAAACAGGTTTTTTTATTTTTGCATCAAAGCATACTTTTGAACTTTAGGAAACAGTGTTCAAAAAGAACTTTAGGAAACAGTACAAAACAAGAAAGTAACAACATGATGTAGACGGGGCCCAAATTAGCTAATGATCTTATTCCCTTCTTATGCCTCACTGAATTTCACATGTCCAAATGGACTTCACTTCCCTGTATCTCATTCATCATACACCTCGTTTATCCAAGCCCAAAATGAAAATTAAAACCATGCCTCTCGAAATACAACATGTGCATAGAGAGAAGCTATAGTTGTTCCTTTCCAGCTATTTTCTGTACTTCTACGACTGATGCATTTTTCTGTAGTAGATGCACAAAAACTACAGGAGAGATAATTTGTTTGCTGGATGGACAGAGAAGTTCAGCTGTGAGGCAGAGGTGGACGCCCAGGCAGAGGAGGAGACCGACTGGACACGGCGTCACAAGAAGCAACACAGCATCCCAGCAACAACACTGATTCCCACGAATGACAACATCTTCCTGAATTCATACCATCTTCTGAATGGCCACACCGCTGTCCCCTGCACCTCACGTGTGACCTTCTCCCTTTGCCATGTGGTGAACTTCTTCCTCCCTCTGTTCATGTGGGTAGCAAGCAGCAGAGCGGCACGCAGGATCCTGGAGACACAAACTTTTGAGCATAAATGAGAGAAAAAAGCACCAAATAGTAGGGGACTGCTGCTACTAAACCGACAGCTCGCCATGATAGTGGAAGATGAGTTGCACTAGCATTAATCAAGTTGGCCTGCTGAAAATCAACACGGTGAACTACAGCAATGCTAATTACTACAGAAAATGGTCAAGAAACAGTCGACCGTGTGCAGCCATACTAATTTCTTTTTGTGGCATATAAACAAAAGCAGTTGGAAGCATACTTTTTAAGACAACAAAATGCATCAGTGCAGCATGATAGAAGAGATTCTGAAACTGAATCAATATGTGTCTAACAAGAAATACTCAAAGTAGGCAGTGGCATATTTGAGCATATGAATGAGCATGTAGACATTTAACTGTAAAAAGCGATCTTTTTCCTACTGGAAAATACATTGAATCAAAAACAAATTGACTAATTACTGCTCAAAGCACCATAAGTAATTAAAAGTTGAGAGGATAATCGAACAGAGCAGTTTAAGATAGCAAGCAATTTCTCCCAAAATGGTGATTTTCTATTTTTGGACCAATATTTCAGACGATACAGGCATGGGAGGAGGATGCTCACCATCGCCACGAGCAGGGGGGTGCTGGATGAAGGAAACTGGTATGCACTAGGAAGTTCAGGAAGCAGCGTCGGGCAGGCGGGGGTCGCAGGGTGTGGAAGATGGCCGGGGTCGCGGGGTGAGGAAGGTTAGCGACTGGGGGCGGCTGTTATGGGCGCGACGGTGGTCGTCGGTTCCGGTCGCCGGTGTAGGACCGGCGGCTGGGGATGCGTCGGGGCTATGGTCGGCGGTGGAAGGTGCGTCGGGACGACTGGCGCCCGTTCATTGGGACGTTGGTTGGCAGCGGCTGCTCGGGGTTGTTGGCGGAGACGACGAGTGGAGAGGATGGCGGGGCGGCGGCTAGTGGGGTGGATGGCGGCGGTGGATGGCGGGGTTGATGGCGGCGGCGCTGGATCGGGTGGATCCAGCGGGACGCGTGTCGGCGTGGTCGGTGGAGGGGATGCGGTAGGAGGCCGACGGAGGGGACGCGGGAGGAGGCATGCGGTGGCAGAGGATCAGCGGGAGGAGGCCGGCGGCGGCGGTGGGGATCCGGGGACGAAAGGATTACGGGGAAGGTTGAAGACGAAGGAGGCAAGTCATGGGTGGGGTATAGGGCCGGTCGGGAAAGTTGTAATGGGCCGGTCCACTGCTCTCCTTTTCTTTGTATGTGGATCTCAGGAACAACACATCAGTCCCTATATAGGCCGACCGTGATCCGAATAACTATTCTGATCTTGGGATCAGAATAGTGCTACCTTATATATATATATATATATATATATATATATATATATATATATATATATATATATATATATATATCTTTGATGTTACTGCTATCGATTACTTGTTGTATGAAGAAAGTTGTTTGACTATTCTTCTTGCTGAGCAGTGAGTTCATAGCATATGCTGGCTTGCTCTCGGGATATAGCAGGTTTCAAATCATACTCATAGCAGACTCAAGCCTTGTATGGTAACCATACCTTTGACATGAAATGTACTGTGGACCGGGCACACAATCTGTCGTCTTGCTGATTTGATGATAACCGCAGTGAAAGTTGCATTGACGTATACTTTATGCTGATAACCAATCCAGGATATCACTATAATCAGACCAGATATTCCCCACGCCAGGCAGTCGGCAACAAATCCCATATTGTTGGGCTGAGCTTCCAAATGCTTGCCTCTTCACTGATTCCTTGAGTTCAGTGTCGGTGAGCAACTTCCATAAGGGAAAATAAGGTAACACCAAGGGCCCAAAGAAAGAAGCAAAAGAAATGACTAAAATAAAAGCACACAAAGCAACAAGACCACACATAGGCAATATCATATACTACAGCTACTCACAGCAAATATATGCATTCCTACTTAAGCACACAAATCTCGCAAGAACTCCGATATTACGGTCTAACATGCTGTGGCGATGTGCACGAAAGTGAATCCACGTGTGGAAGAAAGTTGGTGTAAACAAGCCTACACCAAACACGTCTTACACCGGTTGCAGCTGGACGGATACGGAGGAAGGGACGGACTTGGTGATCGTGGATCGGAACACGAAGGTCACGACCACATCATCATCAAGCGTACGGAAGAAACTGTACTCGTCTAGAGAATGGGTGGCAGGGTGGGATAGCGATGAAAAGAAAGACTTGCGGGTATTCCCCTTTTCTGATAACTAAGATCAGTAAGGGTTGCCAATGCGGCTAGTGGAAAGGCACGATCCAGAATGGAAACATGTCTATTACCGAAATGATAGGGGTGGTTGAAGAGAATATATTGGTGTGGTACCGACGCATCAATCTCGCCAATGATCGACAACACCAGGCACCTTGGCATCACTGCGCTGGGATGGAGATAACACCACACCAAGGAACGAGTGTGCAGCTGGAGGGTGCAGATGGTGGGTCAAAACTGACGCCACCTACACTCACCAGATCAACCGTTAGTGACAAATAAATATTCTATATGCATGCTATGCATAAACAAATGAACAAACAAGTGCAGCAAACCGACTAGACTCTATACTACCGGTTTCTAATGTTCGCGCGGTCTAGGGCGTCCTACAGCCAGACCTGCTCTGATACCAACGCCTGTGGCACCCCGGCTCAAAGGAACCGGGACGCCCCGTATTCCAGCCCAGAGACAAGTCTTCTGGAATACGGCACTGTTGGCATAGAACAAATCAGCTCTTTATTACTATGGATAAGGTTACAAGGGTACAAAGATTACATCGGCACAGCGAGACTACGCCTACCCAAGGTAGCTCTATGCTAACAGTGGAACAACCCAAGGAAGCGGAGTATCCTCGGCAGCGTAACAACGACGGCGGTGATGGACTCCACTCCGCAGGGACTCTGGCTGGAACGCTTATCCTAGCTCGCAAACTCGGAATCCTCGACAAGCAAGCAATCATGGCAGGACCTGCAAACTGGCATGACATGCCAGGTGAGTACTTTGAATGTACTCACAAGCTCATAGCAACCAAAGCAATCAAGACAAGCGACAGCATGGCATTTACAGGTTAAGCAGGTGTAAACATGATGATGCTAGGACGATATGGCATATGTGCAGGATGTCACCACATGTATCAGGTTGAAACTATCATGATGTAACTTACTCTGTCCGGGGTTACCTTGTAACTACCACATGTAAGAACTTACCATCGAGTGTGCCACATGATAACCTCGGGACCAACCAAACTTGGTATTACAATACCGTAGTGATAACAAGATCACAAGGAGCTTGATCTTTACCCGAAGTCACCACGTAACACTATCAACCAAATCCGGTATCCATGATACCACGGTGATCCTCTCATGATCCCGATCAACCAACGTCAGTATCTTCGATACCGCGGTGATCCTCTCGCGATCACATAAAGATCAACCAACTTCTTTCTCCTCGAACGGGGTTGTTATTAAGCAAGATTATTATACTGTTGACCCATAGTGTGTCCTACTATGAACTGTGCCCGTAACCGAGGACGCGACTATCGATAGATCATACACTCTGCAGAGGTTAGTACACTGTACCCACACCACGGAACTCATGGCCTCATGCTTCCATTCGGGTGGGCCAATGACATTCCGACAAAACCCAGTCTATTGCACGGCACTCTCCCGTCCACTCCGACACACTCCCCTTTGGGCTATGTCATGGGTGACCCCTGTGTCCTTCTGACACCTGCCATCGTCGTGGCCAAACAAAATTGTCCCAAACGGGGACCTGAGCTCAATACCAAAACTGGGTTCACAAGGTTATAGCCGCCTACCAGGCCAGGGTAGCACGCGCACATAACCTTCCCTGGTTAGAGGTACCGGTGAGAGGCATGACAATAGACCGAATTAGGGCTGCCCCATCCCAGCAAGTGTGGTTGCACTGGTGAGCTCGTTTCGGTGGTGCACTATGACTCAGCCAACAGGTGTTCAAGTTCGATTAACATCCGGTTAAACTTGAATGATGATGTGCTGAGCCATGATAACAGGATGAACCATAACAACTGATAAAGAAACATGCAGACATGTCATCATCTTAGCATGAACTACTGCAAGTATTAACCATGAGCATAATGCTACCAACGACTACTTGATAACTAGCAAGATGCACATGGACAGAATGTAAAGATCAGCATGAGCATATACAATATTTTCAGACAGAACAACATGCACACATTAAACAACTATTCAAGTAGGAAACCATAGCTACTGCAAATCTGTCATGCAAGTGGTTGTCGTGGCTTGCCTGGGGTGGACAGAGACTCCGGGAAGAAGTGCGGTGAAGTCACGGAAAGATCGCCGGAAACAGTTCTCTCCTGGAGGCTGTTTTAGGGCAAGGGCAAAATGGTCAATTCCATTGTGTCAAAACATTATGGAAATGGTACCAACAGAACAGGCTCGAAGAGACGAAGAAGTGGGCTTTAGATTCACCTCGATCGGAGTCACGAGCAAAAAGTTATAGCCGTTTGAAGTACTGGGACTGATCTATAAAAATTATATTCACAGATGGGTCCCTAATGGCTAAACCGAAAGCGCACTTAGCTTAAATACGTTTTCTGAAAAGGAAAACATAAACTTAGCCGCAGTAGAAGGTAATGAGCTTTCAAACGGGGAAAACGCACTTTGCAAAGTGTGCTTCCACTTAATCCAGTCAGCAGTGGGGGCCCGGGCGTCGGTGTCACTGACTGGCGGGTCCCACCTTATCCTTCTCTCCTCAGCCTTCTTCTTCTTCCTCCCATGTGTGCTCGCGACAGAGAACAGAGGCGGGGCGGACGAGCAGCGTCGGCACGGCCCGGCGACTCAAGCCGTCTCCGGCTGAGCTCTGGCCACCGGCTGATGCGGGAGGCAAAGCCGCACCCAACCAGGGGTCCACGAGCGTCGGGGAAAGGCCGGGCCTGCGGTGACTCAAGCGCCCGTGACGGAGCAGAGATACAGGACAGGGGCGCCACCGGCGCTAGGCCTGCTACCTCCGGCCACCTCCGGTCGAGGAGAGGGCACTGGCGGCTTCGGGGAGATGCGCCGCCTCCATCCCCGAGCAGAGGAAGCGCCGGGGAGGAACGGAGCGACGGCGGCGATGGAGGACAGAGGAGCTCGGGCAGCGGCGAGTGACTTGGGGCCCGGCCGGTTGGGGCCCTCCGGCGAGAGGGAAGAGGGGTGGCGAGCATCGCCGGAGCACGGGGAAGCTGCTGGAGAGGCCAGGGGTGGAGGGGAGGGCTCGGCTAGCTCGAATTTGAGCAGGGCTCTGCGGCGGCCATGGTGGACGGCGACGGACAAAGACGAGGTGAAGGGGCTTCGGTGAACCAGAGAGGAGGGGGAGAGGGCGGTGAGGTGCGGAGGAGCGCGGGGAAGCTATTTATAGGCCCGGGGAGGGGCTCGGGAAGGAGCTGGGCGATGGCCGGAGTTTTGGGACAGTGGTGCCGTGGCGGCGCGCTAGCGGCGCAACCGCTGTCGGCACACCCGGCCAACGGGCAAGCCTCCAAGGCCAGCTAGGGATGGATGAGGATACATACGTCACCGCAGACGTCGGCATAAGGCGCCGGCGAGAGCACGGGGGCAGGGACACGACATGTCAACGCAGAGCTCCGGCTGTAGCTGCATTTGGCGTGGTCACCACATGGCCATGGCCTTGCCATGCCCTACACGAAGCCAAAACATGTCTAGGGGGTTCTCCCTCCTTCCTGGAGATAACCTATGCAGCTGAATGGCTCGGGTGAGATCTGAAGTGACTGAACAAAGGTCAACAAGTTTTCAGCAGCAAGGCGTTTGACATGTGCTGTGGCAACCACAGTGCTCTTCTTGGCAAGATATTTGGCTGAGGATAATCATCTACCAGGGTGACTATCATGACCAAAAATGAGCACAATTGGGCAAGGATATCTGGCACTTCCTTTGCAACTAGGAAAACTGACCAGAACTGCAAATCTTGATGTGGCACTCACATATCAAATGAGATGGACCTGACATTTGGAGGAGATGACTTATATGGGCATATGAAGATACTGTATAAATTTCATACCATTTGAATAAACCAAAATGGTACTTCCTTCACACAACTTCCAAATGGACAGAATCTTGGAAAAATTCTAGGGAATTATTGGAAATTGAAATGAGCCCAAATTTTGTGGAGATGTGTTATATGGGTATAAGAATGCTCTGGTAATTTTTCAGTAATTATGAAGTAATATAAAATATAGTTGCTTCACAACAGAAAAATATGACCAGAAGCAAAGATTGGAAGGTGTACTCACCTAGAAGATGGTATGATGCTCAAATCTTGTGGAGAGTGTTAATTTGAGCATATGAAGATGCTTACAAAATTTCAACTCATTTGGATATGCCTAGCTTGCACTTCCTTCACAAGGCCTCTGTTTGAACAGAAACTTTGAAAAATTGCTCAGGAATATTTACTAGGCAAATGGAGTTGAAATTTGGCATGTGGTAATGATACGGATAGGAAAGGGTGCCCAAAAAGTTTGAGAGCAAGCAAGCCAATATAGAGGGTACTTGCTTCTCAAACTGCCAGCTAGGGCAGAATCAGGAAAAGAATATTGGTGAAATATTTTTGAACATGGAAAGGAAGGATTTTGACATATCTGAAGAATATATATCCCAAGGGATTTATGAGAATTATTTGGGAATCTTTGGGATGACATAGATGTGGGTTGCTTCACAATCTAGGGCAAACAGGGTTATTCCTTTAATTGGAAAATGGAATACTCCCAAGAAAAAGAATATTGGAATTGGTCCAAGATGGAAATGTCAAGGTCTTGGGATGGTTTTGAGATTGACAAGCCACTTGGGAGAGGAATCGAGGGTGATCTCTCCAGGTTTCAAGACCACTAAGCCACCGAAGGGGAAATCCAAACCAAAATCAAAAGAAAAAGAAAATGGGCAAAATCCAGGGTGTTACAGAGTGTCTCAACAATTTTGGTGGTGTTTCTCGTCCTCATTCTTAGCTTTTGAAGACCGAAGAAGATTCTCCTAAATCTTGGTCCGTTCTCTTGAAGATCGATGGTTCAAGCTTCATGCCATCCTCATAGTTGTTTTCGATTATGAGAATTCTTTTCATACCTATCTGAAACATTTCATGAGTTCTTTCCGTTCTCAATTCTCCAGAGGCCATCATTTCAGAAGAAATTCTTCGTTCTCAACTTTCAGCTCTTGTTCCCCAATTCTTACCGATGGATCATTCAAGTATTCTTTAGTCAGATCATGATCTCTTCGTTCTCTTGTATCTAAATTCCCTCAAGTATCTTCATTCGCTTTCTAATTGTTCCCGATGATTCGTTCTTTTTAATTCTTATAGTGGTTCATGCAAGATTCCTCTTCCTTTGTTATCATATCAATTAATTCATTCTTTCCAAAAATCCTACTGGTGACTCATTGAAGACTTACCCAAGTTTGAGCTATATCAATCCTTTTTCAATGATAATAAGTTGTATGCCAAATCCATTGCTTGTCATCAATTCAAACTGATAAAGGATACACATAACATAATTCTTATTCCTGTTTCATCCACGGGATTAATTCCTTCCTTCAGAATTTGTTCATGAGGAATAAATTCTCGGTTGCAAGTGCTTCATTTTCTTCTGGATTTTCAAGCTCTCTCAATTATTTCATCGCGAAGCCCCATCTAAATCATTTCAAGGCCTCATCTTGTTCTTTTCAACCTTCCTTTCATTTTGATCATCCTTTTATCTACCCGGAGTTCTTTGAAGAGTTTCTTCATGGTGGTTCATTAAGTATTTAATTCATTCTCGAAGTGTTCATCAAGATTCTTGTTGGAGGGGCTCAAGTATTCTTCATCTTGCATTCCAAAGTGCAATTCTTTCTATATGATCTTTTGAGGTGGTGTTATGTCACCCTTGACAATTTCTCTTCGTGTTTCATGATTCACAAGTTGTCAGGAATGAGATATTTTAAAACCATCATTTTCTCTTCGCTCATGAGTTGTTTCAATCCATCATAATTTCTTTGTTGGAATTATTTTGGATTAGATTTCACCTAAAAGCCTTTCCTTAAGAATGGATGCTATTTGTGGTGCTTATCAATGATCCAAGTTTTCTCCTATCCTCTCGAAGAAAGAAGTTTTTCATATCTTCGTTGTTCTCAATAAATCATTGTTTTCGTTGGTGGCAGAATTTCACCTCGGTTTTGAGATGTTTTCCATAAGCCCACAACAAGCTTATTAGTTTCGTTGTTGATTTTCCAACAACTCCGTTCAATCCTTCTTTCAAAGGATGCTTGCCAAATTCAATTATGGTAGAAGTTGTCATTTTCTTCTCCATTCTTTTCTTTCCAATGATCCAGCTTCTATTTTTTTCGTCAAGAAGGCATTGTGAGGTTGCTCTCTTTGACCCGTCATCTTATTTTGTCAAGATCTTCTTCTTTTCCTTGGTTATCCATTTAACCGGAGTGTTGTGTCTATCATTCCTCTTTTAACCGGAGTCTCATCCAAGTGCTTTCATTTTGCGGAGTTCATGTTCTATTCCTTCTATTTTCAACCGAAGTGTTGCCCAAATTATATCCTTCTCATTCATTGTCTATCTTGTTTAAACCTGAGTGGTTTTCAAATTCTTTCTTGTCCCCTATGTTCTTTTCATGCCCTTGCAAACTCTAAGGTTCTTTGGTTTCACTGTTTGTCAAAGAAGCAACTTAGTTTTACCTCTTCTCTCTGTTTTCACTCCTAGATCTCAGGGCGAGATATCTTGTAAGTGGGGGAGAGTTGTAACGACCCGAGACCAACGCTCCAGTTGCCTTCCAGTTATTTCATTGTTGCCATGTGTTTCAATTGTTTGTTGCATTTCATCGTGTCATCATGAGCATTGCATCCGCATGTTTTCATAAAGCTTGCATCCGTTTGTAGTTTCCACCTCTCCCCATTGCCTTTGTTGACCATTCAGAGACCAAACCAGTTATTTTGATTCCCTCTTGGGTGACCACGTGAGCCTCTCCACACAGCCTCAGACCCCTTCACAACCATGTCCGAATCTTCCCCGAACACGAACCACTCAGTCGTGACCGATGGATCCGGATCATTCTGGAACATCCCCAAAGATCTTCGATTTCTCATTTGGACTCCCTAACCTATTTATCTTGACCATCCGATCTAAATCGGAGGGTCCAAACCATCCCAAACCCAGCCACCACTATATATAGCAGACCCCCCTAGTCCATTTCTAGACCAAACACTAGATCCTAGGCAGTCTGTCCCATCCCCGCCGCCGGACAAACTCCCTCCTCGTTCTCCTCACCTACCCATCCACCAGCCACCACTCTCTCCATCAGGATCCCTCCCGATCCACCACCTCCCCTCAATTTTAGCCACCGGTCAGTCAGCATGATCCAAACCCAAGCCAACCAACAGCTCCTTCTCATTCCCGTGCCCACAGCAGCCGAGCAGGAGACCTCGCCCGAGGCCTCCCTACCCTCTTCTCCTCGACCTCGACCTCGTCAGAGTCCTAGCTCGCCGAAGCAGACCACCAACACCACCGGCCTCCTCTGCCTCCCATTTCTCTCTCCCGACCTCTCCTTCTCCTTAATTCCTCCCTCTCTTGGTTTTTAACTACCACCTGGCTCTTGTTCTGTTGCACAGGAGCTTGCAAACCGCCATGGCCGCTATCCCATGCCGTCGGGCCTTGCCAAGTCCTCGCCCCCATGCTGGTTCTGCGCCTTGTCGTCGTGCCACCACCGGTGAGTTGCTGCCATTCAACAAAGCCCCCTCACGGCCTCCCCGTTACCTTCCCCGATTACACGCGACTACCAGGCATTCATCAACACGCAACTACCAGGCATTCACAACGTCCACAGTCGCTGGAGGGGGTGGCGCACCAAGCGGTGCATCAAGGACATAAGCCTTTTGGGCAGCCCTGAGGATAATCCTCAGATTACAGGCCCAAACCACAAAGTTACTTCCATCATCTTTCAACTTAACTTTCTCTAGGAACGCATTGAAATTCAGGGGAGCTATTGCGCGAGCCATTGATGTACAACATAAATTTGCAAAGGCAACTTTAGACAATTGTTCATGATAATGAGTTCAATTAATCATATTACCTAAGAACTTCCACTCAAATCAAAATCACTCTGGTTGTCTGAGTATAACATGATCCAAAATCACCAGCCCAAGTCCGATCATCACGTGAGATGAGGTGGTTTCAATGGTGAACATCTCCATGTTGATCATATCTACTATATGACTCATGTTCGACCTTTCGGTCTCTTGTGTTCTGAGGCCATGTCTGTACATGCTAGGCTCGTCAAGTTTAACCCAAGTGTTCCACATGTGCAAAACTGGCTTGCACCCGTTGTATGCGAACGTAGAGTCTATCACACCCGATCATCACGTGGTGCTTCGAAAGGACGAACTTTCGCAATGGTGCACACTTGGGGAGAACACAATTTTATCTTGAAATTTTAGTGAGGGATCACCTTATAATGCTACCATCGTCCTAAGCAAAATAAGATGCATAAAAGGATTAATATCACATGCAAATCATAAGTGACATGATATGGCCATCAACTTGTGCTTTTGATCTCCATCTCCAAAGCACCGGCATGATCTCCATCATCACCAGCATAACACCATGATCTCCATCATTGTGTCGCCATCGGGGTTATCACGCCAACCATGCTTCTACTACTATTGCTACCACTTAGCGATAAAGTAAAGCATTACATAGCGTTTAATGATTGACACACAGGTCATACAATAATTAAAGACAACCCTATGGCTCCTGCAGGTTGCCGTATTCATCTACATGCAAGTCATGATAAACTATTACAAAACATGATCATCTCATACATCAAATATATCTCATCATGTCTCTGGCCATATCATATCACAACATACCGTGCAAAAACAAGTTAGACATCCTCTAATTGTTGTTGCATGTTTTACGTGGCTGCTATGGGTATCTAGCAAGAACGATTCTTACCTACGCAAACCCACAATGGTGATATGCAAGTTGCTATTTAACCTTCTACAAGGACCGCCTTTGTCGAACCCGATTCAACTAAGGTGGGAGAGACAGACTCCCGCCAGCCATCTTTATGCACCAAAGTCACATGTATGTCGATGGAACCGGTCTCATGTACGTGGACATGTAAAGTTAGTCCAGGCCGCTTCATCCCACAATACCACCAAATCAAGAAAAGACCAAGGAAGGAAGCAATCTAAATGTCAACACCCACAAACTCCTTTGTGTTCTACTCGTGATGTCATCTACGCATAGACCTAGCTCATGATGCCACTGTTGGGGAACATTGCATGGGAAACAAAAAAATTCCTACGCTCACCAAGATCAATCTAGGAGATGACCATCTATGAGAGGAGAGATTGCATCTACATACCCTTGTAAATCGCTAAGCGGAAGCATTAACGAACGTGGTTGATATAGTCGAACGTCTTCGTGATCCAATCATAATCCGTCCCGCGAACTCCGATCCAAGTGCCGAACGGACGGCTCCTCCGCGTTCAACACACGTACGGCTTGATGACGCCTTCACCTCCTCGATCCAGCGAGCGATGGTGAAGTAGCAGCTCGAGTCCTCCGGCAGCACGACGGCGTGGTGGTGGTGGTGGTGGCGGAATCTCAGCAGAGCTTTGGTAAGCGCTACGGAGAGGAAGAAGGCTACGAGGGAGAGGAGGGGCAGCGCCGTGGCGTATGAGGGTGTGGCTGCCCTCCCTCTCCTCATCTATATATAGGGGGAAGGGAGGAGGAGGGGCACCCTAGGGTTCCCTAGGGGGGCCGGCGGCCACCAGGGGGGAAACCCTAGATGGGTTTTGGTGCGCCTACCTCCTAGGTGCCTTGGCCCCCAAGGCAAAGGGGGTGGCTGCCCTAGGGGGGCACCCCCACCCCTTCTGGTTATGTGGGATAGGGTGAGGGGGTGTGCACAGCCCCTTAGTGGGCTGGTGTGCCCCCTCCCCTAGGCCCATGAGGCCCCCCAACAGTTGCCCCCCCTGAAACCCCTTTCGGTCATGCTGGTCATCACTTGGTACCCCTGAAACAATTCTGGACTCCAATACCCTTCGTCCAATATATCAATCTTCACCTCCGGACCATTCCAGAGTTCCTTGTCACATCCGGGATCTTATCCGGGACTCCGAACAACCTTTCGGTAACAACCATAATGAATCAACTATACTTATATCGTCACCAAATGTTAAGTGTGCAGACCCTGCGGGTTCTAGAACTATGCAGACATGACCGAGACACCTTTATGGTCAATAACCAATAGCAGGACCTGGATGCCCATATTGGTTCCTACATATTATATGAAGATCTTATCAGTCGAACCTCGATGTCAAGGATTCAGCTAATCCCGTCTGCAGTTACCTTTGTCTATCGGTATGTTACTTGCCCGAGATTCGATCGTCGGTATCACCATACCTCGTTCAATCTCGTTACCGGCAAGTCTCTTTACTCATTCCGTAATACAAGATCCCGTGGCTAACCCATTAGTCACATTGCTTGCAAGCTCATTGTGATGATGTATTACCGAGTGGGCCCTGAGATACCTCTCCGTCACACGGAGTGACAAATCCCAGTCTTGATCCATGCCAACTCAATAGACACCCTCGGAGATACCTGTAGAGCACCTTTATAGTCACCCAGTTATGTTGCGACATTTGGTACACACAAGGTACTCCTTCGGTGTCAGTGAGTTGCATGACCTCATGGTCATAGAAACATATACTTGACATGCA
The DNA here is from genome assembly GCA_011799875.1 of Thinopyrum elongatum. Taxonomy (NCBI): domain Eukaryota; kingdom Viridiplantae; phylum Streptophyta; class Magnoliopsida; order Poales; family Poaceae; genus Thinopyrum; species Thinopyrum elongatum. The sequence goes on along the minus strand of CM022302.1, from coordinate 246,653,186 downwards.
TAAAATGATAGCAATAAACTTAATACGATCATATGCTATGTTCAAAGTTTGGGTCTTGTCCATCACATCATTCTCATAATGATGTGATCCCGTTATCAAATGACAACTCATGTCTATGACTAAGAAACCATAGCCATCTTTGATCAACGAGCTAGTCCGGTAGAGGCTTACTAGGGACATGTTGTTGTCTATGTATGCACACATGCATTTGAGTTTCCGGTCAATACAATTATAGCATGGATAATAAACGATTATCATGAACAAGGAAATATAATAATAACCACTTTATTATTGCCTCTAGGGCATATTTCCAACATATTCTGCCACAGTTTAAAGCTCCAAACAATTTCAAAACAGTGACAAAAATCCTTTGAATATTTTTATGTTGCTGGATGGACTTTTCCAAAAGCACATAAACCATTTCCAAGTTATTTGAAAATATATTCTATATATTATGAATATAATTCCAAATTCAAATACAATAATTATTTAAATTCAGTTCCCAAAATATTCCACAAAAATGTTCACTATTTTTGGTTTGGACTCAAAGCCTTGCCAAAATTATCAAACATTGATGAAGGCATTTTGGGTTCAATGAAAAGATTTGAATTTGAACCTAGTTGAATTCATTTGGTGCTAGGGTTTGATCATCCCCATTTCCAATTTAGAATAAATTTAGACATGATGCATGGATGAATAAGCAACTGTCTACAATCAATTTCTAGGGCTGTGACAGTCACCCCCGAGAAGCACTACTGCAGGATGCTGCTAACGCGACACTACGATCAGAGACCCTTTGACGAAACTGTGTACGATGCAGTAATCGCAAACAGGGATGCAAAAAAACCATCAAAAAAGATGCAAAATGTTTGCGATGGCGGAGACATCAAACACGGTTCAGAGTTTAGTTACGTGTGCGATGCGGGGCATACGGGTGATCTAGAAGAACTGTTTGCGATGAGGCAGAACAACAGAAACGGGCAGCCATATCAATGTGTGTGTGATATACAGCATACAGTTCGCTCCGATGAACTGTGTGCTATTAGGGAATGCAACAGAAACGATCAGTCAGATCAAGGTGTGTGTGATATACGGCATACGGTTCACTCGGACGAACTATTTTTGATTAGGGAAGAGAACAGAAACGGTTCAACTTAACAAGATGTGTGTGATATGCGGCATATAGTTCACATAGATGAACTGTTTGCGATGAGCCAAAAGAACACAAACGATTTGTGTAAACAAGATGTGTGTGATATGCGGCAAACAGCCCACTCGGATAAACCATTTGCGATGAGAAATTATAACACAGACAGTTACTATAGTTAGTTCGTGTGTGATTCTGTTCATACAACAAACTTTAAAAAATGCAAACTAGTTGCTTGCGGTGGCTAGGAGTATCGCACACAATGCGTCTATGAGTACTCGTGTCCGATGATTAGTAAGTTACACATACATTTCCTTATGTTAACACGTGTGTGATAAATAACACGTGGCACCGCATACAGTATTCGGGTTGTGTGTATGCTCCACTTAGTCTTCCCGCGCTCTAGCGAATGCTTCCCGCGCTCCACATGGGTGAATTGTAAAATCCACGCCTCTTCCCTCATCGGTTTCCCGCCACTAGCTAATGGATTGCTGCATATAACCCAGGCGGCAATGCACCGTCACGACACTCTGCGCAGATCTAGTCCTCACCCATCTACCATTAGTTATTCCAAGCATGCCAGGAAATGACCAAAGCTTCGATGTCGACCCCTACCTGTGTTACATCTTCAGCGAGGAGAACGAGCCGGAGCAGGTCGGGGAGCAAGAGCTTCATCGGCCGGTGCAGGCACCATGGCCCATCGGCAGCGATATCGAAGTGACAGTCCTTGGGCGCACAATCGACATATTGCAGAGGAGGTGTGATGAGCAGTTTGCCATCCACTGTGCAAAAGATCCAGAGCTGCTCAGTGGCATGATCAACAACCCACCCAAAGAGCCGCTCTCATCAGTGCTCATTGAGATCCTGATGCCCCGCAAGGAATGGGCAGAGGACCTCTGCGATTCAGTCAAGACACAGGCAGCCTGCGGCTTCATCATTGCCCGCGGTGGCCATGTCAACCTCAATCCCGACGATATGGTGGCCAGGCTGGAGCGCATCCTTGGCAGAGTTGACATCCCCGATGAAGTAGAACATCGCCAACGTGATATCTTGAGGATGCAGGTGATGGACGGAATTTGCTACCAGGATAGAGACATGGAAATGGAGCAGTTCTGTGGAGATATCATGCGCACGATTGCATGCTGTCAAGCTCTTCTGGAAGAGGCCCAGCAGCCCCAAGAGCCTCCCAGCACCAGTAGCTCCGTAGGCGGAGGCGGGTCGGGACACTTGGAATGAACGGCCGCAAGGGTGCTATGCTGATCATGGAGTCCGAGAAGACCGTCGTCGGAAGGCCGCCAGCTCAGCCTTTTAGCCTATATTTTATTATAATTGTATGCATATGTAGGTCGTGAGTGTTTTGGGCCTTGCCGCATGTGGCATTTTAAATTATCCTAAATATGTAAGACAATTATTAACCATTGCCATTGTAAATTTGCCTCAACGGCGAGCAGAGCGCGCGCAGGGACGCCAGAGCGGAGCACGCCGCGGCCGCCTCAATGGCGAGCAAAACGGGCGGATGGACGCGAGCAGAGCATGCCACAGCCACCTCAACAAGGAGCAGAGCGCGCTGCGGCCGCCTCAACGGCGAGCAACCACGTGGTCAACCTTCTGGCACCCCTGGGAGGCGCGACGGCACATCCATAGGACACGATGGTGATATCTTGACCGTGTGTGATAGTGGGCAAACACGTACACGTACATCCGATAACGCGGGCCCACATTCCAGGCTTCCAATGCGTGGCACACGGTTGATCCAAAAGAACTGTTTGCGATGAGCCAGAACAATAGAAACGGGCTTTGTAGGCCCAGAACCATCAATAAATTTTGACCTTGTTTCTCGTCACATTGCAGATTACAACGCAATAAGTAATTGCAAATCTGTTCACACCTATCAAACTAATATGTGTTCACACTTAGCACCGGGCTATAAAAACTACCCACTCGAAAATTACTTCACAGTTCCTCTCCTCATCACCCACAAAACTGGTCTTTCCTGTCAAGTTGTTCCGCCATGACCGGTAGGAGGAGTTTCGGGTGGACATATAACCAGGCAGCACAGACCAAGGCCGCGGAAGCACTAGAGAGGTCCCGCCGCGAAGCGGCAGCCACAGCAGAGATGTCCCGGCATGCCACGGAGCCCTCGAACGAGCTCTCATGGGCACACGAGGGCTCTCACAAGCGCACTCGCCGCGTCGGCGATCGCGATGAGCTGGCGTTGCTGAAGTCCTTGGCCGGCGACGACGACATTCTCGCTAGCCTCATTAAGCAACAGGAGCTGGTCGACGGCTTGATGAACCTGCTCGAGATCAGCGATGCCTCAGTTGCCAAGGCGACCGGCCTCATCGAGCAACTCATGGGTGACAATGCGAAGCTCCTCAAGGCGCTCGCGGAGAAGGAGGAGGAGCCGCCGGCTGGAAGATGTTGCATTAGTAGAGCAGTGCCTCGGGGATGACGCTGACAGCGGTTGTCGAGGAACTGATGGGTGACTTGAAGAAGCTCCAGATCGAGCGCGAGTAGGAGGTGGAGGAATCCGTGGCTACTTTCAAGCAAAGTCGTGAGGAATTAAAGAAGGAGCTAGAGGATGTCATCGCCCGGCGATCCATCGACGAGTAGGGACAGTAGCGACCCAGATCGTTGTCTGCGATTTCCTTCTTCTCTTGCCCCCGTGTCTTCTGGGCATTGCCCATGTGGCATTTTAAATTATCCGGAATATGTAAGACTACTATTATCCGTGCCATTGTAAATTTGTCATCGTATTATCCGTTGCCATTTTATTTGTCGTTGTATTATCCGTTGCCCTATGTGGCAATTTAAATTAGGCCAGAATACGAGTTGAAAACACGAACAAAGGAAATGCTGCCATAGGATCACAAGCAAACACCCTCCGTCCAGGTGCTTTAATTAACCACGTGTTAAACAGCGGCTCGGCCGCCATTAATGGAGAAGTTGTGAGCGAGGCGGGCAGCTGGTGGATGGAGGTCAAAGAGCTCGCTTCCCGGTGAGCATGGGCGGCCTTGCTGCTTGCACATGTCCCATCGAGCCTGCGAGGTGGACAGGATGCACGCGTCTCGTCGTGCTAGCGCGGCGGACTGCTCGCACGTGTCCCGTCGAGCCTGCACGGCGGACTTCTCGCACTCGTCTTGTCTAATCAAACAGCTGCACGCACACCACCGAGTATGGTTAAATTTTGGCAGAGGTAGTGGCCACACTTAAATGGTTACGGGAACATATGGTTCATATAATACAACCGTTTGCGATATTAACATGTCAGCTATTTATTTCAAAAGGACTTCATTGGCTATTAATGTGTGTGCCTTGTCTCAAACTAGATGATTTTTTTTACCACGGCATATATGCGCCACATCATGAAACCATGCCAAGTTTCATGTTTTTTGGGTGAGTTTTTGATTTACTGGGATTTAAAAACCGAGATTCTCAATGTTTCAGGACGACGAGAAGTTTGTAATTCATTCCCATTCCTTAAATGAGACCTAAACATGCACCCAATGACACATGTATGATTTCCCACCCATTTTGCTTCACTGGAGCATGTGCTTGTAGTTCAAATTTGAATTATGGACTACATTAAATGCCTAGAAAACTTAATTAATATATACAATGGCCAAACGAACCCTGAACAGTTTCAAATTTCAGCATGACACTCCTGTTATTCTCTGTTGCCTGTAGAAAACAAAGTTCAAGGCGAGAAAAGGCAGCGATTATCGTTTCTCCCACAAGAGGGGCATGTTTCCCTACCGGAACCACAAGGGTTGCGAGAAGCTTTGGTTTGTAAGAGGCTTGTAATATAGCTTTGCCCAAATTGGACAATTATTTTACGACGGCATATATGTGCCATGTAGTGACACCATGCCAAGTTTTGGATTTACAGAGATTTAAAAACTAGGATCCGCAATGTTCGTGGCCAAGCCAGGACGCCGAGGTGGTTGAATTCATTCCCATTCGTTCCATGGGACCTAAACATGCACCCCAAGGACACATGTATGTTTTTTCTAGCCATTTTGGTGCACTGGTGCATGTATTTGTAGTTCGGATTTGAATTACGGACATTAAATGCCTAGAAAACTCAATTAATGAATAAAAAAGGTCAAACGAACCCTGAATAATTTCAAAGTTCAGCGTGAATCTCCCGTTGTTCCATGTTGCGTGTAGAAGAAAATACAAGGCTAGAAGAGGGAGCGATTATTGTTTTGCCACAAGGGGACACATTTCCCTATCGAAACCACGAGGGTTCTTGTGACAGGCTCCGGTTTGTAAGAGGTTTGTAATAAAGCTTGGCCCAAATTGGACAATGTTTTTACCATGACATATATGTGCCATGACGTGATACCATGCCAGCTTTGATGACTTTCTGGTGAGTTTTGGATTTATGGGGATTTAAAAACTGAGATTCCAAATGCTTGAGGACGAGCCAGGATGCCGGTACGGTTGTAATTCATTTCCATTCCTAGCATGGGACCTAAACATGCACCCAAGGACACATGTATAATTTTTCTAGCCATTTTGGTGAACTAGAGCATGTATTTGTAGTTCAGATTTGAATTATGGACATTAAATGCCTAGGAAACTCAATTAGTGTATAAAAAGGCCAAATGTACCCTGAGTAAGTTTAAATTTTAGTACGGATATCCTGTCGTTCCATGTTACCTGTAGAAGAAAATACAAGGTGAAAGACGTGGTGATTATGTTTCGCCCACAAGGGGAACACGTTTCCCTATCGGAACCACGAGGCTTCTTTGAGAGAAGCTTCGGTTTGTAATAAAGCTTGGACCAAATTGGACAATGTTTTTACCACGACATATATGTGCCATGACGTGACACCATGCCAACTTTCATGACTTTCTGGTGAGTTTTGGATTTATGGGGATTTAAAAACTGAGATTCCAAATGTTTGAGGACGAGCCAGGACGCCCGTACGGTTGTAATTCGTTCCCATTCCTGGCATGGGACCTAAACATGCACCCAAGGACAGATGTATAATTTTTCTAGCCATTTTGGTGAACTGGAGCATGTATTTGTAGTTCAGATTTGAATTATGGACATTAAATGCCTAGGAAACTCAATTAGTGTATAAAAAAGCCAAACAAACCCTGAATAAGTTTAAATTTCAGCACGGATATCCTGTCGTTCCATGTTGCCCGTAGAAGAAAATACAAGGCAAAAAGAGGCAGTGATTATCGTTTCGCCCACAAGGGGGACACGTTTCCCTATCAGAACCATGAGGCTTCTTTGAGAGAAGCTCCGGTTTGTAAGAGGCTTGTAATAAAACTTGCGCCAAAATGGACAAAAAAAATTCCTCGACATATATGTGCCATGTCGTGACACCATGCCAAGTTTCACGATTTTCGGGTGAGTTTTCGATTTACGGGGATTTAAAAACCAAGATTCTTCTCACGAAATGTTTTCAAATAGCACATAGTTCACTCACAAAAGTTGTGTGCCTACCAAACCGTGGCCGATGCCCCACTCCCCCTGCTGCGCGCGCGATCTGAGTCGTGTGTTCTGATTGGCCAGAACGCAAACCCCATGGATCGTACGTCTACACCATTGGATGCTCCCAGACCGAACGACAATCCTCAGCCCTTTCGACAGCACATGCAGTATATGGGTAAGCACTGTGCGCATGCTTCGTGCTAGCTCAAGTTTCCTTCTCTACTAAGTTTTCTATATTAATGTTGTTATATATCCAAACAGGCTACCGTTTCCCGCCACTCCTCTCATTGGTTTCCCGCCTCTTCTCCCATCATTTTCCCGCTACCAGTGTCGGTGCTCATTGAAGGCTAGGCGGTGACACACCGGCCATGTAAATATCGCACACAGTTTCTAAAAGCACAAATGTGTGTGATACAAGGGAGTAGGTCCCATAGGGTGACCAGCGTGAAATGCCTTAAAGGCAAGGAGGCAATTCCTATCAGCAAGGTGCGGCTTCCCATCCGCTAGCCTAGTCGAATAGAACGCAGAAGTTAAGCGTGCTCGGGCTGGAGTAGTCCAAGGATGGGTGACCCGGTGGGAAGTTGCATATCTCAAGCTTCATTTAAATGCTATGACACGGTCATTAGAGAGATAAAGAGATAAATATCTCTATAGTGACCTGTCATGGCGATTATATAAACCTTGGGATCCTTGTTTTGCTAATTTGTAGACTATGTTTTTATTGGTTATTTTTTGCTCTAAAAAATTAAAGAATGATTGACTCTATAGTGACCTATCATGGCGATTATATAAACCTTTTTCAGGTCGCATGCAGGGTATAGGGGGCAGGGTGCTCTGATCGAGCATGTCTCCCTTGTGCGGTTTATAGACGCTGCACATATCTGTGGGCTCCCTGAGGTATATATATTATCCTTTACCGATAATGAGGGGGCCCACACAATCTATCCCTTTGACCCAACAACGAGAAGGGTTTGACCATGATGGTTTCCTATTGCTATGTGTGCCATGTTAGACCAAATAAAGTTTGAGCGATGCGTTGGACGACACCCCCCCCCCCCCCCCCGGCCGCCTTGAAGTTGGGAAACCGACATCATACGTATTGAACCAGGCTTGGGGTCGGGTACGGTGTTCGGTTTGTAATGTAGTTGGTGGCCCACCGAAGTTGTGCATTCGGGATTTAAACACATCACACAACACCGTACCCATACATATTTTCGGGCCGCATGCAGTGTATACAGGGTCTTCTGATTGACCACGTCTCCCTTATGCACTTTTTTGTGACGACACACATATCTGTGGGCTCCCCGAGTGTATATATATCATCCCTTTGACCGATAACAACGGGTATGTGTTGGCCATGAATGGGTTCCTCCTAGTTCTTCGTGTTAGGGCCGGTCACCGTCACATGTCGTTCAACCAAAGCTCAAGCTCATGCGTCGTCAGGATTCCCTCCCACATGCTCGGATTGCTGGGTTCGACCTACACCGTACCCTGCGTATCTCATCCTTAACTACCTGGCCTTCATGGTTGTTGTCTGTATTGAGAGGTAGGCACCACATCTAAATTGTACATTATTCTATATTGAAAACACACATCACCCCTTCCAATGTACATCATTTTGGGCTGCATGCAAGAGGTGCTGGTTTGGTGGTCCCTCTCATGTGATTTTTATGATGGTTCAATCTATTGGCCCAAGCAGTTTATCAACAACAACAGTTGTCGTTTGACCAAATGATAGATTCACTGGTCCGTCTTATGGTAGGTCATGGCGACATGCATGTATGACCAAAGTATCATTACGTGCATCCGCCCCACTAACACGAAGTGGGAGGTGGTGGGTCAAGCACCCTAGCTAGCTATGACATTATGTCATTATAGATATATTCAAGGGTGCTTTCGGGTTTGCGAGGCAGGTGCCACCAAAGTTGTGCATTGTGTATTTAAAGTTTTAAACATCACACCCAATATTCCTACATATATTTGGCCACTTCCAGGTGGTTCTTGACCTCTGGCCCCTCTCATCGATCTTCGACGATGCGCGGCCGGCGCGGTCAAAGTTGTGCATTGGAATTTTGAACATCACAGACCACCCTTTGCACTCATATATATTTGGGCCACATGCTGGTGTGGCTGTCTTATGACCCTCTCTATCTTTTTTTTGCTGCAAAGACTCTGATGACGCTCAACGGACACGGGTATAATGTCTTAACAGTGTGCAATGCAAGTGCGCTATGAATCACCACGACTGCGCAAGCGCGAGCAAAGGTGGAGGTACTGGCTCAACCGTGTGCGATGCAAGTGCGCTGTAAAATCACCACGACTGCGCAAGCGTGAGCAAAGGGTGGAGGTACTGGCTTAACCGTGAGCGATGCAAGTGCGCAGTAAAATCACCACCTGCGCAAGCTAAAGGCGGGTAGTTTATTTAGAAATTAGGACAAACCGTGTGCGATAGACCAGCTAGCTAGAAATCTAAAAACAAACTACCCGCCTTGAGAGTTGCAAAAATTGGCGGTTCCGCCACTTTTCCTTATTATCATACACGCATATTCTTACTGGACCATGCGCGATCTCGGGTACTCCCGCACCGCATCAATTCCTTTACCCAAATTTGAGTAGCCGCTGTACTTCAACCGTCGCCCACACTCCTCCAGCACCGACCGTATAGTAAAATTGCAGTAGCCGAGGCATTCGAACCGTCGCCCTCCCTCGTCCACCCACCATTACTAAAAATTTCAGTAGCCGCGACGTATCCTCAAACACCACCCCCCCTCCACAGTCCCCCCACCCGGCCCCCTCCCCCCCTCAAACCCTAGCTCGTCGGCGCCGCCAGCGCCACCGCCAACCCCTACCGGTCTGCCCATTTCTCCTAGCTTAGATAATAAAGTTCAGGTTACCCAGCGATTCCCATACCGTCGCCCCACTCCCCTGAGCTTTTAGATGAGGCCTGCAGTGTCCCTCCCCGCCAGATCCACAACCCCTGCTTCAGAGTGTCCCAGCCTAAGCTCGACCACGTATCCCGGGGAGCCCGACGAGCGTTCAGCCAAGAAGAGGTTTATCATGGCCTCTCCGGCGGACGTTGGCGAGGTGGCCGCTGTTCGCCCCGACCTGTCGATCCCGGAGCAACACGTCACCACGGAAGCTGGCGAAGACGTTGACGACGTTGCCATGCCGAAGGCTTCATGTCAGCGGGCTAGCGTATTACTGTATCTCGGGAAAGCTGGCTACGACATCAAGCTCGTCGACAGCGACGGCTTCACACGGGCCATGTCACAGGCAATTAAGTGGCCCATCCCCAACCCCTCTGGTTCAACCACCGTCGATCTCTTCGAGAGCCCTGCCGCTGATCTCCTTCGCCAAGCGGTCAAGGATTTGCGATCCTTGTACGCCATCGAGCCCATTTTGTCATTTCTGAAGGACACATTCTACGGCGGCGGCTTGGGATCCTCAATTGCCAAGTCAGATCTCATCGACCACGACCACGAGGAGGGCACCCACAAAGGTTCTTCCAAGGTGAAATAGCCCATCTATGACATCAGAGAGCGCACCATGGGTCTGTGCTCTTCCAACTGGAAGGATCCCGTCCATGACATGTGAGGCAACATCCTATCAGCAAATCTTACCTTTTCTAGCTTGCCAACCCATACCCTTTGTTGTAGTAGCAGTTGTCGTGCGGTGCTTTAACTGTGTCGTGTTTAATTATTTCAGTTATGCAAAAAATGTATTGTTCAATAGGGCTATGTGATGTTTCAGTATGAATTGTCCACTTCAGTTTCACGAATGGCTATATTTGGTTGTTTATAGTGAGTAGATGCCTTGTTTATCTGTATTTGGTTGTTAGGTTGGTTGTAGTGAGCATTTTTCCAGTTATCGAGCAGATGCCTTGTTTTATATGTATTTGGTTCTTAGGTTGGTTGAAGTGAGCATTTGTCCAGTTATCAAGCAGATGCCTTGTTTATCTATATTTGGTTGTTAGGTTGGTTGCAGTGAGCATTTGTCCAGTTTTCAAGCAGATGCCTTGTTTATCTGTATTTGCTTGTTAGGTTGGTTGCAGTGAGCATTTGTCCAGTTTTCAAGCATATGCCATGTTTATCTGTATTTGCTTGTTAGGTTGGTTGCAGTGAGACTCTGTCTAGTTTTCAATGGCTATATTTGGTTGTTATACTGATCATTTATGCCTTGTTTATTCCAGTCATTCACAATGTGATGTTCATTATGTGCAAGTCAGAACTGTGCCACTCGACTGCATCAATACCAGTTTGAACGGCTATATTTGGTTCCAGCTATGCCTGGTGTAGTTAACACATGCCCTTTATTTCAGTTTTACACATTTATCCAGTGTGATGTTTAAGCATTACCTACGTTCTATTCATTTTCAACAATACCAGTTTGAATTGCAATATTTGATGGCCGTTAAGCCTGTTGTCGGTAACATTGCCTTCCATTTTATATCTGCTTTAACAGCATGTTGAAACCAACACATTCAAGCTATCATTTGGAGATGATGTTGTTTACCTTAGCTATATTTGTTTGATGTTAAGGTTGCTGTACTTATCATGCCTTTCCACTACTTATGCAGGACAACAACGGGAGTGGCCACCATTTTCCGCCGAGGTTAGTTTCATCCCTCGGCTTGTACTCCCCCCGTCGTTCCATAATGTAGTGCATATAGATCCAGGCCTGGACACTTGTTAGCTTCTGATATTTACTTGTTGCTTGTAGGTACATATGCCCTTGGCAAGGATCCACGCATCGACCCTTTTTGCGTATGGGGCAATGAGATATTCATGAACAAGCATCAAGTGAGGAAACTGATAAGGATTATTAGCAAAAAGATACGAACGGTGGCAAGCAAATTATTTGTTTACACTCTATCCAACACAACAGTGAGCTTTAGGATGGTAAGTACAAACTCTGCAGCCTTCTCTTTTTACTGCCCATAATGAGTTGTTAGACAACAATGTCTGAATCTTTTTCGTTCGTAGTGGTTCCCGAAGCAGTTCACTCAAGATTACCTCGCAAAGTACATGATTGGTGGACACGCAACAAAGGTTAAAGTATTTCATCCAGACTACAATGAGCATCGAGAAGTCCTAATGAAGACAGTGAAGGATGGACGGGCAGCCATCACAAGGGGTTAGCCTAGAGTCGTGCGTGCATTACGCATGGAGGAGGGCACAATATGGGCATTCCGCTTCACCTTCTCCAGCAACCAGAATGTCTTTCGCCTCTCTCTTTATCTCTTTACAGTCTTTAGTACAACTATGGTTCATCATTCTTTACTTGGTGCTTCTTGAGTTCTTCAGTATATGTACCTGTGCATCGAATTATGCATTCGTGGTTGAACCTATATTTGTAATAAACATGGTTGGATATGAAATAAGTGATTGCCTACTTTCAAATTCAAAACATGTGATATTTAAATTAGGGATTAATTAGGGTTTAATTATGGATTAATTAGGGATTACACTACACACGGTTTGCGAAAGAAAAATGTCTGCGATAGACGTGGAGATCACACACATTTCTAGGATCCACTACATGTGCGATCAATCTCTACTGCACACACGATCAGCAAAAAAAACATGTGCGATTAACAACAGCATCGCACACAGTTCTTTCTTATTAAATGTTTGCGATAGTCACCTTATCACACACGCTTCGCAATTATGGACTGTTTGTGATGTTGTGCGCATCGCAAACGTTTGGTCATAGAAGAACGCGTGCGATAGGTCGATCATCCAATGCGGGTACGACGGATGAATCGTGTGGGATGTATTCAAAATTCGCATACAGTTTTACAGCGACAACTGTGTGCACTCTTACATCGAATTGCACACAGTCAAGGAAAAGTAAATTTGTGTGATTGTTTATTTCTATAATCATGAACTATTTGTGATGGGTCACGCATCGTAAACGTAGCACCACAGAATACCGACTGCGATGTCAATGCGAGCACAAACAAGTAGGGAGTACTGTATATGCATCGAGGCTCCCTATCCCCGACGGTTTCTAGGTCGTGTGGGAAGGACCCCCCTATAGCCATCACTCACTTGGCGACGGTTCAGAACACCGTCGCGGAAAGGGGTTAAAAACCGTTTGTATAGCACCTCGTTGTACCAGTGAAGGGTCGCGTGGGCGCCAACTGATTCCAAGGCACCTGGAGGGTCTCGGAGGTCTCGATGGAGATCACGTTGAGGCCAACACCCCGTCGATGAGGGTCTTGGTGACTAAAACATTGCTGATGATGGGGGTACACAGCATGGGAAGTGCGCCGATGGAAACTTTGGACTTGAGGTGGTCACGGGAATCGAAGGTGATGGCGCACTCAGGCCGCGCGCGGGGCCACGCAATTTCGGGCTCGGGTCGCATGGCGTTTGCCCCTCGAAAGAGATGCTTAGAGTGGCGGTTGGACGCAGGCGACTGAGACCCACCGAGGATGTATGCAACCACATGGGGCCCTTGGAGCGCGAAGCGGGTAGCAAATTGACCGCGGAGCTCGCCCTGGGAAGAGACCGAAGCCTGGGGGTGGCTGAGGAGCCAGGAGCGTGGGTTACCCACGAGAGCCAGGGGGAACCAATTCGCCATGGCCTTGTCACAGCCGCCCCCCGCCAGGATGCTCTGGGAATAGAGCCGAAGAAACTCCTCGGGGTCAGCCGCACCATCGTAGCGCGGGGGCAGCGCGGGCCTGAACCGCGCCGGCTAATCCACTTGGCGTAGGCCATCGGTGAAAACCGGGCAGCCCATGGCACTCAAGAAAGTGGTGGGATAGGCGGCGACTGACATAGGCTTGGGGGAGCGGCGACGGCTGCCGCCTCCAGCGTGCGTTGCCGGGGCGACACGGGTTGCCTGGCGCTCGGCGCGGGCACAACGATCGGTGGCCATGGGGGTGCGGAGCAGGAATCGAAGTGAATTGGAACTCAGGCACACCCCTACCTGCAGCGCCAAATGTCAGAAACGGGGCTCTGGTGACACAAGAAAAGGTTTGAACTGTGGGGTGTGCTCACAGAACTCCGCTAAGCTCCGGCCCGCTGCCCGCTACCTCACGGCGATGGTCCGACGTGCTTGAGCTAATGGAAAAGAACACAGACAAGGCAGTTTACCCAGGTTCTGGCCACCTTGTGGTGTAAGACCCTACTCCTGCTTTATGTGGATTGCCTCATGAAGGAGGATGAATGTGTGGGTACAAGCGGCCTCGGGAGGCTTCAGGAGCATCTCCGGGCTTGAGGGATGGATGAACTCGATCCCCTTCTAAGGTGGTGACCTAGCTATACTTATACTAGCCTCAGTCCTCTTCCCCCCAAAAATCTAGGCGGGAAGGGTTGCCACAATGGCCAAATTCGAAGGGGGACAGTGGTACAACTTATCCTGACTAAAGGTGGTCTTCACCTTCCAAAGCTTCATGCCATGACGCACCGGTGGGCTCGGCGATGACCTCCGTCCTGGCGAGCCCGTCGTCATGATCTTCTAGCACCAAAGTAGCAACCTTTGGGGATTGCCTCAGGAACCGCTACGTTGTCCTTGCTCCCTTAGCACGAAAGAGGAAAACATCCTTATCCCCGCCCGCTGGCGCCCTCCTGGCTCCGCTCGTCGTGGCTCGCGTCACCCACGTGCAGCGCGAGGCGGGCTTGGTGAGCCTAGACATATCCGCCCCGCGAGGGGCCTTGGGAGGCAGCCCTGCATGAGGCCCTCGGGAGCTCTTGATGACCCTTGCTGAAGTTCGCCTCTCGAGGCGAAGGCCCTCGTGAGGGTCTTGCTCGTGAAGCCTTGAAGGAAGGCCGCTCTAGGCCCATGTCATGCGCCGTGTCTGGGCCATAGGCAGACGGGCCTGGGTACCCCCAGTCACACGGGCCCGACAGTGATTTGCATTATTATACTAACGGATCTCGTGAAGGTTTCGTTAAGTTTTGTGTGATTGAAGTTTTCAAGTTTTGCGTGAGATTGCAATGGATGAAGGAATAAGGAGTGGCAAGAGCATAATCTTGGGGATGCCCGAGGCACCCCCAAGGTAATATTCATGGACTACCATGCAACTAAGCTTGGTGATACCCCGGAAGGCATCCCCTCTTTCTTCTAGCGACCATCGGTAATTTTACTTGGAGCTATATTTTTATTCGTCACATATCATGAGTTTTGCTTGGATCACCATGTATGATATGAGTCTTTGCTTTGTTTGCTATTTAGTTTGTCACAATCATCCTTGCTGAACACACCTATTTGAGAGAGCCATATGTTATCATGATTTGTTAGAATTGCTCTATGTGCTTCACTTAATAAAATTCAACTAGGCAATTGCTATATGTGCTTTACTTAAATCTTTTAGAGCACGATGGTGATTAAAATTTTAAAGAAATCCACTCTCATGCTTCACTTATATTATTTTGAGAGTTGATATGATTATGTTTTAAAGAAATGCACTCTCATGCTTCACTTATATTATTTTGAGGGTTATTATATGAAAAAAAATTAAGAAATATTTGTGATCTCATGCTTCACTTAAATCTTTTTAAGAGTTGTTAATAGCAATGGTAATTTGTACGAGATATGAATTTGGTCCCAAAGTGATGAATATTCAAGAGGGTTATAATAAAAACTTTCATGAAGATCATTGGACATTATAAACTTGATTCCTTGCAATAGTTTTGCGATATGGAGATAGTAATTGTTGAGTCATGTTGGTGAGTAATTATGCTTTAGTAAGAATATTGGTGTTAAGGTTTGTGATTCCCTATGCAAGCACGAAAGTCAATAGTTATGCAACGAAGTTACATCCTGCTTGTGGTGCATTATTCAGTGTTAGTTATGTTCAATTCATGTTTATGATTATTTTTTTTTGGTTGGCCACTTCTCAATCTATTTCCTAGCCTTCATTTGTACTAAGTGGGAATGCTACTTGTGCATCCAACTCCTTAAACCAAAGTTGTGCCAAATGAGTCCACCATACCTACCTATATGCGGTGTTTCCTTACCGTTCCAAGTAAATTTGTATGTGCCAACTCTAATTCTCAAAATGAATTTCCTTTTTGTGTGCCCGTACCGCTCATGAAGTGATAGGGGGTGGCCAATATTTTCCATGCTAGGTATTTTATTCTCAAGATGAGTGTTTATTCACTTGTCATTGCACGAGAGTGTGGCTGGTAATAGGGATGCCCAGTCTCGAAATGAATTTTTCTAATATGATGTTAATGATAAATTCCTTGGAAAGTGTCGGTATGGAAGGCACCCATGCATACGGCTAGCCATGGATTGTGTAAGAATGGTGGAAAGGAAATAAACTTTACTTTCTTTTGGGAACCGCCTATGATTTATCTAGAATGGACGATATTGGGAATTCTCGGTCGTTTTCGTTAACAGGAAAAGCATACCTCTCAAAATAATTGTATCTCTCATTTTAAGCTATGAGCTCTGGCACCTCTACAAATCTCTGCTTCCCTCTGCGAAGGGCCTTTATATTTACTTTTATGCAATTTTTATTTGAATTTTGAGTCTCCATCTTCTCTTATAAAGCAACAACTAGGGAACACTATTGTGATACTTGTGCATTGGATGTAGCTAATATTTGAGTGTGTTTTATGAATGGATCAATGATTAAGCATAATGGGCTAGGGATAGCTTTCTTTGGCATTGATATTTTGAAAGACATAGTTGCTTGTTGATATGCTTGAGTATTGATGTTTTCATGTCAAATTATAGACTATTGCTCTGAATCATTCAAGTCCAAATGTCCATGCTATAAAAGAAAATATTGTATGATGAATATGATAGGTAGCATTCCACATCAAAAATTCTATTTTTATCATTTACCTACTCGAGGACGAGCAGGAATTAAGCTTGGGGATGCTTGATATGTCTCCAACTTATCTATAATTTTTTATTGTTCCATGCTATTATAGTATCAATCTTGGATGTTTTATATACAATTACAAGCAACTTTATATCATCATTTGGGACTAACCTACTAACTTAGTGCCTAGTGCCAGTTGCTATTTTTGTTTGTTTTTTACTTTGCAGAATATCAGTAACAAACGAAGTCCAAATGCCACGAAACTTTTTGGAGATTTTTTCTGGCAATAAGAGACCCTGAAAGCTTCAGGAAGGAACGAGAAGACGAAGGAGTGGCCCACTAGGCACCAGGGTACATCAGGGGCCTGTGGCAGCCCCTGGTGGGTAGTGGGGCCCACAAGCCTCCGTTTGACCTAACTCAGCCTCTATAAATTCCCAAAAATCAGAAAACCTACCAGGGAGTTCACGAAATACTTTTTCAGCCGCCGCAAGCCTTGGTTCTCAGGACATCCCATCTGGGGACCCTTTCTGGCACTCTGCCGGAGGGGGAATCAATCACGGAGGAGCTCTACATCAACCTTGTCTCCCTTCCGATGATGCGTGAGTAGTTTACCATAGACCTACAGGTCCATAGTTAGTAGCTAGATGGCTTCTTCTCTCTCTCGGAGTTCTTCAATACAATGCTCTCCTTGATGTTCTTGGAGTTCTGTCCGATGTAATTCTTTTTTGTGGTGTGTTTGTTGGGATCCGATGAATTGTGAGTTTATGATCAGATCTATCCATGAATATTATTTGGGTTTTCTCTGAACTATTTTATGCATGATTAATATAGCCTCGTATTTCTTCTCCGGTTTATTGGTTTGGTTTGGCCAACTAGATTGATTTATCTTGCCATGGGACGAGGTGCTTTGTAATGGGTTCGATCTTGCAGTGCTCAATCCTAGTGACAAAAGGGGACATGACACTATGTATCATTGCTATTAAGGGTAAAAGGATGGGGTTTATTCATACGTGAGTTTATCTTGTCTACATCATGTCATCTTGCTTAAAGCATTACTCCATTTTTCCATGAACTTAATACACTAGATGCATGCTGGATAGTGGTCAACGTGCGGAGTAATAGTAGTAGATGAAGAATCATTTTGATCTACTAATCTCGGACGTGATTCTTATGTATGATCATTGCCTTGGATATTGTCATAATTATTTACTTTTCTATCAATTGCCCAACAGTAAATTGTTTACCCACCGTATGCTATTTTCTCGAGAGAAGCCTCTAGTGAAAACTATGGCCCCGGGTCTATCTTTTATCATATATTATAACTAAAAATACCTTGCTGCAATTTTCTTTTATTTGTTTTATTTTGTATTTTTGTCAGATCTATCTATCAAATCCTATACAATTTAATCTTCCTCATAACCGTTGAGGGATTGACAACCCCTCTATGCGTTGGGTTGCAAGTATTTGTTGTTTGTGTGCAGGTGTTGTTTACAGAGTGTTGCTTGGTTCTCCTACTAGATTGATACCTTGGTTTCATAACTGAGGGAAATAATTATCTCTATTGTACTGCATCATACTCTCCTCTTCGAGGAAATCCCAACATAGCTCACAAGTAGTAGCATGTCAGAAGGTTTCCATGCAAAGACATCCTGATTCTCACGGATGAACTCGATGAGCATGCTTTCCTATTTGGGATCCATATTCGCAATGATAGTGAACTGCTGGGATGAGTCACCAGGGGTGAAGTCAACCTGCTTGGTGTCCCTGGCCGACTTGAATTTGAGCAAGGGATCAAACTCAATAGTAGGTTTGTCAAGGAAGTCATGTCAGCCGGGTCAACATTATCTTTGTAAAATTTCAACTCCTCGGCCGCATAGGCCGACTCTGCATATGCTGCATCCCTTCCTCACATTCAAGAGCAATTTTTCTGTCTCCATTGACTATGATAGTTCCTTCAGGCCCTGCCATTTTCAACTTCAGATAAACATAGTGAGGACGTGCCATGAAACGAGCGTAAGCCAGTCGCTCGAATAGAGCGTGATAAGGAATTTTGATTTTAACCACCTCAAACATTAGAAACTCAGATCTAAAGTTGAATTCTGTACCAAAAGCGACTTCCAAAGAGATTTTTCCGATAGGATATGCCGACTTGCCGGGAACGATACCATGGAAGACTGTGGAGGATGGCTTCAGCTGCTTCTCTGACAGATTCATCCACTTGAAAGTCTCATAGTAAAGTATATTGATGCTACTCCCTCTGTCCATGAGTACCTTGGTTATCTTGTAACCTCCAACTTGGGGGGCAACCACCAAAGCTAGACTCCCGGGATTATCAACCTGGAGAGGATGATCCTCTCTACTCCATGTGACTGGCTACTCAAACCAGTTTAAGTATGTTGGGACTGCCAGCTCAACTACGTTGACTACAGGTCTTTGGAGTTTCCGGTAACGCTTGCAAGTGCTGGTTGTAAATGCATGATATTGCCCATTGTTCATCTGCTTCGGATCTCTGAAATCCGGACTGATTTCCCTGGTTTTGATCTCCTTGTCCAGCTCGTGGGTTGTTGCCTCCATTGTTACCAGCCCCCTGAAACCCGACACCTTGGCTGCCTGACCCCTGGAACCCAATTCCGGGGAAATTGCCTTGGAAGCCGGCACCTTGCAAGTTGGCCCCGAAACCGCCAGCTCCAAGATGTCTTGGGTGTCCACCATTGCCACCACCACTGTGATGATTCTAAAAGGCTTGGTTTCTAAATTCCTGCATGCTAAAACGGTTTTCCTAGTAATGATTGGTCGACTTGCCGTTGAAGCTGTGTTTTGGACACGGGCCTTTGAGAGCTTCCTCATAATTACGAGGACGATGACTCGAATAAGGCTTTCCAGAATTACTATTCTGACATTGATTCCTGAAGCCAGTATTCGTATTGGCGATGAAATCTGAACATCCTTCTATGCTCTTGTGCTTGTTGCTATTGTTACCATTGTTGTTTCCATGGCCATTCTGCTGGTGACCCTTTCCACCATCAATTTTCTTGCCTTTTCCAGACTTCTCATCATCTGAGGATGGATCCTTCGTGTTATCTGACTTGGCGTATCTGGTGAGAACATCCATGAGGTCGCCCATATCCTTGACCATCCTTTTCAAGTGTCCAAGCTTCTGGACCAAAGGCTAGAAATGACAGTTCTTTTCCAAGACAAGGACGACTTGCGGAGCCGTGATGCTATCCTAGGAGTGGATAATCTCTGCTACCCATCAGGACCAATGTTAAGCCATGTCGTCATCCCTCTGGACACACTGCTCCAAATCAACAATTGTGGTTGGACGCTTGCAGGTTCCTTGGAATTTTTGATAAAGCGCTCCTTCAGTTCCTACCAAGTGTTGATGGAGTTTGCCAGCAAGTTTTTGAACCATGTACGTGTTGGACCTTTGAGCATCATGGTCAGATATCGAGCACACATAGCGTCGCTGACTGCTAGCATATCCATGGCTAGTTCATAGCTCTCGATCCACTCCACAGGTTCTAAATCAGTTGTATAATTAGGAACCTTAAGCTTACGAGGACCCTTGAAGTCCTGCGGCATACGATTGTTGCGTAGAGCCAGACTTAAGCATGGTGTACCAATAGTCCTGCTTGTGATTCCAGGACTTCGCAAAACTGGCTGGGTTGCAGTGGGTGGGGTTTGCACTATGAGCTAAGCATATGCCACGCCAGTGTTGCCTGCCCCTATTCCTCGCATAGCACGAGCGGCATCTGTAGGAGATATGCCCTAGAGGCAATAATAAATGTTATTGATTATCTCCCTGTTCATAATTAGGTTTATGTTCCATGCTATAACTGCAATGATTCTCGAGTCTAAAAATAAAATGAGGCTTGGAGGGAAACTCATGTGCACGTGTGGGATAATAAACGGTAAAATGTATTCCTAGTCAAGCCTCTATGACTGGCTCAAGTATTGCATGATGATCCTGTTTTCCTGATCATGGGCATGACTATGCCGGCAATTTTGAGGGCACAATTGTTAGCAGAACATTTGTGTTGAATCGACCCAAATTGATGTTATGCTATTAGATTCTTTCGTCACAAGTTAATGGTTAATAACACAGAGATGGTTAACGTTTGAATAATTCCTCAGACCATGAGAGTATCGAGTTTCTTCATGCTTGATTCATGAACTTTGGGGTTTGTTAAACGTCATCCGTAACTGGATGGCTATTACGGCGGCTTACGGGTTCATGGGAAAGTATGTCAAGTAACTTGATAGCTCAAGATTGGGATTTGCTCCTCCGACGATGGAGAGATATCTCTGGGCCCTCTCGGTGTTATGGTATCCATCATCGTCTGGCCAGACACAGGGTGATTTGATCACAGGGATGCCGGAACACAGTAACGAGAAAAGAGAACAATACCGGTAACGAGGTAACTAGCATAGTGGACAAGTTGTTGATCCACGGGAATGCCAACATGTCTCACCTCGGGTATTTGTAACATATCGCGAAGCAATAGGAATAGCACACGGCAACTGGAGGTTCACTCGAATATTCATTCGTGTGGGTATAGGGGTCAATATGGGTGTCCATGGCTCCGATGTTGATCATTGATCGGAAGGGGTCCCAGGTCATGTCTATACTTCACCGAACCTATAGGGTCACATGCTTAAGGGTCATCTATCTGCTGAATACTAGACAGGGAGTCTGAGAGAAAATCACCGAAAATGTTTCGGACACCGAAAAGTTTCAGACAGCGAAAAAGTTCCGCAGAGAAAGGTCACCGGATGAGTTCCGGTGAAACTGAAAAGTTGTTTCAGGGGATACCATTAAGTCAAAATGGTTTCGGCACATGCCTGATAATTCTTGGAGGATGCCAGAATCATTCTGGAAACTTCTGGGAATTTTCTGGAAGAAAAACCGGAAATGTTTCGGGGCTGCCGGAACCGCTTCAGATGCTTTTCGCAGATGAAATCACTAAACTGGAATTGTTCCAGAACGCATTGAAAATTATTTTAGTGGGTACTGGAAATGTTCTAAGCCCACATAAATATTTTCAGTTCGAACGGACGCTGAAAAATGTCGTCGTGAATAGTGAAAGTGCTTTTTGGAATTTTTTGGAAAACCACCTTTTAGGGCTTTTGCTAAAGGCTTCTAGAAGGTGATGTGGATGGATGAGAGCCCCCTTTGGGGGGGGACCCCTAGGGGGTGGCCGGCCACATGTGGAGCTCCTCCTTGGAGCTCCACATGTCCTTTGGTTTCTCTCTTATGCCCTTGGAAAGAGTTTCCTTCATGGGTATTTTGGTATTTCTTGAATGCCCATCCTACCCCTTGGTTTTCCTATATAAGGAGGAGAGGGGGCTACTCAATCCTTCATCCCTTCTCACATACAAATGCCATGCAATGATCTGGCTTCTCTCTCCCTCCCACGAAAAGAGTTTCGTAGAGCCGAAAGGCTGTCTGGGTTCCGGTGGGAACTAGTTCTGGACGGCGAAGCCCTGCCGGATAGATGACACCGTATGTGTGCAACTCTGTAGAGAGGTCGTAGTTTCGATCTTAGTGCCCGAGGGGCTGTTCGAGAGTGCCTCCCGAACGGCTGTCCAAGTGACGGTCCGAGTTCTGTGAGTCCTCCCGAAGGGCTGTCCGAGTGACCGTTAGAGTTTCGAAGGTCCTCCCGAAGGGCTGTCCGCGACACCGTCCGGTGGACTGTTCGACCGCCTCCCGGAGGGCTGTCTGAAGGGAAGACGAGGGGATACATCCTCGCGGTTGGGAGGTTGTAAATCCTAGCTGCGGGGATCTGCACCGCCGATCGTCATCGACTCTACTTCCGCTGCGCTACGAGTCGGTAACGAAAATGATCAAACCTTATATGCAGTCTCCATAGTGGTCCTGGGCTGGTGCGTAGGTCGGAAATTTTTGTTTTCTGCTGCGTTACCCTACAGTGGCATCAAGAGCCGTGCTATGCGTAGATGCAGGTTGCGATCTAGAATACATAGTGATGTATGGGTGTTGCACAATATAATTAGGTAGTAGATGAGTTCTATTACTGAAAATTATTTGTGCGGGTAGCAGATGAAATCTGTTACCCGATGTTCTTGTTGCTTCCCTGGAATTTGCATATTTCTGATCTTGATAACAGCATGGTGGAGTTTCAATGTTCTGGCAATCCACGATCCTGATTGATCAACGAAGTGCTAACAGTTCATTGAATTCCACCGTAGTTAAAAAGAAAGATGAAATTTCGCAGACAAAAGGGCAATGCAGATATGATCTGCACGGGGGTCATGCGTATGATGAAGTTTAGTATGGGGTTCAAGATTTTATTATCTCGTGCTTCATACACCTCGCATTGTTAATCTAGCGACTTGAATTATCATACTTGATGATGGACGTTGGTAGCTTCGGTTTGTTTCGAAACCTTAGAAGCCACGTAAAACAAGTTTTTGCTTGAACCAATTAGAGGCGTCTAACTTGGTTTTGCAGGAGGGTTTGCATGTGCATGTGATGTGGTATAGCAGTGCTCATAATAATTTGATTATGTATGAGATGACTATATAATGTAAATTTATTAACATGACCTGCGTGTCATGATTCGGCATGATGGCTGGAGCCATATGATTGCACTTTAATGACCTGCGTGTCAACCTTGTTGTAATGCATTATTTTATTAGCTATAGAGATAGCAATATTATCTGGTGCATCGACAAGGTGGTGGCAATCTTCGCTAAGGAGAACACCGACGTGAATGCCGAAGACGAAGAAATACAAGACTTCTCCGTCAGAAAGGGCTATACCATATCATGCTTTTATGAATTGCTTGAGATGTTTATCCCTTATGATGCACCCTTCTTGATTGCGCGGTAGTCGCTTTTTATTAGGGTGTTCTCTCACAAAAATATCAAGTAGTTAGTGTTCTCCCAAGTGTAGCACCGTCACGGCACCTAACTTTTCGGGGTATCACAGGATCTCCCTGGGTACAAACGATTAGGGATGTGTGAGGCGGGTGAGTTGAGACCTCGCAGCAAGATCACTTGGTTGTCTTGACGTTCTGGAAGGATCTCCCTGAGCTCGGAACACGCCCATCGAAAGATGAACAAGAGTCACATAGAGATGTGATCGGCAAGTTTGCCTACCGATTGAAGTTCGCGCCATCAGTGTTCATCTCGTTCAATGGCGTTGAATGGAAATGCGGGTCTTGTATCACTCACAATCAATTATGAGAGATATTGATTTGAGTGGGAGCGCACTGTTGAATTAACTTGTTTAATTCTCAGTGCAATTAATTGTGGACACTGTCTAAGTGTTATATGCATAATAGTTGTAGAATAATGGCTTGCGTTTCCACCTTCCCTATTAAAATTGAATAGCTGTTAAATATCTGGTTAAAACTTTACGGTTGGTAACGTAATGTGAGGATTGTTCTCAAGAGTGCCGAGAAGGACTTTGTCCTATCGCATACTTTCGGTATTCTCTTGCTTATGCTATGGATCATATGACTCTCGTCCTTCGATCCAAAAGCTAGAATTCCGTTTCACTCAAGTGCAATATGTTTGCTTCCATGAGACCCGAACTTCGAAAGTTTGGATAGTTATGTGATATTCATGGAATCTGAAAATCATTTTCAGAGAAAGACAAAGGCTAAAAGATATGAGATATCCAAAGCAATGTTTGTTTGCAAACTATTAGTAAAAGAGTTTACTATGCATTAGACTGATAAGAGAGGGATCCAGAAGAACGCCTGTCATATGATGAAAGGTGAATAAAACAACAACTTAAAGAGAAAGGAAGTGTCCGAAGGGTGTTAGTGAAACTTTCACGCCTAGGAAGTCCGGGGCTAACGCCACTCTTAAGTTGGGTGCTTCTTCTGAGAGTAGGAGAAATACTAAAAGTTAAACTGTTAGAAGTATAATGGCAGAAAGAAAGAAGACTGGAATATCCAGCTCATGTATGAATGTCATACAAGTTTTTGATGTATAAAAGACTAGCCAGGAATGAGGTTTAGGTATACACAGGGAACATAGTAAATGTTACTATACCTTCCATCGGTGTATTACCGTCTATATTTATTTTCATAATTCATTTAGAGTTTTACAAACTCTAGCCTTTGCATAAAGTAATCTTGCAAGAAGGTTGTTCATAAGAGAACTTTTTATGTTCGATGTTATGAATAACATAAGGGCCATACTTTCATTGAGAATGAGATGCATGTTATGAATAATGATAATAATATATTACCTCTGGATTTACTTTCATAATTCATTTTAGAGTTTTACACACTCTAGCCCATTGCACAATGTTTGTTGCAAAAGAGTTGTTCATAAAAGAACAATTGTTGTTCAGTATTATGAATAACATGAAGGGCCATACTTCCATCCAAGATGGGATGTATGTTATGAATATTGATGGTAAAATGATACATCCATAACACTGACGCTAAATGTCGCAAGACTAAAAGAATACCACACAAGTGTGGCACTGCATTTGGTCACATTGGAGAAACCCGCATGAAAGATCCATTATGATGGATTTTGCAGTCGTTTGATTTTTGAATCATCTGACACTTGCAACTTTCCTTCGAAAAGTGAAGTGACTGAAATACCGTTCACAGGCCATAAGGAACGAGCAAAGAATTTATTGGTGATCATACATTTTGATGTATGTAGTCCGATAAATGTTTTTGCAAGTAGTGGATTTATCTATCTTCAGAAATGACTCAAGTAGATATATGGATATTTACTTGATGAGACGTAAGTCTGAATTTTTTGAATTCATTCAAAAGGTTTTCAAATATGAAGTAGAAGTTATTGTAACAAGAAGATTATGTTTCTACAATTCGATTGCAGAAAAGAATATTTGAGTTACAAGTTTAGTGAATGTCTGATGAGTTGTGAAAGGGGTTTCATAACTTGCACCTCCCGGAACACCACTGCAAGTGGAAAGTCCGTGAAGATGTAATCGAACCATTTATGACATGGTAAGATCAAAGATGACATAATTAAATTTGCCATTATCCCTTTTAAAGTGATGCTTTAGAGACTTCGGCTTTTACACTGAAAAGAGCTCCATTAGGTCTGTTGAAATGACACCATGGTATGGTACGCCCAACCATGTTATATCTTTTCTTAAACATTTGGAATATGGGGCTTGTGTAAAAGGTTACAAACCTATTCCAAATCAGACAAGTGCTACTTTGTAGGTTATCCCAAGTCATTGGGTATTCCTCCCTCACTATACCGAGGCAAATAGGTTTGCCACAAAGAACGGTATGCTTTTTGAAGAAAATGGTTCTTTCAAAAAGGTGAGTGGGAGAATAATGCAACTCGACGAGATAACCAGTATCTCCGTCATCAGGTCAAAGGAAAGAGACCTTGGAAGTAATTCCAGAGTTTCCTACTATGACTGATACGGAAGTCTCTACAATAAAATGTATGGACTTCGGTCAAACTTGCAGCTGAACCACGTAGGCAAGGCTCGTGCAAACCTCTCAGGTGCGCAAACGAGATATTGTTGTTAGACAACAGTATACCTACGATACACAAGGAAGCGTTGATGGGCCCTGACTCCGGAATTGGCTAAATGCCAATACAATCCGAGATAGTCTCCATATAAATGTTTCAAGATTAAAACCTTGATACACCTTTCGAAAGACTTAGAGTCTAACGAATTTTATGGAACTAAAAACTGATACGGGTAAAAATGTTTTATCCATAAAGCTCGACTTGTTGCAATAACGAGTTCAAGGAGTGTTGAACTAGCAATTAATACATATTTCGTCATCAGTGATGTGATTGGCAAGTTTGCCTACCGATTGAGATTTTCGTTATCAGTGATGCTCACCATCAATGGCGTTGAATTGAAATACGGATCTTGAATCGCTCACAATCAATTATGAGAGATATTGATTTGAGTGGGAGCGCACTGTAGAATAAACTTGTTTTAATTCTTAGTGCAATTAATTATGGACACTGTCTAAGTGTTAATTGCATAATAGTTGTAGAATTATGGCTCGCGTTTCCACCTTCCCTATTAAAATTGAATAGCTGTTAAATATCTGGTTAAAACTTTACGGTTGGTAACGTAATGTGAGGATTGTCCTCAAGAGTGCCGAGAAGGACTTTGTCCTATCGCATACTTTCGGTATTCTCTTGCTTATGCTCTGGATCATGTGACTCTCGTCCTTCGATCCAAAAGCTAGAATTCCGTTTTCAGTCAAGTGCAATATGTTTGCTTCCATGAGACCCGAACTTCGAAAGTTTGGATAGTTATGTGATATTCATGGAATCTGAAAATCATTTTCAGAGACAGACAAAGGCTAAAAGATATGAGATATCCAAAGCAATGTTTGTTTGCAAACTATTAGTAAAAGAGTTTACTATGCATTAGACTGATAAGAGAGGGATCCAGAAGAACGCCTGTCATATGATGAAAGGTGAATAAAACAACAACTTAAAGAGAAAGGAAGTGTCCGAAGGGTGTTAGTGAAACTTTCACGCCTAGGAAGTCCGGGGCTAACGCCACTCTTAAGTTGGGTGCTTCTTCTGAGAGTAGGAGAAATACTAAAAGTTAAACTGTTAGAAGTATAATGGCAGAAAGAAAGAAGACTGGAATATCCAGCTCATGTATGAATGTCATACAAGTTTTTGATGTATAAAAGACTAGCCAGGAATGAGGTTTAGGTATACACAGGGAACATAGTAAATGTTACTATACCTTCCATCGGTGTATTACCGTCTGTATTTATTTTCATAATTCATTTAGAGTTTTACAAACTCTAGCCTTTGCATAAAGTAATCTTGCAAGAAGGTTGTTCATAAGAGAACTTTTTATGTTCGATGTTATGAATAACATAAGGGCCATACTTTCATTGAGAATGAGATGCATGTTATGAATAATGATAGTAATATATTACCTCTGGATTTACTTTCATAATTCATTTTAGAGTTTTACACACTCTAGCCCATTGCACAATGTTTGTTGCAAAAGAGTTGTTCATAAAAGAACAATTGTTGTTCAGTATTATGAATAACATGAAGGGCCATACTTCCATCCAAGATGGGATGTATGTTATGAATATTGATGGTAAAATGATACATCCATAACACTGACGCTAAATGTCGCAAGACTAAAAGAATACCACACAAGTGTGGCACTGCATTTGGTCACATTGGAGAAACCCGCATGAAAGATTCCATTATGATGGATTTTGAAGTCGTTTGATTTTTGAATCATCTGACACTTGCAACTTTCCTTTGAAAAGTGAAGTGACTGAAATACCGTTCACAGGCCATAAGGAACGAGCAAAGAATTTATTGGTGATCATACATTTTGATGTATGTAGTCCGATAAATGTTTTTGCAAGTAGTGGATTTATCTATCTTCGGAAATGGCTCAAGTAGATATATGGATATTTACTTGATGAGACATAAGTCTGAATTTTTTGAATTCATTCAAAAGGTTTTCAAATATGAAGTAGAAGTTATTGTAACAAGAAGATTATGTTTCTACAATTCGATTGCAGAAAAGAATATTTGAGTTACAAGTTTAGCGAATGTCTGATGAGTTGTGAAAGGGGTTTCATAACTTGCACCTCCCGGAACACCACTGCAAGTGGAAAGTCCGTGAAGATGTAATCGAGCCATTTATGACATGGTAAGATCAAAGATGGCATAAATAAATTTGCCATTATCCCTTTTAAAGAGTGATGCTTTAGAGACTGCGGCTTTTACACTGAAAAGCGCTCCATCGGGTCTGTTGAAATGACACCATGGTATGGTACGCCCAACCATGTTATATCTTTTCTTAACATTTGGAATATGGGGCTTGTGTAAAAGGTTACAAACCTATTCCAAATCAGACAAGTGCTACTTTGTAGGTTATCCCAAGTCATTGGGTATTCCCCCACCACTATACCGAGGCAAAAGTTTTTGCCACAAAATGGTATGCTTTTAAAGAGAATTGTTCTTGCAAAAGGTGAGTGGGAGGACAGTGCAACTCGACGAGATAACCAGTATCTTTGTCATCAGGTCAAAGGAAAGGAACCTTGGAAGTGATTCCGGAGTTTCTTACTGCGACTGATACGGAAGTCTCTACAATAAAATGTATGGACTTTGGTCGAACTTGCAACTGAACCACGTAGGCAAGGCTCGTGCAAACCTCTCAGGTGCGCAGACGAGATATTGTTGTTAGACAACAGTATACCTACGATACACAAGGAAGCGTTGATGGGCCCTGACTCCGGGATTGGCTAAATGCCAATATAATCCGAGATAGTTTCCATATAAATGATTCAAGATCATATCTTGATGACCCCTTCAGAAGACTTAGAGTCTAACGAACTTTTATGGAACTATAAACTGATATGGATAAAATGTTTTATCCATAAAGCTCGACTTGTTGAAATAACAAGTTCAAGGAGTTGACTATGATGAGGTTGTTTCATCGTAGCGATGCTTAAAGTCAGTTCGGGTTGAACTAGCAATTAATACAAATTTCATATCATGAGATATGAAACAAGGGATGACAAAAGGATTTCCATCTGATGGAAATGAAACCAAGGACTTGCATGTGTTACAGTCCAAGGTATTTTGTGAGTCCAGAGGATGCTAGTAAGGGTGCAAACTTCAGAGTTCCAGCGATGGACAGAAGAGAGCAAAGTGGAGTCGGAATCTTCGTGTTTTGATGAAATGGTCAAAGGAGTTTGACTTCATCAATGGGTAACGAAGATGCTTGTAATTCAAGAAAGTAAGTGGGAGCCTAATAATATTTCTAAAAACCTTGTGTGCTTGACACATTGTTAATAGGAAATAAAATTCTTGACACGAATTAGGACTTCATTTGAAAATAGTTTTTCGATGAAGTGCTTGGGCTAAATAGCCTCAATATTAGGCATAATGATCTATGGAGATAGATTTACCTAATGGGGCTAAGCAATAAATACATATTGACAAGATGCTAAAACTTTTTAGCATTTAAAACGCCAAGGAGTGATTCTTGCCGAAGTCACATGGAAAGAGTTTTTGCAAGACTCGGTGTCCCAAAAACACTGATGAGCAAAATACATGATGGAGATTCCTCACACCTTCGTGTTTGGATTAATCATGTATTCCATGGTATGTAAAACAACCAGTTTTGTCCGATACTCCCAAGGTGTTGCGAGTATAGATACCAAAGTGATCAAAAGTACTGATCATAGGACAACAGTGAAAAGTGTCATTGAATGCTAGAGTAGCACTGATGACATGTTTTCTCGCAAGTGGAGATCATGAAGAGTTCGTTGTAAAATGTTACATCGATACAGTCTTCATCATTGCTCCAAGTGATTTTCGATTTAAATAAAGGGTTTTGTGTAATACATAATATGGTGGCACGGTAGTTGGAAATTGTTCCAAACAAGATACTGTGGCGAATTCTATAACAGAGGCGAAGTATGTTGCCGCTTTTTAAGCGACAAAGAAGATGTTGAATCATATAGTTCATTCATGAACTTATTATGGTTCCAAGATGACTTTTGTCAATGGGACACTACTGCAGGTAGTTGCTCCATACCTCAGTCTGAGGAATCCAGGTTCGACCTATGATTCACATACATACAAAGTCAAGTCCACACAAAATATGAATTTTGTGAAAGCATGAAAATGCGAAGGATATGCAAAGAGACACACGGAGCTGAAGTCGTCAGATCCGTTGGACATCAGGCTATACCACATGCGAAGCATATTTACACAGGTGTGCCACAGGTGTAAAGTGCATTAGCATTAACTAGATTATTGACTCTAGTGCAAGTGGGAGTCTGTAGGAGATATGCCCTAGAGGCAATAATAAATGTTATTGATTATCTCCCTGTTCATAATTAGGTTTATGTTCCATGCTATAACTGCAATGATTCTCGAGTCTACAAATAAAACGAGGCTTGGAGGGAAACTCGTGTGCACGTGTGGGATAATAAACGGTAAAATGTATTCCTAGTCAAGCCTCTATGACTGGCTCAAGTATTGCATGATGATCCTGTTTTCCTGATCATGGGCATGACTATGCCGGCAATTTTGAGGGCACAATTGTTAGCAGAACATTTGTGTTGAATCGACCCAAATTGATGTTATGCTATGACATTCTTTCGTCACAAGTTAATGGTTAATAACACAGAGATGGTTAACGTTTGCATAATTCCTCAGACCATGAGAGTATCGAGTTTCTTCATGCTTGATTCATGAACTTTGGGGTTTGTTAAACGTCATCCGTAACTGGATGGCTATTACGGCGGCTTACGGGTTCATGGGAAAGTATGTCAAGTAACTTGATAGCTCAAGATTGGGATTTGCTCCTCCGACGATGGAGAGATATCTCTGGGCCCTCTCGGTGTTATGGTATCCATCATCGTCTGGCCAGACACAGGGTGATTTGATCACAGGGATGCCGGAACACAGTAATGAGAAAAGAGAAAAATACCGGTAACGAGGTAACTAGCATAGTGGACAAGTTGTTGATCCACGGGAATGCCAACATGTCTCACCTCGGGTATTTGTAACATATCGCGAAGCAATAGGAATAGCACACGGCAACTGGAGGTTCACTCGAATATTCATTCGTGTGGGTATAGGGGTCAATATGGGTGTCCATGGCTCCGATGTTGATCATTGATCGGAAGGGGTTCCAGGTCATGTCTATACTTCACCGAACCTATAGGGTCACACGCTTAAGGGTCATCTATCTGCTGAAAACTAGACAGGGAGTCTGAGAGAAAATCACCGAAAAGTTTTGGACAGCGAAAAAGTTCCGCAGAGAGAGGTCACCGGATGAGTTCCGGTGAAACTGAAAAGTTGTTTCAGGGGATACCATTAAGTCAAAATGGTTTCGGCACATGCCTGATAATTCTTGGAGGATGCCAGAATCATTCTGGAAACTTCTGGGAATTTTCTGGAAGAAAAACCGGAAATGTTCCGGGGCTGCCGGAACCGCTTCAGATGCTTTTCGCAGATGAAATCACTAAACTGGAATTGTTCCAGAACGCATTGCAAATTATTTTAGTGGGTACTGGAAATGTTCTAAGCCCACATAAATATTTTCAGTTCGAACGGACGCTGAAAAATGTTGTCGTGAATAGTGAAAGTGCTTTTTGGAATTTTTTGGAAAACCACCTTTTAGCGCTTTTGCTAAAGGCTTCTAGAAGGTGATGTGGATGGATGAGAGCCCCCTTTGGGGGGAACCCCTAGGGGGTGGCCGGCCACATGTGGAGCTCCTCCTTGGAGCTCCACATGTCCTTTGGTTTCTCTCTTATGCCCTTGGAAAGAGTTTCCTTCATGGGTATTTTGGTATTTCTTGAATGCCCATCCTACCCCTTGGTTTTCCTATATAAGGAGGAGAGGGGGCTGCTCAATCCTTCATCCCTTCTCACATACAAATGCCATGCAATGATCTGGCTTCTCTCTCCCTCCCACGAAAAGAGTTTCGTAGAGCCGAAAGGCTGTCTGGGTTCCGGTGGGAACGAGTTCTGGACGGCGAAGCCCTGCCGGATAGATGACACCGTATGTGTGCAACTCTGTAGAGAGGTCATAGTTTCGATCTTAGTGCCCGAGGGGCTGTTCGAGAGTGCCTCCCGAAGGGCTGTCCAAGTGACGGTCCGAGTTCTGTGAGTCCTCCCGAAGGGCTGTCCGAGTGACCGTTAGAGTTTCGAAGGTCCTCCCGAAGGGCTGTCCGCGACACCGTCCGGTGGACTGTTCGACCGCCTCCCGGAGGGCTGTCTGAAGGGAAGACAAGGGGATACATCCTCGCGGTTGGGAGGTTGTAAATCCTAGCTGCGGGGATCTGCACCGCCGATCGTCATCGACTCTACTTCCGCTGCGCTACGAGTCGGTAACGAAAATGATCAAACCTTATATGCAGTCTCCATAGTGGTCCTGGGCTGGTGCGTAGGTCGGAAATTTTTGTTTTCTGCTGCGTTACCCTAGAGCATCAACAATTGCCTGGGCATCTGAAACTGTCATCTGGGGC
This sequence comes from Thinopyrum elongatum, assembly GCA_011799875.1. NCBI lineage: Eukaryota > Viridiplantae > Streptophyta > Magnoliopsida > Poales > Poaceae > Thinopyrum > Thinopyrum elongatum. The sequence goes on along the minus strand of CM022302.1, from coordinate 246,620,834 downwards.
AGGTTAGGCTATTGTTGTGCCCTCTGACGCTGTTCATTGCTTGAAACCATCGATGACTCAGCATGCCGGCTCCTGCTACAGCTTTGGTGAGGAGTAGAACGAAGCTGGTGCTGACTACGAGAGTAATTCTCCTACTGCGTGACTGCTGTTTTCAACATTGCAATAGCATTCCTGGCTTCGATTTCCACTAGGTTGTTTCCTTCAATTGGGATTGCAACTAGATTATGAGTCGCCATGAGCATGTTGTCGACCGGGTTAAAATAATGACCCTGGGGTGTCTGGAAACAGCAAGGCGGGTATTGGACCTGCAGTTGCTGCTGAGTCGGTGGTTGCAATTGCTGGTGAGCCAGCGGCTGCAACTGGTTTGTGTTAGGGGGTCGTTCTAAGTCAATTGGGGTATGACAGGTCCCTGCCCGACAAACCAATGCCACCCCCTGGACTGCTGGAGCAGGCAAGTCACGTGGTGTCCCAAACAACGAGCCGGCTTGATACTCACCAGAAGCCGGCTTGGATGCTTCCTCTGGTGTACCACCGAAGACTCGTTCTGCCGGAAACTGAGAAGAACCGCTTCTGCTTCTGAACGCTTAGTTTCCCTGAGGATCTAGGCTTGTGTTTCTACCATGCGTGCACTCTCTGCGTTAATATCCTCCTGGATCTTGGTCATCTGCTTGCGACACTTTTGTGATTTCTGCATTGCGCTCTGCAATGTTCTCCGGGGTTACTGGGTCCGCAAGGAGCATGTTAAGAGTGGTCATCAGATCTGCCAGCGCATGGACACCTATTTTTTAAGAGCCGGCAGGAGCTGAAGTCGCTACCGCTGATCCACCCACCACAAAATTCTAACCCAGCGCAGTGTCTGTCGGGTTTTGATTCATGGATGGATCTGTAATCAGGCATCTATTCTCATCGTACTGGGGCTAATTCTGATTTTTTGCCATATAGACCGCGATGCGACGAGGCGGCTCACAAATCTCTGGGCAAATTTCATCATCTGAGTAGCCTCCCAGCGTCTCGTCAAAAAGTGGAAGAATTGACTCGGTATCTCCAACTGAAGACTCACCGTCAGAGTAGACAAGTGTGTCACTGCCAGACACAGAATTGCCTGACAGGGCGACTCCATGGGTGAAGCCGACAAAATCATGAGTCCGGCTGGGTTTTGCCTGGCCGGGTCTAGTGCGGCGAGCGGACTCGACGGTGTTGAAGATGATGTCCGGCTCGGGACCAGACTTGCCAAATAGCCGATGAATATGTGGATCATGTCGAAGGGGACCCGGTACCCGTACTTGATCGAGTCGGCCTCGTGGCCCCAGCCAGAGCCGTCGATGTAGATCTTGCCATGGTGACTCTTCATCATCCGTCCGATCGCGTATCCCTCAATCCCTGGGAGAGCTCCCTCCAAGAACTCAAAACCACCATGTGGTGGCCCCGCGGTGGGCCCCAACTATCATGGTTTTGTAACGGCAGATGTCCTTGTGAAAGGACTAAGTCTTGAGGCCATCGCAACTAGGTTGTTGCTTGAACGGGGTTGATCGGAAACGAAGGACACCGGTTTACCCGGGTTTGGTCCCTCATGGTGGAGGTAAAATCCTACTCCTGCTTGATTGATATTGATAATGATCTCGATTACAAGGATGCGGATTCACTAACCTAGCTTTCAAGAGATTCCACCCCCCCTTTGGGCCCTAGGGACTCCCTTTTATATAATAGGCTGAGTCCCTAGGTTTACAGAAAATTCTGGGTCGTACTCTTAACCCGTATCCTACTCTAACTCCTTTTAGTTTTGTTCTCCAAGTTAGGAAGATCTTCCTTCTAGGCATCTGCGTGAGTCAGCCCGTAGAGTTCTTCTGAGAGCCGGCCTCCTGCCGGGTCTCATTCTGGGCCTTTGGCCCTTCTTGTCGTCTTGCCACTGCCCGGAAAAAGGGATGACCCATAGGGTGTCCAGGCTCTTGGTCGGGTCAAACTTTGTCCAGGTCTTAGCCGTGGGGAACATCCCCAATATCCAAAGTATTTCTGCATGTGTGAAACTGTCTTACACCCATTGTATGTGAACGAAGAGTCTATCACACCCGACCATCACGAGGTGCTTCAAAACGACAAACTTTCGCAATGGTGCATACTAAGGGAGAACACTTTTATCTTGATATTAAGTGAAGGTCTTATAATGCTATCGTCATTCTAAGCAAAATAAGATGCATAATAGACAAACATCACATGCAATCAATATCTGACATGATATGGCCTTTGTCTTCTTGTGCTTTTGACAACCATCTCCAAAGCATCGGCATGATCGCCATCATCACCGGGAGGGCACCATGATCTCCATCATCTCCGAGGTGCCAATATGTAGTTGTCTCCGCCAACTATTACTTCTACAACTATTACTAACTCCTAATGATAAAGTAAAGCAATTACATGGCGTTTAATGATTGACACGCAGGTCATTGATAACCCACAAGTATAGGGGATCGTTTGTAGCCTTTTCTGATAAGTAAGAGTGTTGAACCCAACAAGGAGCTAAAGGTAGAATTTATATTCTCTTCAAGTTCTATCGACCACCGATACAACTATATGCACACCAACATTTGCTTTACCTAGAAAAAGAATAAAAATACTTTGTAGAAATAAAACTAGAAGTACTTTGCAAGATAATACAAGATAATTGGTTTAGTAGAGACCTTTTTGTAGAACAATGAGAAAGATTATCCATAGGCAATTGAATATAACATGATAGATACTTATCATATATATGCAATGAGAGAGATGCATACGCTAACATACTTTCTGTACATGGATCATATGCACTTATGATTGGAACTCTAGCAAGCATCTGCAACTACTAAAGCTCATTAAGGTAAACACAACCATATCATTAAGTAACAACTCCCCTTTACTAACATAGGCAACAACCCTCTTACTCAGGTTTAAGCTTCTGTCACTCTCGCAACCCACTCTAAGCGAATCATGAACGTATTCCAACACCCTACAATGGGAATTCCCACATGTGTGCACGGAACGGCGGGCACCATAGGACAACACCATATTAACATACAACTCATATCAATCACACCATACCACATAACTCGTAGGACAAAGAAATCTACTCAAACATCATAGGATGGCAACACATCACTGGATAATAATATATGGCATAAATCACCATGTTTAAGTAGATATTACAACGAGAATAAAGAGGTTACACCACTACATACAGGGGGAGAGAGTTGGTGATGAAGGCCGCGAAGTTGTTGATGTAGATCGTCATCATGATGGTTCCCCCGGCAGTGCTCTGGCGCCACCATGAGAGAGGGGGATAGAGCCCCCCTCCTTCTTCTTGTTCCTTGGCCTTCCCCTAGATGGGAGAAGGATTTCCTCCTCTAGTCCTTGATCGCTATGGCTCCCAGAGGGCAGGAGCCCCTCTGGGATTGGATCTCTCTCTCTCTCTTTGTTTGTCTTTTGTTTCGCATCTATGTTTCAGGCCGAAAACCGTTTCTTAAATATCCGGAGATCCGTAACTCCAATCGGGCTGAAATTTTAACACGATTTATATCTTCCAGATATTAGCTTCCTTGCTCCAAAAGAAAATCTCCAGCAGACTTAAGAGGTTCGCACAACACACCACGCCATGACCGGGGGGGTTGGGCGCACCCCTATCATGTGGAGGCCATGGGCCTCTATTTGAGTTAATTCTTGCGCCGATTTTTTTACTGCATTTGGACTTTGTTTGATATGGTTTTTCTGTGAAACAAAAAACATGCAACGAATAGGAACTTGCACTAGATTAATAGGTTATAGTCCAAGAAAATCATATACATTGTTGCCAAAAGTATGTGGAAATTGTAGGATGTTGGCATGAAAGAATAAAAAATTATAGATACAATGGAGACGTATCAGCATCCCCAAGCTTAATTCCTACTCATCCTCGAGTAGATAGATGATAAAACAAAGATAATTTTGATGTGGAATGCTAGCTAGCATAATCTTGATCAAATAATCTAATCATGGCATGAATATTAGGATAGGAGTGATTGAAGGCAATAGTCTATCATTTGATATGAAGATATCAATACTCAGCCATACTAAAAAACAATCATGCCCTTCAAAATAAAGAATGCTAAAGAACACTATCCTACAAAATCATACATCTTAGCATGCTTAGTATTCCTAGCATAAATATAAATCATGAGCGTGAGTGATACGTCCATGAGCGTGAGTGATACGTCCATTTTGCATCATACTTTTTCTCGTTTCAGCTCTTTCAAATTCCCTCAATACATGAGCGTGAGTGATACGTCCATTTTGCATCATGTTTTCCTACTGTAATTTATAATGTTTTATGCATAATAATGCTTTATGGAGTAATTCTAATTCCTTTTCTCTCATAATATGCAAGGTTTACACAAAGAGGGAGAATAACGGCAGCTGGAATTCTGGACCTGAAAAAGCTACGTCAGAGATACCTATTGTGCACATCTCCAAATAAGCTGAAATTTCACAAAGAATTATTTTGGAATATTTAATAAATATTGGAGAAAAGAACTACCGGGGGGGATACCTGGTGACCACAAGACACCAGAGCGCGCCAGGCCCCCCAGGCGCGCCCTGGTGGGTGGTGGGCAGCCCAGCCAACCTTCGGTGCCCATCTTCTGGTATATGAGGTCTTTTGACCTAGAAAAAATAATGAGAGGACTTTCTGGACTGAGCGCCGCCGTCTCGAGGAGGAACTTGGGTAGCAGCACTTTTGCCCTCCGGCAGAGCGATTCCGCCGGGAAACTTCCCTCCCGGAGGTGGAAATCGAAGCCATCGTCATCACCAACAACCCTCTCATCTTTGGGAGGCCAATCTTCATCAACATCTTCAATAGCACCATCTCATCTCAAAGCCTAGTTCATCTCTTGTGTTCAATCTTTGTACCGGAACCTCAGATTGGTACCTATGGGTGACTAGTAGTGTTGATTACATCTTGTAGTTGATTACTATATGGTTTATTTGGTGGAAGATTATATGTTCAGATCGATTATGCTATTTAATACCCCTATGATCTTGATCATGAATATCATTTGTGAGTATTTACCTTTGTTCTTGAGGCCACAGGAGAAGTCATGTTGCAAGCAATCATGTGAATTTGATATGTGTTCGATATTTTGATGATATGTATGTTGTGATTCCCTTAGTGGTGTTATGTGAACGTCGACTACATGACACTTCACCATCTTTGGGCCTAAGGGAATGCATTTTGGAGTAGTTATTAGATGATGGGTTGCTAGAGTGACAGAATCTTAAACCCTAGTTTATGCGTTATTTCGTAAGGGACTGATTTGGATCCATATGTTTAATGCTATGGTTAGATTTTATCTTAATACTTTTCTCGTAGTTGCGTATGATTGCGAGGGGGTTAATCATAAGTGGGAGGCTTGTTCAAGTAAGAACAGCACCCAAGCACTGGTCCACCCACATATCAAACTATCAAAGTAGCAAACGCGAATCAAACCAACATGATGAAAGTGACTAGATGAAATTCTCGTGTGCCCTCAAGGACGCTTTGCTTATTATAAGAGACCATTTTGGCCTGTCCTTTGTAACAAAAATGATTGGGCTACCTTGATGCACTTTATTTACCATTACTGTTACTTGTCTGTTACAAATTATTTTGCTATCAAACTACCTGTTACCAACAATTTCATTGCTTGCAGAAATTACCTTGCTAAAAACCACTTGCCATTTCCTTCTGCTCCTCGTTGGGTTCAACACTATTACTTATTGAAAGGACTAGATTGATCCCCTATACTTGTGGGTCATCAAGAATCTTTTCTGGCGCCGTTGCTGGGTAGTGAAGCACTCTTGGCAAGTGGAAATTGGTAAGGAAAAATTTATATTACGAGCTGAAATTTATTGTCACTTGTCACTATGGAAAACAATCCTTTAAGGGGTTTGTTCGGGGTATCTTCACCTCGACCGGAAACACAAAGAGTTGCCCCTCAACCTACTGCACCTACTGAAAATATTGGTTATGAAATTCCTTCGGGTATGATAGAACAACTACTAGCTAATCCTTATGCAGGAGACGGAACTAAGCATCCCGATATGCATCTAATACATGTGGATGAAATTTGTGGATTATTTAAGCTTGCAGGTTTACCCGGAGATGAAGTCAAGAAGAAGGTTTTCCCTTTGTGTTTGAAGGGAAAAGCATTGACATGGTATAGGCTATGCGATGATATTGGATCTTGGAACTGGAATCGATTGAAATTGGAATTTCACCAAAAAAAATATCCCATGCATCTAGTTCATCGTGATCGGAATTATATATATAATTTTTGTCCTCGTGAAGGATAAAGTATCGCTCTAGCTTGGGGGAGGCTTAAGTCAATGTTATATTCACGCCCCAATCATGAGCTCTCAAGAGAAATTATTATTCAAAAAATTTATGCTCGGCTTTCTCGTGATGATCAATCCATGCTCGATACTTCTTGTACTGGTTCTTTTATGGAGAAGACTATTGAATTCAGGTGGGATCTTTTAGAAAGAATTAAACGCAACTCTGAAGATTAGGAACTCAACGAAGGTAAAGATTCAAGTATTAAGCTTGAGTTTGATTGTGTTAAATCTTTTATGAATACTGATGCTTTTCACAAGTTTAGCACTAAATATGGACTTGACTCTAAGATAGTAGCCTCTTTTTGTGACTCATTTGCTACTCATGTTGATGTCCCTAAGGAGAAGTGGTTTAAAAATCATCCCCCTATTAAAGAAGAAATTAAAGAACCGGTAATAGCTAAAGATGAAACTATCATTTACAATGTTGATCCAGTTGTGCCTACTACTTATATTGAAAATCCACCTTTCCCCGTTAGGATAAAGGATTATGCTATGGTATCAATCGTCGTTCTCAAAAGTAATATTAAAGCACATAAACCTCCTGAACAAATTAAAGTGGAACCTAGTGTTTCTATGGTAAAAGATCTCTTGGTCAAAAACATTGATGGGCATGTTATTTACTTCTGTGATGGAGCAGCTAGAATTGCCAAACCCGATGAAAAAGATAAACATAGACCTGTTGTTGGCACGCCTGTTGTCTCAGTTAAAATAGGAGATCATTGCTATCATGGTTTATGTGATTTAGGTGCTAGTGTGAGTGCTATTCCTTTTACTTTATACCAAGAAATTATGAATGACATAGCACCCGCTGAAATAGAAGACATAGATGTCACTATTAAACTTGCTAATAGAGATACCATCACACCACTTGGGATTGTTACAGATGTTGAAGTCTTGTGTGGGAAAATAAAATACCCTACTGATTTTCTAGTCCTTGGTTCCCAACAAGATGATTTTTGTCCCATAATTTTTGGTAGGCCTTTCTTGAACACTGTTAATGCTAAGATATATTGTGAAAACGAAATTGTCAGTGTTAGTTTTGGTGATGTGTCTCATGAATTTAATTTCTCTAAGTTTCGTAGACAACCTCATAATAAAGAATTACCTAGTAAAGATGAAATAATTGGCCTTGCTTCTAATGTCGTACCTCCTACTGATCCACTAGAACAATATTTGCTAGACCATGAAAATGATATGCACTTGCATGAAAAAAATGAAATAGATCAAATATTCTTTGAACAACAACCTCTCCTTAAACACAATTTGCTTATTCAAACTCTAGGAGGACCTCCTCCACCTGAAGGTGATCCTGTGTTTGAATTAAAGCAATTACCAGACACTCTGAAATATGCTTATCTTGATGAGAAAAAGATATATCATGTTATTATTAGTGCTAACCTTTCAGAACATGAAAAGGAGAGATTATTAATAATTCTAAAGAAGCACCATGCTGCTATTGGATATACTATTGATGATCTTAAGGGCATTAGTCCCACTCTCTGTCAGCACAAGATTAATATGGAACCTAATGCTAAACCTGTTGTTGATCACCAACGACGATTGAATCCTAAGATGAAAGAAGTGGTAAGAACTAAAATACTAAAGCTTCTAGAAGCAGGTATAATATATCCCATAGCTGATAGTAGGTGGGTAAGTCTTGTTCATTGTGTCCCTAAGAAAGGAAGTATTATTGTTGTTCCTAATGATAAAAATGAACTTATCCCACAAAGAATTGTTACAGGCTATAGAATGGTAATTGATTTTAGATAATTAAATAAAGTTACTAGAAAAGATCGTTACACTTTGCCTTTTATTGATCAAATGCTAGAGAGAATATCTAAGCACACACACTTTTGTTTTCTTGATGGATATTCTGGTTTCTCTCAAATACCTATTTCACAACTTGATCAAGAGAAAAAACACTTTTACTTGCCCTTTTGGAACTTATGCTTATAGACATATGCCTTTTGATTTATGCAATGCACCTGCTACCTTTCAAAGATGTATGACTGCTATATTCTCTGATTTTTGTGAAAAGATTGTTGAGGTTTTCATGGATGATTTTTATGTTTACAGAACTTCTTTTGATGATTGCTTAAGCAACCTTGATCGAGTTTTGCAGAGATGTGAACAAACTAATCTTGTCTTGAATTGGGAAAAGTGCCACTTTATGGTTAATGAAGGCATTGTCTTGGGGCATAAAATTTTTGAACGGGGTATTGAGGTGGACCAAGCTAAAGTTGATGCAATTGAGAAAATGTCATGTCCTAAGGACATCAAAGGTATTCGTAGTTTTCTTGGTCATGCTAGTTTCTATAGGAAGTTTATTAAAGACTTCTCTAAAATTTCTAGGCCTCTTACTAATATTTTACAAAAGGATGTTCCATTTGTTTTTTAGGATGATTGTGTAGAAGCCTTTGAAACACTTAAGAAAGCCTTAACTTCTGCACCTATTGTCCAACCATCTGATTGGAACTTGCCTTTTGAAATTATGTGTGATGCTAGTGATTATGCTGTTGGTGTTGTTCTAGGATAAAGAGTTGATAAGAAATTAAATGTTATCCATTATGCTAGCAAAACTCTAGACATTGCCCAATGAAATTATGCTACTACTGAAAAGGAATTTTTAGCAATTGTGTTTGCTTGTGATAAATTCAGATCTTACATCGTTGATTCCAAAGTAATTGTTCACACTGATCATGCTGCAATAAAATATCTTATGGAAAACAAAGATGCTAAACCTAGACTCATTAGGTGGGTTCTCTTCCTACAAGAATTTGACTTACATATTACTGATAGGAAAGGAGCTGAGAACCCCTTAGCTGATAACTTGTCTAGGTTAGAAAATATTCTTGATGACCCGCTACCTATTGATGATAACTTTCCTGATGAACAACTAGGTGTAATAAATGCTTTTCATAACACTCGATGGTATGTTGACTATGCTAATTATATTGTTGCTAAATTTATACCACCTAGTTTCACATACCAACAAAAGAAAAAATTCTTCTATGACTTGAGACATTACTTTTGGGATGACCCACATCTTTATAAAGAGGGAGTAGATGGTATTATTAGACGTTGTGTACCTGAGCATGAACAGGAACAAATCGTACGGAAATGTCATTCTGAAGCCTATGGAGGATATCATGCAGGAGATAGAACTGCGCATAAGGTATTACAATCTGGTTTTTATTGGCCTACTCTTTTCAAGGATGCCCGTAAGTTTGTCTTATCTTGTGATGAATGCCAAAGAATAGGTAATATCGGTAAGCGTCAAGAAATGCCTATGAATTATTCACTTGTTGTTGAACCATTTGATGTTTGGGGTTTTGATTATATGGGACCTTTTCCTTCCTCTAATGGGTATACGCATATTTTGGTTGATGTTAATTATGTCACTAAGTGGGTAGAAGCTATTCCAACTAGTAGTGTTGTTCATAACACCTCCATTAAAATGCTTAAAGAAGTTATTTTCCCAAGGTTTGGAGTCCCTAGATATTTAATGACTGATGGTGGTTCACATTTTATTCATGGTGCTTTACATAAAATGCTTGCTAAATATGATGTTGACCATAGAATTGCATCACCCTATCATCCTCAATCTAGTGGTCAATTTGAACTTAGCAATAGAGAAATAAAATTAATATTACAGAAAACTGTCAATAGGTCCCGAAAGAATTGGTCTAAGAAACTTTATGATGCACTTTGGGCCTACAGAACTGCTTATAAAAATCCTATGGGTATGTCTCCATATAAAATGGTTTATGGCAAAGCATGTCATTTGCCTCTTGAATTAGAACACAAAGCATATTGGGCAATTAAAGAACTTAATTATGATTTCAAACTTGCCAGTGAAAAGAGGTTATTTGATATTAGCTCACTAGATGAATGGAGAACCCAAGCTTATGAAAATGCCAAACTATTTAAAGAAAAATTTAAAAGATGACATGAAAAAAGAATCCAAAAGCGGGAATTCAAAGTTGGTGAAGATGTTCTATTGTACAATTCATGTTTTAGATTTTTTGCAGGAAAACTTCTTTCTAAATGGGAAGGAGCATATATCATCGAAAAAGTTTATTGCTCTGGAGCTATTAAGATTAATAATGCCGAAGGTACTAACCCGAAGGTAGTCAATGGACAAAGAATTAAGCACTATATCTTAGGTATGCCTATTAATGTTGAAAGCAATATTATCCAAACCATGACACCGGAGGAACACATAAAAGAAACCTTCCAGAACACTCCAGAACCCTCAAAAGGAAGAGGTACGTGATACGGTAAGTAAACGGGCTCCGAAAAATCCACAAAAATAGTTTTTGTCAGTTTTGGAATATTAGAAAAAATAGGAAAATAAGAAACAATTGAGAAAGAAAACCAGGTGCCCACTAGACACCAGGGCGCGCCTGCCCCACCTGACGCGCCCTGGTGGGTGGTAGGCCCCTCGAGCACCTTCCCGACTCTGTTTTCCTTCTGTATTCTTGTTTCCCAAGATAAGAAAAATCTTTATATATACTCCCGGATGATTTGACCACCGTATCGCGGAGAAAGCCTCTATTCTTGTTTTGTGCTATTTTTCTGACAGGTCTGAAAATATGTCATCTCAAGATTCAGATGGAGAGAGCTATGTCACAGACTATATCGCAAACCCAAAGGTTTATGGGGCTCTGGAGCGCTACTGCTAGACCACGGAGGAAGAAGAAGATTAGAACTTGAAGGTAACGAAAGAGACAAGCTCAGATGAAGACGAAGCCCCATTACATCAACCTGGGCACATGCACGTGGAATTCAAGAAGTCAAGTCTCCCTAATAAAGTAAAGAAACTTAAGATCCATTTTATTCCTTTTCGTCTTCTGCAGGAAAACAAGCAGGTATTATGCAAAAAGATATTAAAGCTTGAGCAGGAGATCGATCTCTTGAGGGAGGAAAATTTCATCCTCAAGCGTAAGCTGGAGAATAAGAACTCATCACCGCCACCATCATCATCTTCCCCACCAAAGGAGACTTGAGTACATGGGTATGAGCACTTCCCTTGGCTTGTGCCAAGCTTGGGGGAGATGCCCCGGTATCGTATCACCATCACTTTTCTTACCTTTACCTATCTTAGTTCGATTCTTTAGCTATTTTGTGATTTAGTTGAATAAAAGTTTAGTATGATCTATTTTCGAGTGCTAGTTTCATGATCTATCTATCTATGTAATCGAGTGAGAGTTATATAATAAAGTTTAGTTTGAGTTTTTGCTTCTTTACTTTTATGTTTCAATCAAAATAAAAGGAACATAATGAAAAAGATCATATGCTAATCTTATGGTAAGTAATGACATCACATAAGGAAAAGTATAAATGGTAAAATTTGTTGAAAGTTGACAAACATAGCATTGGTCAATAATGCGATTCATGAAATAATTAATAAGGGAAGAGAAGATTCACATGCAAATACACTATCTTGGACATCTTTTATGATTGTGAGCCCCCATTAAATATTATATGCCAAAACTGTTGATGTTGGACAAGGAAGACAACATAATGATTTATGTTTGTTCATATTCACATAGAAGTTATATTGTCATAGATCCTTCAACATGTGGTGCTTGCTCAATATCTTTGCTAGCCAAAAATCCGCACTAAGTAGAGATACTACTTGTGCATCCGAAAACCTTAAACCCAAACTCATGTTTTGAGAGTCCACTATACCTACCTATGGATTGAGTAAGATCCTTCAAGTAAGTTGTCGTCGGTACAAAAAGGCAATAAAAGTTGCTTCTAAATGTGTTTGATCATTTAGTGTAAGCGAAATTAAGTGTTGTACAAATTTGTGATGGCAAAGTAATAAAAGCGACAGACTATATAATAAAGGTTGCTATCATAAGGGGCAATATAACGTGATGTTCTTTTGCATTAAGAGATTCTGCATACAAAACCAAGAAGCGCATGACAACCTCTGCTTCCCTCTGCGAAGGGCCTATCTTTTACTTTTATGTATTTACTTTTTATGCAAGAGTCAGAGTATTTTCCTCTATTCCTTTTTATTTTCTCTTTGGCAAGCATCATGTGTGGGGAAAGATCTAGGCACATATATCTAGTTGGATGTGAGTGATCATGAGTTATTATTGTTGACATCACCCTTGAGGTGAATAAGTTGGGAGGCAAAACTATAAGCCCCTATCTTTCAATGTGTCCAGTTGAAACTTTTTTTCTCATATGTATGTTGTGAGTGTTAGCAATCATAGAAGATTAAATGATGGTAGAGTATGTGGACTTGCCAAAAGGCTCCGATATGTGACCCTTCCTGAAAATATGATTAATTGTAGTTGCAAAGTTGACTGAGAACATAGTTTGTTGGTTTTCACTAAAGTTTATGCTTTTTACTTTGATGTTGTGATGAATTGTTACTTGTTCATGAGAAGTTATATGATAGAGCTTTATAATAAAGTTTGTTGTTGTTCTAATAATAAGCATGATGCTACTATGTCCGTATTTTGTTTTTATCGACACCTCTCTCTCTAAACATGTGGACATGATTTTCGATATCGGCTTTCGCTTGAGGACAAGTGAGGTCTAAGCTTGGGGGAGTTGATACATCCATTTTGCATCATGTTTTCCTACTGTTATTTATAATGTTTTTATGCATAATAATGCTTTATGGAGTAATTCTAATGCCTTTTCTCTCATAACATGCAAGGTTTACACAAAGAGGGAGAATACCGGCAGCTGGAATTCTGGACCTGAAAAAGCTACGTCAGAGATACCTATTCTGCACATCTCCAAATGAGCTGAAATTTTACAGAGAATTATTTTGGAATATTTAATAAATATTGGAGAAAAGAACTACCAGAGGGGGATACCTGGTGCCCACAAGACACCAGGGCGCGCCAGGCCCCCCAAGCGCGCCCTGGTGGGTGGTAGGCAGCCCAGCCCACCTCCGGTGCCCATCTTCTGGTATATGAGGTCTTTTGACCTAGAAAAAATAAGGAGAGGACTTTCGGGATAGAGCACCGCCGTCTCGAGGCGGAACTTGGGCAGGAGCACTTTTGCCCTCTGGCGGAGCGATTTCGCCGGGGGAACTTCCCTCCCGGAGGCGAAAATCGAAGCCATCGTCATCACCACCAACCCTCTCATCTTTGGGACGCCAATCTTCATCAACATCTTCAATAGCACCATCTCATCTCAAACCATAGTTCATCTCTTGTGTTCAATCTTTGTACCGGAACCTCAGATAGGTACATGTGGGTGACTAGTAGTGTTGATTACATCTTGTAGTTGATTACTATATGGTTTATTTGGTAGAAGATTATATGTTTAGATCCATTATGCTACTTAATAACCCTATGATCTTGAGCATGAATATCATTTGTGAGTAGTTACCTTTGTTCTTGAGGCCACGGGAGAAGTCATGTTGCAGGTAATCATGTGAATTTGATATGTGTTCGATATTTTGATGATATGTATGTTGTGATTCCCTTAGTGGTGTTATGTGAACATCGACTACAAGACACTTCACCATCTTTGGGCCTAAGGGAATGCACTGTGGAGTAGTTATTAGATGATGGGTTGCTAGAGTGACAGAAGCTTAAATCCTAGTTGATGCGCTATTTCGTAAGGGACAGATTTGGATCCATATGTTTAATGCTATGGTTAGATTTTATCTTAATACTTTTCTCGTAGTTGCGGATGCTTGCGAGGGGGTTAATCATTAGTGGGAGGCTTGTTCAAGTAAGAACAGCACCCAAGCACCGGTCCACCCACATATCAAATTATCAAAGTAGCGAACGCGAATCAAACCAACATGATGAAAATGACTAGATGAAATTCCCGTGTGCCCTCAAGGACGCTTTGCTTATTATAAGAGACTGTTTTGGCATGTCCTTTGTTACAAAAAGGATTGGGCTACCTTGCTGCACTTTATTTACCATTATCATTACTTGTTTGTTACAAATTATCTTGCTATCAAACTACCTGTTACCGACAATTTTAGTGCCTCCAGAAATTACCTAGCTGAAAACCACTTGCCATTTCCTTCTGCTCCTCATTGGGTTCGACACTCTTATTATCGAAAGGACTACGATTGATCCCCTATACTTGTGGGTCATTAGTGAGCCGTGGACTTAGCAATACGAGTGACAAAGAGAATGATGGTAGGGGTTTATAAGAACACAAAAGGTGGAGAAATTCTTGCATCAACTCAACAGATCATTAGGAAATGGAGAGGCCTTTTTGCCATGCAATGGATGCACTAGAGCTATAAGTGTATGAAAGCTCCCTAAATAACTAAGTGGGTGTGCATCCAACTTGCTTGCTCATGAAGACCTCGAGCATTTGAGGAAGCTCGTCATTGGAATATACAAGCCAAGTTCTATAATGTAAAATTCCCACTAGTATATGAAAGTGACAAATCATGGAGACTCGCTATATGAAGAACATGGTGCTACTTTGAAGCACAAGTGTGGTAAAAAGAGCTTGCCCCTTCTCTCTTTTTCTCTCATTTTTTTCCTTTTTCTTTTTTTATGGGCTATTTTTGGCCTCCTTTTTTAGAACATTCTCATGGACCTCATCCCCACTTTTTCAAGGACTCGTTAGTCTCCCCTGTTCTTTTCCTCACTAGGTTAATGCTCTGATAATGATAATCATCACACTTTTATTTACTTACAACTTGATAAACTGAAAAAGATGACTACATATGAATGCCTCTGGCGGTGTACCAAGATGTGCAATGATCTAGCGTAACATATATACCAATGATGAACGGTGTCTTTCCCACAAATATCATGTCGGCTATATGATCATGCAAAGCAATATGACAATGAACTCAAGTCATGTAATTAATAGTAATAATGGAAGTGGCATGGCAATATATCTCGAAATGGCTATGGAAATGCCATGATAGGTAGGTATGGTGGTTGTGTTGAGGAAGGATAATGAGGCTTATGTGTGATAGAGTATATCATATCACGGGATTTGGATGCACCGGCGAAGTTTGCACCAAGTCTCGAGGTGAGAACGGGCAATGCACAGTACCAAAGAGGCTACCAAAATATGGATAGGTGGGAGTGCTTAAGTCCGCAAACCCACATTAGTCATAAAGAACTCATAAACTTATTGTGAAAATTGAATAGCCCTCGAGGAAAAGTACTACTCGCATGCCCCTAGGGGGGAGGTTGGGAGGATTTAACCATTGTGCTCCCCCGATCCAAACAACACAAAGGATTCCAATCAATTATAATTATGCTCCAACTTCATCACAAAACTAGAAGCTATACGTGCATGCTTCGGGAATCACAAACTTTATCATTGATATCTTTACTAAACCATTACTATCAACTAATACACCCACATATTACCACATCTTCATATCGCAAAACTATTGCAGGCAATCAAACATATCATATTAAGTGACCTACAAGTTTTATGCAGGATTTTATGACTAACCATGTGAATGACCAATTCCTGTTAACTCTCTAAATAGAATAAGTGAAGCATGAGAGTCTAATTCTTTCTAAAAAATACTTGGCCAAGTTCTAACAAATATAAGTGAAGCAAAAGAGCATTCTACAAATAACGGTGTTCCAATGGAGATAAACGAGCATGCAAACTTCAAAAGATATAAGTGAAGCACATGAAGCATTCTATAAAGCCATACTCAAAAGATATAAGTGAAGTGCAAAGTGCATTCTACAAATCAACCAAGGATTATCTCATACCATCATGGTGCATAAAAGAAAATGGAAAAACAAACACAAAAGACACTCCAAGAATTTATGCATATCACATGAACAAAAAAAACCGAGACATACCAATAATTGTCGAGGAAGAAACATGGGATGCCTTCTAGGGCATCCCCAAGCTTATACACTTGAGTCTCCTTGAATATTTACTTGGGGTGCCTTGGAAATCCCCAATCGTTAAATCTTGCTCTCCTTATTCTTCCCATATCGATATCTCCTCAATCTTCGAATACTTCATCCACACAAAATTTAACCATACTTTTATTAGAGGGGTTAGTAAATATAACATCAAATCCCTTCATGTCTTGCTATAAAAATATTGTCTAAGTATAAATAAAACATTAACTACTACTCCCTTCGTTCCTTTATATAAGGTGTATTTGTTTTTTCAAAAGTCAAACAAGTGCAAGTTTGACCGAGTTTTTAGAAAAATATATCAACATTCGCAATATGAAATTTATATCATGTGATCCGTCATGAAAGGTAGTTTCATATTTTATCTATTAAGTATTGCAGATGTTTTTATTTTATTCTATAATCTTGGTCAAACTTTCAAATGGTTGACTTGCACGGAAACCAATACACCTTATATTCTGGAACGGAGGGAGTATATGCTAACACAATTCTAATGCCCCCACATCAATGGGGCTTGGAAAAATTCCAAACACAATCAGATAAAGAAACTATAACAGCAATCTGTGAAAACAGGACAGTCTGTAAAGATGCAAATGAAAAATATACTTCTGTAACTCTAAAAAATTCTGAAAAATTAGGAAGTAAGAAACAATTTGCATATCAATATTGTGTAATTTTTTTAGACTTTTCCATGTTCCAGTGAAATATGTAAATTCAAACACTACAGGAAAACTTTTTGTTTTTCCACTACACATACCAAACAAGCAATTTACACACCCTAAAGGTACATCTTGGCGCATTATTTTTAGAATACACTGGATTTGTACAAGGGGATACTTATATTTGTTGAAATTTTTCTGTAATTGAGGTTCACAAAGTTTCCATGGGCATGAAAAAGTTCAAGGCTAGCCCCCACTTCCACATTGCTCATCTCTCTCACTTTCACTTTTCCTTTTGAAAAGAAGTTTTAGATTCCCCTCTATATCTTTTTGTTTTTAAACATTTTAAAAGCATAAAATAGAATAATTGACTCTCTAAAACTTTTGGGTTGTCTCCCAGGCAGCGCTTTCTTTAAAGCCATTAAGCTAGGCATATGGTGCTCAAATAATTGATCCACCCGGATCCCAAGGTATATCAAAGACAATTTTAATTAACAATGATTTATAATTTAGTAGTGAGCACAAGCAACATATATCACATAACAACAGAGTCTAACTCTTTTTCTATGCATCGACATGTCATAAAAGAATAATTCGTGCACACATAATAAAGGCCGATACATATCATAAGTAGTTTCTTGCAATTTTATCATATTAGAAACATAGAGAGGTGGAGATGTGGTTCCTCTCTCATAATAATTGCAAGTAGGAGCAGCAAGCACATGCATATTATATCCATAAAAATTATCATGTGCAATGGTAAAACATAACCCATCAATATAATCTCTAATAAGTGCAAACTTCTCCGATATAGTGTAGTTTGGAGAATTCAAAAAGATGATAGGACTATCATGTGTGGGTGCAATCACTACAGGAATCAGCTTCTTTGCCGTCTGCCATGGCAGACGGCAAAGGCATGAATGGCGGTCGGCAAAGCTCTTTGCCGACTGCTAGCTGTCGGCAAACAGTCCGGCTCAATTCCTGCCGGTAAAGGCCTTCTTTGCCGTCTGCTTCAGAGAAGCGGACGACAAAGGTTTATGCCGTCAGCCGTTTGCGGCCAGCAGACGGCAAAGAGCGTAGACGGCAGTGAGGTGAGGTGGGAGCCGTTAGGGGTTAACGGCGTGCTTTGCTGTCAGCCGGCAGACGGCAAAGAGGCTAAGGTCTTTGCCGTCTGCTGGCGGACGGCAAAGAGCCCAAATAGGAGTCACTGGGAAGCTGCCACGTGGCCTTATTTGCCGTCAGCCGGCAGACGGCAAAGAGGCTAAGGTCTTTGCCGTCTGCTGGCGGACGGCAAAGAGACCAAATAGGAGTCACTGGGAAGCTGCCACGTGGCCTTATTTGCCGTCTGCTAGCTGTCGGCAAAGGGATTTGAATCTTTGCCGTCTGCCAGCAGTCGGCAAAGACCTTAGCCTCTTTGCCTTCTGCCACTTACGGCAAAATGCCCAAATAGGCAACCCAGTGTTCCCAGGTTGCACAGGTAGCTGCCACGTGGCCTTCTTTGCCGCACTGCTAGCTGTCGGCAAAGCTCTTTGCCGACTGCTAGCAGACGGCAAAGCTCTTTGCCGTCTGCTAGCAGACGGCAAAGAGCCTATATAACCCCTGTTTTTATTGAATTCATTCAATTTGACAGAAATTCATAGATATACACAGATAATACATATATACACAACAAGCATATCCAACAATATATTTCCACAAGTCCAACATATATCCATATGACATAAGAAGTTTCCAACAACATATCCATAGTGACATACACATCCAAACAAGTTCCCAAACATGTTTTCATAAACAAAAGGAAGCACAAGGAGAATATATGAGTCCATCAATGCAAGCTTCCTCATCTCAAGCAAATCTGCAAATTGGGAAAGATGAAAGTTAGAAGAAGAAGAAGAAGAGGAAAAGAAGAAGAAGAAGAAAAGAAAAGAGGAAAATAAGAAGAAGATTTTATATTCTCTTCTTTCTCTCCTCCCCCTCTTCTTTATCTTCTTCTTTTCCAACAAATGTAGTTAAAAAAGCCAATTTAGAGCTAAGCTAGGTAAATAGGTCATTTTGGAGTAAGCTAAGTTCAATGTATCATATTGGAGCTAACCTACGTAAACTTGGTCATTTTGGAGCTAAGCTAAGTTAAATGGATTATTGAAGCTAACCTAGGTAAACTTGGTCATTTTTGAGCTAACCTACGTAAAAATGTCATTTTTTGCTATGCTAGGTAAAAATGCTAAGTGTGTAGGTCATTTAGAGCTAACTTAGGTAAATAGATCATTTTGGAGCTAACGCGGTAAAATGGATCATATTGTAGCTAACTTAGGTAAACTTGGTCTTTTTGGAGCTAACGTAGGTTAAATGGATCATATTGGAGCTAACATAGGTAAACTTGGTCATTTTGGAGCTAACCTGGCTAATTAGCCATTTTTGACATTACTAAGCTTATTGTGTCATTTTAGAGGACAACAGCTAAGTATATGACATTTATGAGGTTAGCAAGGTTACTATGCCATTTACAATAAAAACAAGTAAGGAGAGAAAAGAAGAAGAAAGAAGAAGAAGAAGAAGAGAAAAGAGAAGAATAAGAAAAAGAAGAAGAAATGTTCTTCTTCTTCTTCTTTTCTTATTCTT